>CM076575.1:1701702131-1702079841 GCA_034641835.2 Pinus albicaulis | reverse complement strand
ACCAACTAACCTCAACTCGAAATTCAAGATTTAATTGAGTTTATCACACTCAGTTAACTATCACAAGTTATTTTGAGATTATATTACATTTTATTGTCCATATTAATTAAGGGATAACTAAAATAGACATGCACCAAATTTAACCCACACCAGTGTAGGTGCTGCTAAGACCTGTATTCCCACACTAGTGTAGGTGCTTCTTGGACCTCCTGGTCCCACACTAGTGTAGGTGCTGAAATTTCTTGTTGAAATTCAACACTCCCTCTCAACAAGAAATGGATTATCCTTCATCTCGATCATGTCTCTATGGTATTCTAATTTTCTCTTGGTGAGCGCCTTCATCAGAATATCTGCATCCTGATCTTTCATGGGAATGTATTGAAGTAACATTATGTGCCTCTGCACACAAACTCTGATATGGTGGTACCGAATATATATGTGCTTGGACCTTTCATGAAACACATAATTAATCAAGAGTTTAATGCAACTCTGATTATCACAATGTATCATTGTCAGATCCATTTGAGAACCAAACAAACCAACCAGGATATTTCTCATCCAGATGGCCTCACATGCAGCTTGACTTGCTGCCATGTACTCTGCCTTCGCTGAACTGAGTGCCACAGATCTCTCCTTCCCTCTGTACCAAGAAACTGTTGTTGATCCTATGCTGAAGATCCCTCCTGATGTGCTCTTTATGTCTGATGGACTGCCTTCCCAATCTGCATCTGTGAAGCCTTGAAGCTTCACTCCCTCTATTCATCTATACCATAATCCATACTCTGATGTGCCCCTTAGGTATCTCAAGACATGCTTCCCTGCCTTCCAAAAGAGCTTGGTAGGCTTAACCATAGCTTGACTCGGTTGGTTAAATGTGTTGCAAATGTCTGGTCTGGTGTTCACTAAGTACATTAGTGAACCAATTAACTGCCTATAGACAGTAGCATCCACTACCTCTCCAAAAGTAGCATCCTCTTTCCTCCAATTTCTTGGAAGAGGAGTGTCCATGGGTTTGCAGCTCTCCATGTGAAACTTACCTAGTATCTCTTTGGCATACTTTCCTTGAGAAACAAAAATTTCACCATCTCGTTGCCAAATTTCCAAACCAAGGAAATAATGGAGTCCCATGTCATTCATTTCGAACTCCCTTGCAAGATCCTCCTTGCATGAGTGTATCACCTGATCATCATCAATAAAAATTAGATCATTAACATAAAGTACAATAATCAATAGCTTACCGTCAACCACAATCTGGTACAGGTTTGCATCAACTTCACTTTTGGTGAAGCCCATTCTGGTGAAATAGTTGTCAATCTGAGTGTACCAAGCATGAGGTGCTTGCTTCAGCCCATAAAGTGCTCTCTTGAGTCGACACACATGTGACACTATTGAAGATCTTGAAATATTATGGCTGCTCTATGTACACTTTTTGCTCAATGACTCCATTAAGAAACACAATTTTCATATCCATCTGATGAATGTGCCACCCCATCTGTGTTGAGAGTGCAAGAATGGATCTAATGGAAGAGTACATTGCAACTCGTGCAAAATTCTCATCATATTCGGTCCCCTTAATCTGTGAGAATCCATGGGCCACAAATCTGGCCTTGTACTTCTCCACACTCCCATCAGTAACTTGCTTTACCTTGTAGATCCATCTAGATCCAACCACTGATTTGTTGACCGGTCTTGGGACAATCTCCCATGCAATTTTTTTTACAATGGAGTCATACTCCTCCACCATTGGATCAACCCAAATTGGTTTTTGCACTGACTCCTAAAAGGAATATGGTTCTGTCACAATACATTTGCTCGTAAGAGCCATGTATCTAGTAAACCTGTTTGGAGACTGTCTCTGTTTGCACAGTGAAATAAGGGCTCCTACATTCTCTATTGCATCAAGTCTCAATCTATCAGCGTCCATGGTGCGCCTTCTACCATTTATGGTGGATGGCTCTGCATGAGTGTTTTCTTCCACTCCATGATCTTCCGCATGTGGCTGCTCCAAATCTTGAGGCTCATCCTTGGGAACCAAGAATTCCTCCTCTGCATGCAAATCCAGCTCCCTCTCAAGGGGAAATCGCATGGCTTTCTCCTCATAAAATTTTATATCTTGTCGCACAATAGTCATTTTGTTGTTTGGAAAATACACCTGATAGTTGTGGAGAGTTTCAGTGTACCCCAAAAAAATCCCCATCTCAGTTGTTGGTTCTAGATTCTTCTTAGCGTCTTTGGTCACATGCACATAAACAGATGAGCCAAAAATATTAGAAACATCAAGTTTCTTATTGGTAAAATCCTCTTCTAGTGTGCTCATGCCAAGTATCTTATGAGGACAAGAGTTCTGCACAAATACCGATGTGTTGCATGGTTCCTCCCATAAATGCATCGGTAGGCCCTGATCGTGCAACATCGCTCTTGCTGCACCCACAATCATTCTGTTATTTCTTTCAGTGATCCCATTCTGCTATGGGTTATGAGGCGCTATTAGTTCTCTCTGAATTCCTTCTTTATTGAAGAAGTTCTTGAATCCGTTAGAGATGTGCTCACCACCATTGTTGCTCATAAGAGCCTTCACTTGCTTCCCCGTGTCTTTCTCCACCAGTGCTTTGAACTCAAGAAACTTTGAGAACGTCTAATATTTCTTCTGCATGAAGTAGATCTAGCACTTCCGAGAAAATTCATCAACAAATATCACATAGTACTTATGCTTTGTTGTCGAAGCAACAGAGAATGGTCCACACACGTCTGAGTGAACTCTCTCAAGGATCCCTGAGGCTCGGTTCTCCTTCTCATGAAAGTTGGCCTTTACATATTTTCCCATAGTACATCCCTTGCATGTTTCTAACTGCGCAAGTGTACCCTTGGGAAGACCAGTAGAAATCTGTTGCATGAATTTTAAGGCTCCAAGGTGAAGATGACCCAATATCCTGTGTCGTAACTCACCCACATCCCGACTCATCACTTTGTCCGCCTTACCCATCAATGTTGTGCAACCATCTATGTCCATTTTATGGAGATTCTTAACTCGAATCCCTATCTTCTTGGCTTGTATTGTTGTTTTGTGTCACGGGAAAGCTTTTCCTTCACTGAAAACAACATCATAGCCTCTCTCCTCCAACATTGCAACTGAGACCAAATTTTTCTTCAAGCCCGGTACATGCATTACATCTTTTAATTGAAAGGGTTTACCTAATTGTCTCTGAAAGGTAATGGTACCAATCCTAGTAGCACTGTACTGTCTGTCATCACCCATTTTGATATGCATATGGAGGTCCTTCTCCTCCAAGCTACTAAAATTTTCCTTGTCTCCCGTCATGTGAAAGGATGCATCACTATACAAATACCACACCGATCCCATTTCATTTGACACCATGCATGCAATGAGCGAGAATTCAATCTCAAATTGTGAAGCCAAAGCCTCACCAGTTGCAGATCATGAAGCCTTCTTGTTCTTCTTCTTTTGTGGACAGTTAGTAGCATAATTCCCATGCTCGTGACAGTGAAAACACTTCACTCTGGAGATTTCGTGTTTCTTTCCATCTTTGGACTCAGATTTGGAATATAATTTCTTTCCTTTCCCATTCTTCGCCTTGGTAGCCAAAGCACAATCTTCTTCATCTTCATTCTTAGATGAAGATCCATCTCTGGTATTCCGTATGAACTCCTCCTGCACCAAATCCGACCACAGTCATTCCGAATCTGGCAGCTTTCCCCTTCCATTGACAGAGTCTTGATAACTATGCCAACTCTTGGGAAGTCCTAGGAGAGCTAGACTCACCAAATCATCATCAGCGACAGTAATTCCAATGCTCCCCAACTCATCCTGACATTGGACAAACTTTGTTAAATATTTTGGCATGGAGTCGCCTTTCTCCATCTTGATCTTCCTGATTTTATCTTTCAGTTCCAATTTCCTATGGTCACTGCTCCTCTGAAATAGATCTTTCAAAACCTTCCACATAGCATATGGTGTGGCTTTACCATGGAGACTTGAGACAATTTGGTCTCGTACTCCCTCCAATAAGATCCTCCTCGCCTTTTCCATTTTCTTTTGCCATGCATCAAGATTTGCAACATCTGCCACAGCGGGTTTAGGAACATCATTGTCAATGAATTCCTTCAATACATTATCTTCTATTACTGCCTCCATCCTATCTTTCCGAGCAATATAGTTAGAGCTTCCCTTGAGTGCATACTGCAATCTCAAGCCATTGAAAGCCATTTCAATCCTGAATCAGTTGTAGCACCAAGAAAGTCTTCTACAAATTCGAATTCTATCCAATCACAAACTCAGCTCCTCCTCCACTATTGTGATTTCTTGTGCTCTAATACCATGTATAAATTATACAACATATATGTATATCATGGATTCAATCTGATCTAAAAATGTACTAAAGCTAGATACTAAATCACTTATACAAATCAATCGTAATTAAAAACACAATCACCAATCACAGGAAGAAAAGAAGAATCAATCAAACCACAACATAGATAATTTCCTGGGGAAATCTTGTTGCTCAAAACCCCACTATCTTCTATTGTATATTCAGCATGGATACATGAAACAATTACATACAACTCTCCTCACAAGAGCTCTCCTATACTCAGCTAATGTCTCACACTGTCCTAGACAAAATTGACCAACACTTAGCCAATTCTCAGCCTCTAAACATCATGCCTTTCTTGTGTAATTCATGTGGAATGAAATCCATATTATTTAGGAATTTTGGCCTTCCTTGACTGTTCAAGGATCATGGGCAATCCAATGGATGTTTGGTTGCATGGGTGCAACCCAATAATCCTACAACTGATAGTCAACATCTCTCACCTATATCTCAACTGGGTCTCCACTGGAACTGACATGCATGAAGCTAATAATAGTAAATCCTCATTTGCATGTGAGATCACTAATTGTGAATTAAATAATATTTAATTCACTTTATCTCTCACTAGTGTATCAAACAGTTACAACTAGCACAACTGAAATTAACTTACTTAATTGAGTTAAAATGATTACAACCTGCCCTAATTAATGCACCACTGCACTTCGAACTCTGTTACAACTAGAATTACTTTACATGCCTCACCAACTAACCTCAACTTGAAATTCATGAGTTAACTAAGTTTATCACACTTAGTTAACTATTACAAGTTATTTTGAGATTAGATTACATTTTATTTTCCATCTTAATTAAGGGATAACTAAAATAGACATGCACTAAATTTAGCCCACACCAGTGTAGGTGCTGCTAAGACATGTGGTCCCACACTAGTGTAGGTGTTGCTTTGACTTGCTGGTCCCACACTAGTGTAGGTGCTGAAATTTCTTGTTGAACTTCAACATTCCCCAAAGATAGAGTCAGTTGCATTAAATTTGGAACTGTTTGCTAGGAATATGGACTGAATTTCGGAAAATAGGGGTCAAAGATTAATTCGTATCTCTTTAACCAAGATATTTTTTTAAAAACGAAGGAGGTTTTACAAATGATCTTGCTCTTGGGAGAAATATCTCTCATTTTTCACAAATTCCTCTCCAGCTCCTCAGAATATGCGCCAAAATATGATGATTAAAACAAGAAATAACAAAATCTAAAATAGGTTGTCAAGATTCATTTGAATATTCCAAACTATGGCACATGTGAAGAAATTGAAGGTGGTTTTTCTTATTTGGCATGTTCTTAACAAAAACCTCTTTTACTTTGCAAAACTCACCTCCATTTTGTCAAGAAATAATCTTGAATTGAAACTGTCCAAAAGCGCAATGTAAAAGTGAAGCGACTTTATTTTTCAAATATCTCCTAAAGGTGAGTTAGATTAAGATGACTTTTTGAATAAAATTTAATATCATCATAACACTTCTCCACAAAAACATTAAGAAAAATTTGACTCATGAATTTCGAGAAAATCATAAAATGGTTGTAGATGATGGTGGCCCATTTCTTGGAAATCATGAAGCACTTTGACCTGAAATTAAGTGGGTTTATTCATCATACCTTTGTACATTTCTTCTAAAAATTTCATGGCAAAAAAGTACAAGGTTTAAGAGATCTGGTGAAAATACGGTGATTGTGTGAAAGCGCAGTGCAGAAGTTCAATACTCCAAGCTTACACTACCTCCGGCCATCATTCGAAATGTTGAGGGTCTTGGGTTGACATGGAATGACCCATTAAACATTTTAAACCTAGAAGAATGCTCCTAGAACAAATTCAAAGCTTGAAACCCCAAAACTTCTTCTTGCAGCGGAATCACAGTGCAATTGTGAAACGCACTTCCATCTTCATGACTTGACCAAACACTGATCTTCCGACTGAGAAAAATGATTTCGAGATGATCCAAATATTCACAAAGGCCTCCTACATGGAAAAAAGTGCCAAAAATCCTTGATTCCTCCTCAAAATTGATGCCTTTGTAGAAGCGTAGCACTCCATGCAGCCTTTGCGCAACGAACCTTTGAGAATATTGTACTGGAGTGATGTCATGACTGATTATGATTTGACATTCTAACTAGCCCAAGAAACCCTATAAATTTGTGCCCATGATGACAATACATGCAACATAACCTCACTCATGATATTTTTATGAAACATGACCCCAGACTCACTTAACTCAACCTCTCAAGACATCAATGACTATTTTCATGAATCTTGGCATACTTTGACATAATTACATTGAATAATATAAAAATTATTATAAACTAAGACCCATAGCTTGATCTTCTACAAGATCATAGTCAAACCTTTATACATTTTTCAAGTAAACTTGAAAGACAAAACTTGTTTTCTTACTACTATGACTATAGGATACTAACATGTGGCTCTTTGTTGTAAATTCTTTCTCTATCTTTCCGAGAAAAAACTCTACAAATCTCCCCCGTTATGGTCTCCTCGACTCCCTTATATACTCAATTTTATCGTCTCCATCCCTCCACCACCTATGTATATAGTCTTCTTGACCCTTCTCATTACTTGCCACCCGCAGTATCTATTATACTTATTTGTCTGTCTATCCACCTCCTGTTGACACTGCGACTTTATATGTTGTTTGATTATATTTTATATTATAAAAATATATACAATTCACTTTTGTACCTTATTTACTTTTATTTAATTAATATAACATTTTTACAACTACGTTAATTTTTAATTAATTTAAATTGTTTTATTTATAGATTTAATAAATTATTTTATTTTAACATCTAATTACATTATTTTATTTACTTAAATTAAATTATAAATCAATTAAATTAAATTTATATTATTATTATTATTATATATATATATATATTATTATGGTGAGTTAGAAATTTACTTCGATAATCGTATTATTAACTTAAGCTTAGATATTTTCCAATATTAGCCGGTATGTATAATATTGCAATACATGCGGGTCATGCATATGTAGCTATCATATGGATTCCCCGTATGCATGCTAATATTCGCATTTTGTTTGTAATTGTAGGTGGGACATTACATACATCCCTCTTTCCGAAAAATTCGTACCAAAGTTAGGTTTTATCAATAATTATTTAGTGATTAGTATAATCACTTAATAATTGTGTTTCAAAATTGAATTCTTGTTTAACATGAGGGCGCTTTAAAATTTGTGTTTTTAACATTTTAGAATTTTACAACTATAATAGTCATGTATGCCCCTATCGGGTTCCCAAGCTATTCTAGAATCATCATATCATTCCTAATCTCTTATGCTCCCATCCTATCCGTCCTCTACTGGAGTATGCCATGGCATCAGCTATACTGACCTAACCATTCGTAGACCCTAAGGATGACAACGTCGACTATATCGAACTGATTTCTCAGTAGGAATCTGACGGTCATCATCACAGGTTTAGGGGAGTGTGACTCGCACTACCTAACATAACATGCCTCTGAGGATGATAGGTTATTGTCTCACCAACTGAATCCTTGTAAATATAAAACCACATCGTCAACTTAATCTCTCATAAATACTGAATCATAATGTTATCACAAAATTGTACTTGATTAGTTGTTGATCAGACAACTCAGTGTAACTATTTCAAACCAGATTTTGACTGAAGCTTAGCCTCTTCAATTTGAGAGGGCTCTCTCAAAGGGATTTTATAATATTGGTCAATGATAGTGCTAGATGGCTAACTCTACGGAAATTGTATCTTGTTTTTTATGATTGCAGGTTGAAAGAATGCAGGCTTACTACATAGGGATTCTGACCGACGTGAGCAATATCATACCACGTGGGTTCATATTGGGGGATATATATTTCTATAAAAAATGACATATATATTGGGGGATAGGGGGTAAAGGGTTTTTTATATTGACAGTATAAAAAATGGAGTTCAAAGTGAATGGAAAAAATATAAAGGGGGTATAAAAATTAATGAAAAATGGATACCTACAATATTCACTCGAAAGTAGGGGTTTTCAATTGAAAGGTGTATTGGGTTCATATTGGTAGGGGGTTAAATAATGAGATTTTAATAGGTATTTTCTAACATGTAGTTATGTAGTCAAAATAGGGATATTGTTTAGTATTCCATGTACGCAGCGACAGGTCAAAGGTTCATTGAGTGAATCCCCGTGGCTTACTACCATTGGGCTTATGGATTCAACAATCAGTAGTTTCAGTGACAAGGTTTCTTGACATGGAAGCTGAGGTAGAGAGAGGTCTTTAACAAAGGAAATTCACTCATAAAACATAGGAAAACACAGTCATTTCATTACTAAAGGAAGTTAGAGCATAGAGTTATAAATTCTGAGTAATAGAAATGAAATCTACCGCAAATGGTAAAACATAAAGATGTAGATCAATAAGACATTAAAAACCTCATGAGAATCTCAGGTTTGTCAAGAAGAAAGTCACTATGTATTACTGATATAAGTCAAATACATAAAAGCAGCAGTTTAGTGCAAAAAATCTCCAACCCCTCACTACTTCGATGCTTTGACTTTAAATAGACCTTCTTTACAATAAGGATGATTTGCCTGGTGGCTAGCCCATCGAATTCTCCTATGACACATCACATAACTTAAAGACATAACTCCTAACAGAAAATTGATAGCTATACCTTAAAGAAATCATCTCCTAATAGGACTCTAACTCCTATTTAATACATCTCTCTACCTTATCTTGTGAAACTGTTACATGACAGTTACAAAATAAGCATCACATGCTCGAAAGATACATGATAGGTTCATTACTACTTTACATATTTAAGACTCTCCTAGACATGTGAAACATAACCCTATTTTCCCAGAATACAAAACCCTTGTCTTCAAAGAGTTCTTTGGCTGATAACTTGTCTCCACAACACTTCCTCCAAGTCATAATTATTTTATGATAAGCTCCCTTCAAAATATCTCACTACGAAAATAGAACAGTTTCGTAGCGAGTTTTGGTAGCATTGAAAAATTAGCTTCTTCACCCAATAACTTTGCTCCTTTGTTGTTCCATGGTGTCAACCAAGTCATGAAACATCACCACCATCAATCTCCCTCCTTGAAAACTGTAAAAAGTGAATTTAGAGGCAAAAAGGCTGCTACATGTTTTTTCGTAGCCTTTTTCCTAGCTTTAAGCCTAGGAAACGCTACGAAACTATGTAAAAGTGCAGAAATTGCCCATTTTAAAACTGTCTCCAAAGAGTGACCTCCAGCTGCAAAAACTTGATCTTCTGCATGTAATGAACCTATCTAAAGCATATTTAGCCTCAACTTATGGTTCATGTGGTGTTTCCTCCTCATTTATGGTCAGTTGAGCAATGGGCTCATCAACCATAGTCATCTTCAAACCTTTCTTTTCCAGCTCTTCATGAATCAACTCCAATTGTTGTTCTAAGTCTTTCACTTGATCCTTCAGTGTCTTGTTCTTGGCTTGCAAGTGTAGATTCACTTTTTTGATGTGCTTGAGCTCTCCTCTTAGTGGTTGAGTCCACTTTATCAGTTTTTCCGAATTGTCCAAGGTCTTTGAGACACTTGTGACTTGATCCTCCCAAATCTTGCTCATTTGTTCAAAATGGATCCTTTCAACTCTATGCTTCTTTGCCTCCTTCTTCAAGACTGGCATCTCTTCCCTTGCCTCTTTCAACTGCTCCTTAAGGGCTTCTACCTCTGTCTTTTCAGTAATTTTCTCTTTGCCCTTCTTTTGCTTGATGATGAGATCTTCTTTTGCAGTATGATGCTTGGTGGTGGCTGAACAATTTCATTGACCTTTTGAGCTTCTTTTCTACTTTCCAAGACTTGTCTGGCATGTCTTGTCATTGGTTTTCTAGCTTGTAACATAAATCCAGCATCATCACCTACAAATTCTAAATTCTTAGTTGTTTTTCCTTTCTTAAGCTTCCTTCCTCCCTCGTCTATGTCTTCAGCTTGAACTATGAGAGTTTCTTCAATATCAATGGCATGCAAGATGTCCTCTAAGTTACCTTTAACATTTTTTGGCTCCTTGTAACCCTCTTGTTGCCATGTTTTCTAACTGTAGGCTTCTGTTTTGCAGGTGTAACTTTGGGTGTGTCAGCTTTCTACAAAGGCTCTGTCTCCGTGCTAACTGGTTCTAACTGCTTTGCCACTGAAGGTGATGGGATATCTCTAGGTTTGGGAACTCTTTTAGGAGTGACGGCATCTACTTCAACACCACTAATGAATAGAAATGATGACCAATATCTACCTAATCTCGTTAACTCCTACAACACCAAGTATGAAAGAAATAAGAATTGGAGGAAGGCCTAAAAAAAGAATACCAACATAGAGAGAGAAGACATAGAGGTTGGGGGGTGTAAAGAGAGATCCTCGGGAAGAAAAAGAGTTCAAATCGTTTCCAACGCACCATAGGCCATGAAGCCAAAAACTAGCAAAGAAATGAACACCAACATGGAATACAACGAATAAATTAAAGAAAAAAAAATATGAGAATAGAGATAGGAGTCTGAGAAAGTACACCAATGTAAGTGTACCACAATGTCCAAGTCTTCGAAAGGTGCATGATTGAAGTCGGTGAGGTGGTCACTACAACATACACAACTATTTTTGAGTAAAACCACAACATCCAATACGAAAACTCGTTAAGCCAACCAACATTTCCCATTAGATCACCATCACACTCTCTCTTCGAACACCCAATTGTTTAGAAACCGTAGACCTTTCCAGGGCATAAATAGAACCAAAGCACTGTGAAACCACTGTTTGAGACAAACATACATGACTCCGGAAAAAGAAAAAATGAAGTCCAAGAGATAACGAGTAATTCACCATGCACATGTCTCTCGACGTCGTAAGAACATAAAAGAAATCCCACCTGCAGCAGGGGATGGACCAAATTACACCATAAAACACGTAGAGGGAAAGCTCTGTAATCAGAGTTGAGGCTCGAGTGAATACTTGCCATGTTCATAACTAATGGAGGGAATATTTGCATGCTTGTGAATGTGGGGAGCTAGCCACAACACCCCTCTCTTAATTATTTTTTGAGGCAGTGGGATGGCGGGCTCGCCCCCAAAACTCCTACATACTCGTGTTAACCACCTTGATCAGGGGTTGGATGATTCCATTTTATCAATAGGTTTCAATGCTTTTTTATGGTAGTAAATACACTCCACTTGAGTCCCTTTGAAAGCCTAAATCTACTACCACAATACAATCCAATAAAATTTATAATTTTTTAGTATTTTTTGGGTGCTAAGCAGGATGATCACATGTTGCAGGTTGTCGTAGGGTTTTTTTCTTTGTGGCTGGATGATCACATCCTACAAGTTGACATCACGTCATGGAAAAAAATGGAAACTGATTAACGTGCTTTTTTCCAATATTGTGATTAGAGTTTCTATTGTGATTAGGTTGTAGCAGTGAGTAATGAGAATTATATGAGGATGAAAAGAGTGTCGATAATAGGTGAAAAGAGTGTCTAGAAATAGTATGGATAGATAGAAGCGATATAAGAAATAGTCGTGGACATATAGATCTAGTATGAGTGATATTGTGGCACACAAATAGATGGAACAGACTCACAAAGAGGGTCAAAGGCAAAGTAAACAATGGAAGTAGCCATGATTTCCCAGAATTTAAAGTTTAGCTACAGATTTTTGATAAAGCATCTGAACCAATCTTTCTACCCTGAATAAAACAAATCACACGTCCATCTACATATTTTTAGAAATTTCAATAGACAAGATGGTTGAGGATTACACAAACAATTGACTGGAAGGACAATAAATCTGGTCTGTTTCACTAGAGTCACATTGTTGCTTCGACCTCACTCGAAGGTGGTCATCATAGGCCAAAATCAGAACATTCAAATACGATAGCATGGCCTTTTTGGGTGATTTTCTATGGGATTTCTTATGCAACCAAAATTCTAAGGTGGAAATGTCACATGAGTTGAATTCAGAACCTAAGGCATCTAAATCATTATGCCATTAATCTGAATTGAAGACAAGGGCAAGAAAGTATGTGTCAGAGGATTTGCAGGATCTGGACGTTTACTCCCTGAGATTAGACATGGATCACCAAGTACACCCACCTCATGGGATTTTATCACCTTCATTAGTCACCTCTTATGAAGTGCCCTTAGACCTATTACTAGGCAACATAAGCTCTTCGACTCTCGATCGGATAGATATAGAGAAAGGTTTAGAAGCCTTGAATTTTATTAGAAGTATGTTGTCTGTGACCTAATGAAAAAATATATCCCTTGTCCCCTTTTAGCCTCATACCAAAAAAAATTGTGTGTGAAAAGGAAAGTGCGGTTGGTAAACCTGGTGATAGGGGATAAAGTAAAACTCCATGAAATCATGGATATATAGGATTTGACCATTGTGGGTCGCTTCTCGAGAAAACAAATAAATGATGAAACCCATAAAACATGGATGAACAAGAATTTTTTAGGATTGTTAGGTTACTCTTTGCACATGGTGGTCTTGGTGAAAGGTTGGTTGGTCTGGATTCTTTATTTGGGGATGATGTAAACAGAATTATCAAATAACATTGTACTTAGAGCTAACAAGTTCTCTTTTTGATGAAGTGGCACCTAGAATTCGATGCTAATACAACACACATCGATTTCGTCGAAGCCTCTCACTAATACTATGGTTTGATGAAGTTTTCAAGGGAATTGGCAATGCCTTGGGTTTATTGTATGATATAGACAATTCTTACAGGGATTTAGGTTAATGGGCATGACCAGAATTCTAGTTGGTATGGATCTCTCAAAGGAATTGGCAGACTCGACAATGATCATAAAGGGTTTTACAATATTTTGTCAATCTCTAGATTATGAAGGAATACCTTTTAGGTGTAGATGATTGGGTGTGAAGGAATGCTCACTCCCAAATACATGACAAGTTTGTGTTCATAAAAATCAATAAAAAGGTGAAAGAATTTCTTAGAATTTTCTGACAAAAGGTTCTAGCTAGAGATATACTCTCAAGTCCATTAAAGAAAGTCCCATGCAAAATCCACCAATAGAGGATCTAACAACATCTTAGTCAAAGCATCCAAAGAAACTCAACCATGGACAAGACAAATCAGATACTTCAAGCATATTTCCCCTCCCTACTCTAATCCTCATTTAGGGAGGTAGGGTTAGAAAACCTTATTAATGATTAGGCTGGTGATTTTCTCCCAAATCCCTCAAAAATTAATCTACCTAAGCCCCTTCCCCTTATCCCTCTTGATGGGTTGGGTGGTTCACAAAGGAAATTGTTTCATTATCATGATCTCTTTCAAAAATTATCCCAACCTTTCAACTGAAATGGAATCCCACAAGGACCCCCAATCCTTTAATTTTATAAAGTATACTTAGGCCTAGGACCTTAGGAGTCCCTATCTTTTCAAGTGGGGTAGAAGGAGGTTTAGGGGCTCTATAAGAAAATGACTCGAAACCTTCTCAAAGAGGGAGAAATTTGTTCTTATCTATGCCTCAGAAGCAAATCCAATACTGAAGTCAGAAATGGCATATAGTTGTCTCTAATGGGGTACTTAGAGAAAATTTCCCTAAAGATAATCCCAAATGAATTCCTTACTTTAAAATCAAGGAATGGCTAATTCTTCAAAATTTGCCATAAAAAGTTAATAGTTACCAACCTTCTATCACCTTATTGCAAGGATTAATGACTGACAAGGAATAAGATGGTTAAAGACATGCCCAAGCTTGATGAATCTATTTCCACCCTTTAAAAAAAAAAAAAAAAAAAATTACAACTAATTGAGTGTGATTATCTGCATAAGGAAGAAAAGAACTATGCTTCAATGCACACCCAGGTGACACAACGCACCTCTAATCTTTCACTTTCACAGACCAGATCGATGCTCTGACCTCTCTGCAGCCACAAATAAACCAAATTTTATGTATTGTGCGTTACGGTTGGCAGTTCAATGGAACTATCACCCCCTGTTTTTCCGATGGAATATAGAGAATCAGGGGGCTTCCTTTGCAATCGAGTTATAGATCCCTGGTTCTGTGTATTGGTGTTGCACAACTTGGTTCAAATGTTTGAACCGAATCCCACACGATTGCCAAATTTAAACCTGACTTGGAACCTGGCCTGGTTTACACTTTTCGGGGAATAAAAACACAGGTTATCATATTATAATAGGAAAACCAGTACATTGTTCGATGTTTATTGGAGAAAAAAACACCATCATAGTCCAGATCAACCGATCCTCAGAACATATTTTCAGCTATATTATTTTAGACTCTAATCTGAATCTTGTCTCCAGTAATATGATTATATAAGGCATCTACAATAATCATTGTGAGTAGATAAAAAGAACAGTATTCGTAATATAGACTAACAAAACTTTGTCATAAATAGCTAGATGCATCAAAATTGAAATTAATTATTCAAGCATCACACCACTGGGAAATATCTAGTCCGCCCAAGAACACCAGGACTGTAGATGTTGTAAAAGAACCTGCCAGGCAACGAGTTGAGGCCCTTTTTTGACAGGGCATCCGTAACAGTGTTGTGTTCCTAAAAAATATGTTCAAAAGAAATACTCTAAAAAGTATCTTCAAGCCAACGATCTGTCTCATCCAATTGTAGAGCAGAGGGGTGGCAAGGGACGTCTTCCGCAGATCCATTCAATGACTACCCTAGAATCTCCATACATCTGGATCGCTCCAACATTAATTCTTTTAGCCCCAGTATAGAGACCCCATACTACGATCACCTCAGCCCTGGTATTTGAGTCAGAACCACCATTCCAATGAAAATGTAGAACCGGTTAGACTTCTATACGAAATCCGCAACCACAACACCCATCTGTGGCAGCCCCGGCAGAGTAGCCGGCCGGAAACAGAGCCACCAATTCTCTGTGTGGTTTAACCTTAATACACTTCCCGACGTATTCTTGGTAAAGATCGCATATCCAATCACTTAAGAGGCCAATATCGAAAAAAATTTCTTCAAATATCAGGGCGTTCATACCACGCCATATTCCCCATATGACAAAAAGGATCAAGGCATCGTACTCTATTCAAAGAAGAATTTCAAAGCCACCATTTCCGTACTAATCATATTCGCAACCTTTATAGAGGAATTTCAAAGCCAACATTGCAGTACTAATCATATTCGCAACCATTTTTTAAAAATTTTGTTAGTTAGAAAATAAATCAAAATCTAATAGTAAGAACTCTTATTAACCCTAGAAATATTTCAAAAAGATTAAAGTCATAGACTAGATGGACTCCTAATGTACTTCTTTTTGGGAGTACTATGATTTCATTAAAGAGGTACTTCTTTTTGGGCTACTATGATTTCATTAAAGAGGACCTTTAAAGAGTGGTTGAGTTTTCTGGATGTATAGGTAGAACCTTAGTAGCATTTAACTCAACTTCCATAGCATTTATTCAAAATTCCAGCAATCCCTTTAGATTTGAAAGCTTCAAAGCAATTTCACTTTATCTTTCTGGATTGGAAAGCTTCAAAGAAATTTCACTTTATAACTATATATACAAAATAATTTGGAAGGACATGGTTTGAAGGTTGAAATGCATTCTATCTAAGCACATTTTGTGAGTCCTACCCTAACCCCCTTATTTAGAGACTTTATTAGTGTATGAGGCCATCGTGATTGAACAAGGCCCTTTAAATAGTAAATATTACTCATTGTAAAATTAGCCATCTATTTAATAAGACCTAAATTAATTAGTCAACTATCATTATAAGTGGGATCATAGGTAATTAAGATTCTCTATGGATAGCTATACATTTAGTATAATGCCATATAATGCTTTATCAAGAATTATTATTGTATTTGGAGCATTATTCTTTGGGTTTGTTTCCTTCAAGAAGTAAGAGAGCATAGCTTTTTATTTTTATTTATCAAATAATTTTTTCTTCAGGTTAATCTCTCTTTTCTCTTTTATTTTTTTTGTTCAACACTACATTTTATGTGAATGCTTTGAAGTTTTGGGATTACATACACTACAAGTGGTATCAAAACTCTTTCTTAGGCATGAAGTGGGAGATATTTTGGGCACAAATTAGATATTTGTTTCTTTTTGTTGATTTTTTACAAGAAAAAGACGTCGACATCATTTAGGTCAATTTTTGAAATTTTTATGTAGAATTTGGAAAATCCATGCTAAGATTTGAATTTCTATTAGAAAAATACTCAATTTCAAAAAGAAAAGTGTTCAAAACAGAGTCTATGAATTGGAGGTGTCACTGATTTAAAATCAATATTTCATAGAGTTTTTTTTAAAACAAATGTAACTTTCGTAAATTGGATATCTTTTAATAGAGTGCACAAATTTTGATCAGACTAATACTAATAGATTCAATGAAGCTATGCCACTTCATAATTGGGGTTATAATAACCAATCAGAGAAGTATAGTAGTTGTGATTATCTTTAACAAGTTATTTTTTGGTGATTTTCTTTATTCTTGGGTCAGGAAGCTCTTAAATATTTGAATTCTTTTTTTAGGGGCATATTTTGGCATCTCTAAATAACATAGTGATTTTTCATTCCATGGGTAAAACTATGGTGTTATCACCCTAGTAATTTCTTAGGTCGTGGGATTTTGATTTATAGTTAAAGAAAACTAGGGGTAACCAAGAACCTCTTTTGGATTTCAGGATCTAGCCTTCCTAAATTCCGGAGAGGGATCTCTCCTCAAGATTTAGCTTGATTTTGTTATAAGATTTTAGGCTAGGTATGATTGGACAATTGGTTTGTTTTGAATGTTTGGTGGGAATAAAAGGTACTTCAAGGTAAACCATAGAGGGATCTACCAGACCATTGGGCTATGGAGTCAACTTCTTGGCAAGCAGAGCTAGGAAATAAGGTCAAAAGAGCAAATGTAATAAGGGCGGGGTAGATGACCTTCAAAGGGTTTGGAAATAGGCTTTTTGATGAAATGGCAAGATTTGAACAAAAGGGCAATGAAGGATCCTTAAGTTACACAAAAGAAGATGAAAGAAAGGGATCAAAAGGGACTAAGAGCAATTAAGGATTCTTAATCTGAATATTGGCAGAAAACATATCAATGAATAACTAGTAAAAAACAAGGAGCTTTTGACACTAATCATGTTTAAGCTTTCATAGTTATTCATTTAAGACAGAAAACATATAAATGTATGTATGGAACTTTAGAAAGATAAACAGTGAAAACAAGAAAATACTTGACTTATCTGATGAACACAAGAATCCCGAGTTATGATGTCTGTTTGACTTAGTTCCAGTCTGCTGCTTTACAAATCGACTCACACAAACTCCCAATGTATTCAGTAAAAATTTCTATAGTAGTCTTGACAAATTTTATTCCACCATAAATACTTTGAAGAGTGAAGTATTTATACAAAATTATTACAAAATATCTGAGAGACATGTAGGAATATCTCTAGGAGAAAATAAATATTATTACATAAAAAAGAGGGACAGCTGCAAAACAAACTGGCAAGCTGTCCTCTTATCAAGAAAAAATAGAACTGATTTATCTTATCAAAATTGATTTGTTGCTTTGTTGTAGCTACTTGCTGGCACTTGAAAACAGTATCTTGTTAGAAGATAGCTTGGAAGACAATATTTCCAATTTACATCCTTTAACCTGTGCTTCACCTATGATACTCTTTCACGTTGCCATTTTTTTACTTTACTGTTGTAAAATGAAGAATTACAACAGTAAATATTGTTTTAACTGTTTCATTCCCGGATACTCTTTGACTCTGCTCTTTCACCTGATACACTTTCACTGCAAATTTTACCCTTTGATAATTGTAAAGATGAAAAAACTCACTGCATTTTTTCTACTTTGTTTGTATGTTGTTATATCAAATCAGTGAATTCCTGCCATTGCTGATCACTTGGTATCTTCAGGCTTTTCAGTTTTTTGTAGCTTTCATCAACCTCAGTGTACTTTGCAAAGTTTGGCTTGACAATGAAGATGTGCTTAATTTCATTTTGTAGAAAAAATAAGTTCTCAAAGTACTCTAAGATAACTTTGCTAGTTGGGGAACCTTGTGGCAGAGGCTTGTTTACCTGTTCTTTGGCATATGCTCTGATCTTCTTTTCATAATCTGTTTGAACCATTAGTTTTTCATTAAATCCATGAATGTCTGGAAGGTCTGCTTGTGTTAATATAATGTATTTGGCCAAGAACTTTGTTGTTGACAAGTTCATGTCTTTACATCTTTCCTCCAAGTTGTTCATTATATTCCTTTTACTTAGGTCCTTTTTTATTTGTAGTATGGTTTTAGTCCTATTCTGAATTTTCAGTGCTTCAAGCTCTTCTCTATTTTTACTATTTAGAAATGTAATAAGCTTTAAAGCTTGAGATGTCTTATCGGTAAGCTCCTCTTTTGTTTGTTGAATTTCTACTTGTGCAGCTTTGAATAGATCTTTTTGTTCATAAATGATTTGAATGGAAGGCCACTGTAGATGTATGCCTTGAATTATGTTATTCAAAAGATAGTTTTTGATATATTTTACCTGTTCACTGAGATTGACTTGTTTCTATAGAGTCTTTACCTGCTCTTGAAGTCTGTTTGCTCTTTGTTCATGTCCCTTAGATGTGATTAAAGCATTCTTGTATGAGGATTCGAGATCTTTATTTGTTTTCTTTAAATTATTGATCTCAGTGTTCTTAAGAGACATTTCTTCCATAGATTTAACTATATCTATTGTACCTGTTGCTTGTTGTACCTGTGATGTAGATGATCCAGTGGCAGAGGTATCTATAGATGTTATTGACACTGTAGTTTCCAATACTCCTTTTGGTGCCAAATGCTCTGCCAGTGTAAAAGGAACAACAGTACTGACAGTTGGAATGACTATAGGAATGGAGACCTCATTTGCTATTTTCAATGTTTCATTTTCCTTCATCAAAGTTTCTGTTTGATTCTCCATTTCTTTGATTTGGGTTGTCATCTTCAATACGAGCTACATAGTCTCATCCTTTTCTTTTTGTTGTTGAAGAATCTCCTTTGCCTGTGGATGCTCACTCTGTGGAAGTTTTAGTTGTTTTCTTAAGGCAGCAATATCTTCATTCTTTTGCTTTATGAGTTCTTTAGCAACCTCAATATTGGAAGGATCCACCCCAGTTTCTATAACCAAATCTTCTAAGGACTTGATCATCAAATCCTTAGCATTTAATGATGCTTTGTCTAATTTCATTTGAGTTTGTAAATTAGATACAGTCTTTTGTAGCATAGTAGCACTCATAGTTTTGTTAACCACTTTTGAATAAAGCATTTCAGTGGTACTCCTGTGGAATTCTATCTGATCCAATTCATGTGTTGTATCAGTGTCCATCTCTACATCTGTTTTAGTATAATCAGCAATTGACTTTGGATCTGTAATGGTGGGTTTCAGAAATGACATGCTCATCTTGTTGGTGGAGTAATCAAAAGTAGTAAGCAAACTGTCTTTGTTTCCTGGCTTTTCTTTAAGAAATTTAGAATAAACCTCATTCTTAATTTCCTCATTTCTTTCTCTGATCTGTTTGAATTTTTTCTGGATATCTGAATCTGTTTCTTCTATTGCTTTGGAAGACGAGGGAGCTTCTGAATTTACCCACATTTCCACTATTTCTTTGTCTTGTTCCTATGTTGAAATTTGATCTTTCTAAATTTCTGCTAGGGTCTCATTCACAATTATAGTGGCTTCATCATTATCTAACCACTGATTATCTGTATCATTGATTTCAATAGCCTTGTCTTTCTCAACATCGGTCATTTTTTCCCTTTTGTTGTAAATAATTTTAAATTTATTTTCTACCGTTAGTTCAAAAACAAAATGACTAATTAATTACTAAAAAAACAACTAAAAATTGCATATAAACGACTACTTTTCAGTCGATGACCAATAGTAGCTAATTTACAGTATCTTATAACGCGACCAACTTTTAGTAGTTTTTAGCTTAGTCATTAATTGGTTGTCTCAATTTTGTTTTCTAGTAATATATTTAGTCATTAATTTGGTCATTAATTTAGTCACTGATTTAGTCATTAATTGTCACAATAATGACCAAATATACGACTAAATATATTACTAAATGATCACTTGATAAAACCAATTAATGACCAAAGAAATATGACCAAAATGTTGGTCATGTTATAAGATACTGTAAATTAGCTACTAATAGTCATACATATGAAAATTTTAGTCATTGTTTGAAATCAATTAATGACCAAAGAAATATGACTAAATTTTGGTCGTGTTATAAGATACTGGAAATTAGCTACTAATAGTCATATATATACAAAATTTAGTCATCATTTGTAATCACAAATTTTAGCTACTAATAGTCATACATATGCAAATTTTAGTCATCGTTTGAAACCAATTAATAACCAAAGAAATATGACTAAATTTTGGTCTTGTTATAAGATACTGTAAATTAGCTACTATTAGTTGTATATATGCAAAATTTAATCGTCATTTTTAATCATAAAGTCATCATTTGTAGTAATCATTTATCTTTTTTTGGTAGTTTCATATTCATTATATAAATAACTATTTTAGCAATTTATATTCATTTTATTTACTTTCATTAACAATCATTATAAGCAACTAATTTAGTCATATATTCATTTTATTTTTATTTATCATTAATCAACATAAACTACTAATTTAGTAGTTTTAGATTGATTTTATGTATTCATTATTAATTAACATAAATTAATTAGTATGATTTTGCAACTAAATTTTTAAAAAAATGGCATACAATGTACATGCTCATCTAATATGAAGACAGAAACTTACATATGTTAATTGCAATACTAAATAATCTCAAGTGCAACTATAAATAATTTCAACCACATAAATTATATTATATAAAATGTCAAGTATTACCATATGAATTTCCAACTTAATATTTGTTGGAGTACAATTTACACATTAAATATTGTTTCATCAGTACTTCGAAACATTATCATTGTGTTGCCAAGGCATTGCAAGTGAATTCACCAACTCTGAAGACTTGACCATCAATCTCTATGTGTGTGCCTTATGCAGGATATTGGATCTACGAATACCACTAGACCAGTTTTCTTCTCTCTTTAATTCACATTTTTCTGCTCCACTATTATTGCTCTCCTCTTTCTTCAATTCATGCTTCTTACCATCAATATTGAGTTCATTTTATGAAAAAGAAAGAATGTACAATGCAGAATATAAGACATGAAAGGCGATGAACACTGGAATATAAACTAAAGTAGACTATAAAGGATTTATACGATACATACCTCAACATCAGTGATATTGTAAATGTCATTTTTCCTCATAAAAGCAAGGAAATCGAACAAGTTTTTTTCAGTTGGGCAATAGCGGTCACTATGTGGCCAAATGACTTGCATAAACAAAGAAAATAAAACATCACCATAGAAAATAACATCTTATTAAACTTAATATTCAACCTTCGAGGAAAGCTTAAGAACAATCATGCCAACTAAGTTACATGCTAAAAAGCTCAAGCTGTATATTACTTATACAATGTGGGATGCAAACAAACCTCCTTGAAAATGTCAAAGTTAAGTCTAGAATAAATGAAATGAAGTAAAAAATATACAATAATAGGATAGCCTCGTATACTAGACTGTCTTAAACAAAAATATATGTCTTAAATAGGTTACCATGCCCTAGATTCTAGAACTAAATCTACTCTTTACTAAATTATGCCACATCATTTGCACAAGCTACAGATCAAGATGACATGCATATTGAAATAATGAAAAGGACGAAAAATCCCCTATTATATATATATAGTTGTGGTTGTGGCTATTGTTACCTTGTAGTTATATGAGACCACAATCTTATTATTCCACAGTTCATATAGTTCAAGAAAACGATTTCAAACTTTTTGGAATAAATTGACACTAAAGAATACAAGAAATTGTAAAATTGACTTCAATGTGGTCATCTCTTTTAGAAGTGCGTACAAATGCATGTCTACATTAATATAACACTTAAATTTAAAATCAAAGAGAAGATGTTACTTCCTTCACAACTACCAGATGCTTTTGAATTGAGCAATTTATTTACCTTAATGTTGCCCCATCACTTCCATTAGCTAATTTAATCATAAAATTGGAGACAAAAAACTTCATGCCCAGTCTGAGAATTGTAATTAGAGCTAGAGAAAAGAAACATTCCATACTTGATATCACCAAGGACAAGAAAAAATGAAGAGTTAAATGATTTTCTTCAGAGAGAGAACGTAATAGCAACTAAACACATAACAATAGGAGCACAAGTTCTCATGCATTTAATGTAGTAGGATTTTAATTATCTATTGGCATTCATGTCTTATACATCAATATATGGAAGAGAAATCATATTGCTTAGGCATAGCATTTGGAAATCTTTTCTACGATTTCTTAGTAAAGCTCATACCTAGTTCAATTACAATATTGCATAGACCAATAGAGCAAGTCTAGAAGTTGGTGGGAATTTTCTACATATAGTTGCATACAAAGGAACATTAACCATAGAAATTTCTTTTCAATCAAACATGGAAAATATATATGAGAGACTGGAATTTATCCTTTTTTACAAAATGACATCTCCACAAATCTTTCCTTGTGTCCTACTTGCTTCCATCAACATCCTGGATCATATGTTGCTCCCCCTTGCAATTTAGATCGTCCTTTAAAGAACAAATGGAAAGCTTAAATTGTAGAAAGCCAAACAAACATGATTAGTATAGAGTAAATATGTTGTTGACTCTCAATCTCCTTTCATTATTCAAATAAATCTATATATGTTCAACAACAAGGAATTATAACAAGACAAATTGTATTGAAAAATAAAGTTACTTGTTAATTCCTACAGCTCTCATCCGCTCATCAACATGTCCCATATGTCGACATGAAATGCAACTAAAAAAGATGCAATGCACTTCTCCACTATTGAAGGAACATGAGCCTACTTGATAAAGAAATCAAATAGGATTTTAATTATCTAATATAATAAAGTAGTTGAGGCATAGTCTTGTCTATCAATGTCATATAAATATTGTATGTATGGCACCAACCATGTGTAATGGTAGTTGAGAAGATATTAAGAGAGGAAATTTGACCTCTCAATAGCTTGTACTCTTACCACTGAAAAAGAAGATGCCTTTCCATTATGTTGTCTTTAGATCGTTTAAAGACGGATGGCATAATCCATAAAGCACATCCATGGCATAGTGAGATGATTGTAAAGTTGCTTCTCTGACTAAACAATAGCACACTGCCAGAGCTGCTAACAAAACCCAAGGTCAAATCAAGAAAGGCTTGACATAATATGGTGAAGTTATGAAAAGCACAGTTGTATACACAATCTTTTAACATTGAATACCAGATTCATAACCAAAATTAAGTACTTGATACCAGATCCTATACAAACCAAAATTACAAATTCCATGTGTAACTAGACATAGAGAGAACAATTAAGCTATATTATTTCAAACAAAAAACCTATGCAAAAAGGATAAGAGCTTGCAAAATACAAGTTGGAAAAAACAACCGTCAATCAAAGGTTCCCATTTAGCTAATAACCCTAACCTGAATTCCTTTCTTACGCCAAAATTTGTCAATTCCATATATGCCATCATATTTAACACCACACTTTCTGGTGCATAAGATGAATGCTTCTCCTTATGAGACCTGAAATTGACTTACAAAGATCCAAATTAAACTTATGTTAGCCACATAATGAATGAACTGCAACCTGAGGCTGGCTAATAAGTTAAAGCACACACATAGATATCATGCTTTGTCACAGTTTCAAGCTAAGCCAATTAAAAACATACCTAACAACAAAGACTGGATAACGCATCTTACATCTATCTCGCACTGCCTCATTAGATTTATCGAACTTCTAATCAAAATATTGTTCCTTATTTGTTCTCTTGTTCACACTAAGATCTCTTCCACCACTACTGAGAACATAACAAAGTCATAAATTTTTATCAGAGAAAGTATTAAACCAAAAAGTGGAAGCAATTTAGTATCATTGGCATTTTTATTAATAAAAATTCAATAACAATAATGAAAATCATTCATATGTCACAAAAGAATGCAGATTGTGCTTTCACCATAAAGTACTAGCGCTTCCTAGATGCATAGTTTTAAGCAAAAGAAGAAGTTGCATACCTTCCAGTATTAAAAACAAAACAAAACAAAAAAACAAAACAAAACAAAAAAATTAAAAAAAATTAAAAACCATTCACCATGGTCCTCATCATCCTCATACCCACCAGACAATGTTACAGACTGAGTGGCAGAGTGAGACTGCCTAGAAATACCAGCAACATGAGGAAGATGAGCACCACACCGCCTACATTCCATTATGTCTCCTGAGGCTTTGCTTAGAATACCATGTAAAGAACTAAACAACCAACAAATTTTGGAAACTCCTAAATTTCCAAAGAAGCTTAATCTTGCACAATCGTATCAGATGAAACACTAAAAAATCTAGCAATATGTTCATGTATTAATTCCAAAATAAGGTCATTATGAGAATACTCTATCTTAAAATGATGGCAAATACTCCCCTAAAATTTGACAAGATCAACTGCTCCAAGATCCCCAAGGCAATCTGCACATACCAATTTAAGTCTTTGGCCTCTGGTGTCCTTAACTCCTCTGCACAACCCCCACGTGATTCTTGAAGAATTTGATTCACATTATCCAGAATGGAAAGGTTTGGAAGCATGGGAAACTCAAGCAATTGTTCCCCTAGCAACTCCCTATTCTTCACTATCAGTTGTTTTAATATTTCCACCAATACATCCAAATGTATAATATGTTGATGTTGCTCTCTCTCAAGACATGGCATAAGTGTAGCCACTACCTGAGGAGAGACTTGAAGGAGATACTTGAGCAACCTTTGAATGAATAAATTCCACACATGCAAACCTTCATATTGAATACTCTCTTTCTCTACAACATACATAAGTAAAACCATAATTTTTGGTACAAATGCACTGAGATGAAGACCAATCATTTCAATCAATTTTTCCAAACATCTCAATGCTTGCTTTCGTAATGACTAGTCATCAACGCACAACATTTTGTTATCAATACACAATTAAAAAGTCCAACAAAGTAATTCCTTAAAAATCCTAGAAGATTATCTGATCCAGTGACAAGACAAGCCACGTATTAAATCATATCTGGAACCTTTGATAGACTTTCATCAGTATTGTCACTGTGTGCATCCCTAAGGAAATGTACAAACTCCTCAAGCAGAACTGGCAACACTCTAGTATTAGATCCTGTCTGGGCTTCATAGAATTGCATTACAGTAACTAGTTCCTTTCCATTTGAGTGAAGAAACACAAACGATAGAGCCTTGTGACACCATTCCAACAGCAAAACTAGCAAAATTGTATTTAAATATGAGAAAAACTGGAAAATTTGTATTTAACTATGTTTCCAATTCATGCAAAGTAGCTAATGCATGGCAATTATGTTGTTGTAAAACTACAAGCTTTGGAAGAACTATAGGGACCATCTCTTGAACAAGATCTACACTTGGTATACCCAAAATGACATCTGCAAAATCACTTATCATAACTAGGCGTGTGACAAACCTTGCTTTCAAGTATTCAAACGACTCGTCTCTAATTCCACCAAACTTGAAAAGGGTTGATCTAATTCCTTCCTTTTGTTTAAAACTAGCAGATTTATGTATTAATCTAGCATTTGTTGCTCTTACCCAACTATTTGAATTGTCAAGCTGATCAATGAGGAAAAAAAAACAAATATCCATGGACATCAGCCCTTTTCATAATTTTTGCTACCGTTTCCAACAAAGTCTCAAATACATCTGGATCCTCAGTGGCTTCCAAAGCATGTTTCAATATTCCAAGCATAATTCCTTCTTTTGTTTTGTTGCATGCGTCATCATCTTCAAACAAAATACCCTTTACATTATTCTCAATGAAGTAATGGATTTTCAAAAAAAATTATCTCCTCACAACCTTCTTCTCATAAAGTGGAAGTATATCCAGGAATTTTATCCACAAAGGTTTTGTTCCTAGAAGACCACTTTTGATTGCATGGCATAGAAGATGACAAATGCTTCCCACAATAGTGACATGAACTTGCTCTAATGATTCATTAAAAAGAAGTAAAAAAAAGAGAGACTAACAAATACTGAAAGAAAACTCTAACAGTTGTATTATTAAGCATGTCTTTCCTTTATATCTGATATAAAGTTACATCAAGGTCACCTTTCCCTGAGTTATGTGAAATTTGTTTGTCACAATGAGCACAAAAGAATCCTGATATAAGAACATCTATGTTTCCCAAATTCACTTTCAAACCAATATTTTTGTGGATTTGACACAGAAAGTTGGTTACATAATCGGTTGCTAAAGGAGTAGTAGATAAGCATGCAATGTATCCAATATCATGAGCTACAATTTCACAAACTTTGTCAGATTTGTCTTCAACAAAGACCTCCAATATTCTACACATGGTTGTAATAACATCATAGCTAGAATTGAATGCAAGAATTGGCATAGATGCAACATCTCAGCTTGGACATCAGCAATCTGATCTTGCAATGCTAAGTCCAAAACCTCAAAGATGTTTTCACTTATTGCTTTCATTGCTATCTTAGGCAACATACTAATAATTCTACACTTCGTCTTCTTGATGATATCGGATGGGATGTCAATGTCAGAAAACAACCATGGAAGTTTTAAAATTGACAAAAGTGTTTTTGTGTTCACAAATCTTTCTTTACAACTTGTATTTTGAAATGTCTGAGAAAACACACTTAGCATTGAGCAACTATTTAGTTGTACATTCAACAATGCATCTAGGGCATATGGCATATAAAGTATGAAGGAAAGCACCCATGGTCAAATCATAAATAGTGGTCCATTGAATGTACAAGCTTCTTGATAGGAATTATTTCTACGTCCAGTGATGATGATGCTAAATGTATAAAGTCGAAAAAATGCCTTTGTAATGTAATGTCTCCTTAAGTAAGTAAACTACAAGATGTAGACATGAATGATGAGCTAATAAGGCCTTATACTTGAAGCCTTGTTTCGACAAGGCATCTATTCAGCAATTTCAACATCCAAGAAGCAAATGGTTGCTAGTGTGCCTCTCTTGTAACATCAATTAGAATACCCACACTGTCTGGCGACTTGGAGAAAGTAGGAAGGTCATAGAAAGGTGTTGGAGAGCAGCAGATATAAACTTCAGTAAAGGACATGTCAAAGCATGTTATAGACAAAGCAGTAGAAACTGTGAAGCTGGATTCAGTTGCGTAAAATGGTGCAATAGATAATAGGTATGCCACATGATAATTACATCAAGTCCATTTTCCAGAATAGGAATTCATGACCAACCTGGCTGCTAAAGAAGCATGTCTGGTTGCCCTGTTGTAAAATGAATCTCGCTCAAAATTGAGAAGTATGACTCCTTCACCCAGAACATAGAATGGACTAGATAAGTAAGTTTCTTCACGCTGTGAAAAGAGAGTTTTGGACAAATTTTGGAAATTTTCTATAGACAAGACTAACTCTCAAGCATGGCAGGAGAAGATTGATGCACATATTCTAGTGCCTAATGAGTTCTAACAAAAAGAACTAAAGAAAATTTCATGAAAAAATTCAAAGTAAAAAAAATAAAAGCAAGCAAAGTTCATGTAGGCTAATAAATCCAAAATAAAATGAAGAAGCCCCATACTACTTTGAGTTCATCGAATGTGGAAATTAAAATAGTGTAGGGGGGTTGTTTCTAGCTCAAAACATCACTGCTTACAATTCAACAAATTTATACAACCTGTAGCAAATATTTGAGGACAGTTTGATGTGTTTTTACATACTTGAAGAGGCCAAGCCACTAGTGAATAGTTGATAATTTCCAACAAACTATACTCAGCAGTTAGAAAAAAGAAGGTAACATGAAATATTATATAGTATTAGTCACACATGCCTTCTGAGTGTTGAGTGATCAATTTTTCTACCTATGAGGAGAAGATATGACTTTCTCTCAGATCTATTTCATTGTTCAAGTCTCACTTACATCTCTAGCGATAATTCAAACACCTTTTTTAGATCTGTTCATCAAGGAAAACAACTGATATGTTGGCCAGATATATGATTATAAGGCACTCACAATTTCAACAAATATTTCAAGGGTCATTACCCCTTTGAGGAATTTGTTAGTCAATGGGTGAGGGGAAGTCATCTTGCACACATTTCCAAGCTATTATGATGAGGATGTCCACTCATTGATAATTACTTCGTCTTCTCCTTTGTAGATTGTACTTCTGCCTTGGGATTTTCCAAATGGAGCCTTCTGCATTGAATATTGATGGAAAGCTCTACTCATGATGCCACAAGTGCCACTTTATTGGATTTTTGCATGGTCTTTGTGCATTCATTCAAGGTTTGAAGAAGGAATCCACTATGGAGGAGGCCACACATGATTCTAAGGAGGATTCATTCATTTTTCTTGAAGGTAGATACATGGTCAACCACTTGGAGGAGGAACCGTACTTCATGGTGCCATTTTTGGAGGATTGTTTCAAAACCAACTCCATTATCATGTTATTGTTGACTTGTATCATGGAGTTGGTTGCTTGAGAGAATTATTGTAGTCTTTTTCTAAAATATTTTCATGACTTTTCTTGGAGTAGAAAAGGGATCTCAACATCCTATTGCTATCTTTAGTATAGAGTTGTTGAGGAGGTTTGAATGGTAATATTTTATTATATTCCTTGCAGAGAATACTGAAACTAGGAAAAGGTTGCACTAATAGCTGTGAGCATGCTTACAGTGCTTCAGTTACAACAAACGACACTATGGCTGCTAAAAAGAAGTGGTAGCAACAAAATTTCAAGGGTTGGGAATAACACTAGCCATTCGAAAAGGAAAAAAAGAGATACAAACATTGAAGATCATTTTCCAAAACATTCAATAGGTGAAAAGACAAAGATTCCTGGACAATATGGTTTAAAAAATTTTGATGTATTATTTCGTAGGGTCTGACATGCATTAGATGTCCCCTTATTTGCTGCAACTGATCAATCAATGGTTGCAATCACAGCCTTATTACTTGTCAAGAAGTTTTGTACTCTAAAGTTGTTATCCTTGTTACTTGGTAGAATGGCTTTCATTGACATTGTAGATGGGAGAATTTTGAAGGAAAGGTTGATTCATATTTAGTGTGGTTATTGTTTTTTGAATTTTCAAAAACAAAAGCTTTGCAGAATTCCAGCACAGACTGTGAAGTGTGTGGTATATGAATTAAGTAGATAGTGCTACTTAAAAGGGAAAATTTATAAGCTAGTGTAGTCTGGTATTTGAATATGCCTCATACAGTTTGTCAAAGGAGGCTGTTAGCGACTATGGTCTTTTACTAGCTGATTGAATACTCTTGTACATCCAAAAGTTTTGCATAATCACTCCAGGTTTGGTTTTCTCTTTTACTAGCTGATTGAATACCCCTTTACATCCCAAATTTTTTTGAACAACACCCTCTATAGGAAGTTAACACATGGCATGTCAAACCCTTTATTGATAAATTATTGCACATTCATACAGGAGCGTTGCCTTCCAAGGGAGATTTGGATGCTTTAAAGATTTGACTGTTAGAAAATGAATCCACTTTGGAGAGCACCCAGCCAAGGGTCAAATGAAGTTATTAGAGCAGATTTTAGAAAGGAAAATTCATTCTAAGGGTGGGCATGGACATTGTAAGGATGACATTTGGAAAAGGAGACCAGTTAATGGCACAAGAAGCCAAGAATAGGGCAGTGCTCCACTTTACAAGAGATATCGACACCATATCTCCACAACTCAACCACTAAATGAGATACACCCTATAGTATGATGACACTTGGCAAGATTGACGATTTCCAAAAGGGACCATATAGTAGAGCACTCCAACCTAAGAGACATAGACTTTTGTTGATGTTTTATTGTTATTTCTTTGAAGAAAAGATGAATCCATAGCTTTCTAAAGTATTCCCTATAATATTGTATTAGAAAGTTATCAGTAAGACAGACTATAAAAGGAGGAGGACTATTGACCTGCAAATGAAATTAATGTGGAGGAAAACCCCCATAGGCCAAGTAGAAAGTTCTTTGCAAGAAAGGGAGAAAAGGCCCATAACAGATTTATGCTTCCGTCATTTTCTTCCTTTCTGTAGGTTGGATTGATGTGCAAGACTGCCATTGTAATCTGCTAGTGTGCCCTTCTTACCTGGAGGTGGTGCTTTTGGCCATGGAAGAAGGCTTTGGCAGTGATCTTTTAAACCTTTCATGCTGGAAGAGAAGAACAAATTCTGAGAAGGAACAGGTAGAGTTTTCTAGCGCAGATTTCTAGGCTGAAAAGGTGGTCTGGTTGCACGCATTTCCAGACATTTAATCCTTGTCTGATAACCCATTTTTCAAGAAACAAAAGCAGTTCTGTCAGCATGAGTTTCAAAGAGAAATTTGTAGTTCTGTCTTTTGAATCTCGAACTGCATGATAAGAGAGATGTAAAATTGTGCATGAAGATTAATACCTTATCTGACATATTCCTAGTCCGTCAGGTCAAATCTGATGTGGAAACCCAAGGCGATTTTGTCCAGGCTTTAGCCACTAAGGTTCGAGCATGTGTGTACAAGAATATAGATGTTGGGGCATTTGTGAACTGGTAGGATGAGGAGTTGTCTTTCTTGGTATGTATCTTGACTTCATGACATTGAAAACAATTCATGTATTATTACCAGCATTTTATACAATCACATTTTATCTTTGATGTAGACATATATTACTCCCATGTTGTTGATTTTATCACTGTGAAGCATATTTTCATTAAACAAACAAATCTGATACACAGTTGTATCTTAAAGCCACTAAATAACCAAGTCACAGAGTCTACTAACCATAGCATTCAAAGGCCTAAACATAAAATATTCAAAAGCAAAGCTGACATCTCATAACCTTGCTAGGACTCTGAACAAGCATAAATACTCAACCACAGCAAACAAACCAATGACTGTAAGTAGAAATATGTGACCCTAAATTAACCAAATTAAAGGGGATTACATGAGAGCCTAAAGTGTATCTTCATGTAGAGTAGGCATGGGAGGAATATATGTTGGTGTCAGGGACTGAATCCCGTGGCTTGTTGACAATTATATGAATGGACATGCTATTACTCCTAGTCATCCTGTCATTCATTATCACTTTTTTGCTACAAGTAGATATGTTGTTAGTGCTGTGAAATGTTAACTAGACTGGAGTAATGTTCAGAAAATAGCTCTTCAATGAATTCTAATAATGCAATAGCAGATTGGGCATGAAATGCTACTTGAATTCTGGCTTCAGTAGTAAGTGTTGTTCAAAGCATTGTCAAATGTGTAATTTAAGATAGTCTTGCCAACACTACAATGATGAAGATGTGTATTATTCCGAACTTGGTATTTAATCTCTATGGAGTAGTTCTGATTTCAGCCTAGGAGGTTGTGCTACAAATATGATTGGTTATTCCTGTTGACAAAGAATTCAAAGGTCCATTTAGAAAAAAGAAACTCCCATCATTAAAATGCCAATGTGAGAAGCTTCTAGTAGCTAAACAAGGATGGTTGATGAGATGCAGAGCATGTCGTCTTCACGTATATCAGGCATGGGAGGAAGATCTATAGGTATCAGGGATTGAATCTCGTGGCTTGTTGAAAATTATATGAATGGCCACAATATTACCCCTAGCCATCCTCTCATTCATTATCACTATTTTGCTAAAAGTAGAGATGTTGTTAGTGTTGTGAAATGTTAACTAGACTTGAGTAATGTTTAGAAAATATCTCTTCAATGACTTCTAATAATGCAATAGCATATTGGGCAGGAAATGCTACTTGAATTCTGAGTTCAGTAGCAAGTGTTGTTCAAGGCATTGTCAAATGTGCAATTTAAGATAGTCTTGACTCTTTCCAACAGTACAATGATGAAGATGTGTATTCTTCTGAACTTGGTATTCATCTCTATGGAGTAGTTTTGATTTCAGCCTAGGAGGTGGCTCTACAAATATGATTGGTTATTCCTATTGACAAATAATTCAAAGGTGCATTTAGAAGAAAGAAACTCCCATCATTAAAATGCCAATGTGAAAAGCTTCTAGTAGCTAAACAAGGATGGTTGATGAGGTGCAGAGCATGTTGTTTTCATGTAAAGAAGGCATGGGAGGAAGATCTATTGGTGTTAGGGATTGAACCCCCTGACTTCTTGACAATTGTATGAATGGCCATGCTATTGCCCCTAGCCATCCTGTCATTCATTATCACTATTTCGATACAATTAGAGATGTCAGTGTTGTGAAATGTTAACTAGACTTGAGTAATGTTCATAAAATAGCTCTTCAATGAATTTTAATAATGCAATAGCAGATTGGGCATGAAATGCTACTTGAATTCTGGGTTTAGTAGCAAGCGTTGTTCAAGGCATTGTCAAATGTGCAATTTGAGGTAGTCTTTCCAACAGTACAATGATGAAGATATGTATTCTTCTGAACTTGGTATTTCATATCTATAGAGTAGTTCTGATTTCATCCTAGGATGTGGTGCTACAAATATGATTGGTTATTCCTGTTGACAAAGAAATAGAAGGTCCATTTAAAAAAAAAAAACTATCATCATTAAAGTTCCAATGTGAGAAGCTTCTAGTAGCTAAACAAGGATGGTTGATGAAGTGCAGAGCATGTTTTCTTCACGTAGAGCATGCATGGGAGGAAGATCTGTTGGTTTTAGGGATTGAATTTTGTGGCTTGTTTACAATGATATGAATGGCCACGTTATTACCCCTAGCCATCCCGCCATTCATTATCACTATTTTTGCTACAAGTAGAGATGTTGTTAGTGCTGTGAAATGTTAACTAGACTTGAGTAATGTTCATAAAATAGCTCTTCAATGACTTCTAATAATGTAATAGTAGATTGGGCATGAAATTCTACTTGAATTCTGGGTTTAGTAGCAAGTTTTGTTCAAGGCATTGTCAAATGTTAGATGAATTTGATTGCAATTTTCTAAGCATAAAGAGACTGGCCACTGTGAGAAAAGTGAGAGCATAAAGAAGCCAATTGTAATCATACTGTACCTATTTGTTTGATCATTAACCAAACAACATCACACAACTAATTTTATGAGTTGACACCTTCACACAACTAACCTTCTCAATTATTCCTCCTCCGCAGGAATGTATTCACATTGGCCTTCTTCTACTAGTGTTGATCCAAGCTTCCTCAACAACATTGTATTCACATTGACCTTCCTGTACCCAGGCCAATCTAGTGTCCACACTATTGAAGCCCCTGCAATCAATTCTGCAACTATGGATCTATATTTTCCCATGAAGATCTACTCCATCAAAATCCAAGAGAACCATGGTTTCTTTAAATCTGAAGATCCACCATTATTATTGTTTCTATTACTGTAATCGATGCCTTTTTCTAAATGTTAAACCCCATCACATCACATAACTAATTTTATCAATTATCCTTCCTCTGCACCAATCCATCCCTGATCGCTTTCTTCATGTTCTCTCTGGTTTGAAGATTCACAGTCCCGATATTATTATTTCTCCTTACTCAAATGTTTTCCCAACATTGGCAGTAGATACCAACAGGGACGTGTGAAGAAAATTGCACAGAGCTGGCCGAAGAAGACCAAACAGAGCAGTGTGGTGATCATAGCAGGTGCATCCACAGTAGCATTGTGAGTCATGGCTAGTCTAGTCCTCCTGTAGAAGTTATACTCTCTCGTGGGTTTGGTAGGTCGATTATCCATGGACACATACTTTGTGAATTTTTTAACTTTAGATTGATGATTGGTCACCACAACTTTTTAACCAATACAAAAAGACAAAAAACGAAATAAACGACTAAAGGACTGTTAATTTAGATCATGCCGACCCCAAACTGTTCCTTACATTTCTTGGCTTTGTTGTTAAAATACCAAAGCATTGACATTTTTTATGTAATTTAGCTAGATCTATTAATAATGTGAACAAAAAAAAAAAAAAATTATGTCCAGGCACTCTGCTCTCATAGGAAACATGGCTGCCAAACTTGCTGAAGAGCAGTATGAGAACTTCTAAGTTGTATACAATATAGCGTATTCATTTTATATTGTGACTAGACCCATCCATGGGAATTTCAAAAATCACATGACAACCAAATGAGTAGCAGGACTATCTAGACACTAGAAGGACTTATTTACAGCCACCATGATTTTATTGACAACCAAAAACAACATTGTTACAAAAATATAGTCAGGATAGTACATAGAGCATGATCCAAGTTTGATGAAGATGGGTGGACTAACATCCTTGGGCCATGTTGTCCCTCATGGGCTAGTCTTAGGTCAGATTTTGTTTTCTGGTTCCAGTTCTTCCAAACTATGGGATAGATTTGGATCTGTGTCAGTCATTGTAAAATGAGTTTCAAAAACTTCATGGCAACCTTTCTTCCCTGGCATGCCACAGAATCTAAGCCATTTGTCCAAGTTACCTGCATTTTTTCCACCCCTATAGATGATTGTCCCATAATCCATTTCAAGTTCATTTTTCAGTTGGATTTGCACAGGCTCTGGAACCTACTTAAGAAAATTTTTCTTGATTCTCTCTGTGTCTACTTCCTGTTGCTTTCTGACGTAAATCAAATTGTGTTCCCTAGCCAATCTGGAATCATTCTTCTTCGGGAATTTATGGTGGAAATAGGTCCAAGCTAACCTTTGTTGTTTAAAATGATTGCAAATCTTTCTGGAGGGTTGTGTACTTTAAAATTCCAAGCTACAACTTGATGAAATCCATTTCATCTTCCTACACTAATGTTGTCGAAAATACAAGTAATGTGAAGGCACCTACGAGGAGAGGGTACATTGGGAACAAGCCTTCATTGTTTTCCTTTAGTTTGACGTTGCTCCAAAACTTCACTGTTTGATATGTTATTTCCAGATTTTAGTTAGAATAAATTCTTATAAAATTATTGTCCACTTCAATTATAGTTATTACTTATTTCTTGTTTTGTTCTAGCATCATTTTCCGTTATAGTTTCTAAGAGGTATAGGCAGATTCAGGCTCGACATTGACTCCAACTTATCACTTATAATTTGGAATAAGGTAATTATTTCTTCAGGGGAATTATTGTTTATATTCATTGTCTATTTAAGAAAATTTATGATTGATATGCTCTCTTAGGTTTGAGTGCCATTTTCCAGCATGCATTCTTGTAACATTCTACTCTAGTTACTCTAGCATGCATACATGAAAACAAATAATTAGGTTGCCAGAGCCTTTGCCACATATATTGCCATATTTTAGAGATTTGTGAGGATAACTACTTAACTTATCATGATTTTTCAGGCTATAAGCCTATAAGGGTTGCAAGCACTATTGTGATTGAACCTTATTAGGTGTTTTCTTGAGGCATCATTAGCTTCTTATGCAAGCATGGTGGGTGTTGTAACTTCTAGAGACAGCCCTGAGATGCTAAGGACCAATGCCTAGGACATCCTAAGATCAGAAGATTTAGATACATTCGCTTATAAATTCCTCTGAGAGTGTCTTTACAAAGAATTCATAGGACAGTGGTTCAGGAATGATGAGGATTCTTGGTATTTAGCTCATGCAAGTAAATTTTTACTCATAATGGTTCGAGAGGTTGTATGCATCTGTGATGCTTCAAATGGGCCAAGGAAAAAACCAATGAATAGATCTTCGGATATAAGGCAAAGATGACTTGAAGAATTTAGTAGGGGAATTCTGGATAGATGGGCTTAATCATTGTAAGAATCCAGTTCTCCGAGAATTTGGAAGAAAAGATGGCAAGTCAGAGATGAGTGATTACAAAGTCTCATGGAACGAAATATTAAGGTTGTGTAATAGCTTAACACATGAGTTTCATCCTTCCTCCACGAGAACATATACAAATTCATGAGTTAAACTACTTACATCCAGCGTCTTTCACACATGAGTCATTTGAATAGCAAATAGAGAAATGGTAATTATAAATAAACATAAGGGAAAAACATACATATTTTTCATCAATTCAATTGGAATCCAGTTGGAGACGAAGTCATATTATATTAGCCTTCCAAAAACAGCTCTCCAGAATATGCATTTCAGAGCTCAAAATAGCTTTTACATGACAAATTACACAATATGACCCCAAAACTTCCACAAAATCCAGAACCCTTTCTTTCTGTCTGAATTTCCTTCATATAGAGTTTTCTACAGGCTCTTGTCCAAATATTCCTTCTTGATAGGCCCGTAAATACATCATGATCAAAAGTTGGAGCATGCTATGAGCATCACTCCTATAACAGGAAAAATAAAAACAACAGCGGTGAAATCATGATTTCACTGACTAAACGGCATAACTATAAAAGTAAACGAAACAAAACATTTGCAGGCCACGCGGGCCGGATCCTGAAACATTCATCTAGGGCATCGCAAGGTGGCAGAAGGTCCTTAGGTATGTGGCCACATCGGAGTGGAGGACGAACCGAAGTGATGGGATGACATGGGCATCCTCGGCTGCGAAGTGGACACCACTGGAAAATATGCGTGCTCATAACACCTCTGCCACATTATTTCTGAAGGCAATCGCGTAGTGCTGAAGAGTTTGAACAATGCACAGAGCTAAGTTAATTCAAAATAATCAAGGTTGGCCGAGAAAAACTGTTTAACCTTGGCCAGTAACATAAATTCGTTTTAGAGAGATGCCACCAAGGTTTCAGCCTTAAGTCGATATGTCTTCTCCTGGGCTGAGTCAGCTCTGCATTTGATTTCAACCATTCTCTGCTCATATGTTGCCCAGGGGAGCAACACACCTAAAAAATCCCAACAGGCTTGTAATCCTGCCTCCATGAATTTATTCTTTTCGTTGTCGAACTCTTCCAGTCCCCTGGAAACTATCCCCAGACAGTCGGTTGCCTTTTCTCGAGCATCTTCCTTCTGTATCATTCTCATGATCTCCATCACCATCCCAAAACGATCAACCATTCTGCGCATTCTCAATTCCTTAGTGGAGAGTTTGTTGATAAACTGAATGTAGCCCCGCGCGATCAACACATTCACATTTCCCTCTATGCGACCTACATCCAATTGTGCCTTGAAGTCGTGAATAATTCTCTTATTATCATTAGCCAATGTGATGTATTCCCAATGATCTTTTACCTCCTTTATTATTTCAGTCCAGATCATCTGCCTGGCCTCCACCAAGGACATGTTACCTTTAAGTTGAGCCTTTAGGTCCTTTACTAATTTATTAAGATCCTAGGACTCCCTGCGAGCCGCGTCCATCTCCTTCTGTAAAGACAATATCAACTTTTCCTTTTCAGTCAAGGCAATCTTCACTTCCTCTAAATATCTGTCCACTATTCAGGCTTTGTCTTTTGAGACCTTCAGCTCTGCCAGAGCCTTTGTCAAGTGCTCTAAGGGATTACGTGGTTCCTCAAGTATCAGGATGAGACAAACATGACTATACTGCACTTGTTGTAACTCGGCCAATCTTCTTTTTAGATAAGTTATCTCCTTGCCCTTCTGGAGGAGTATTTATGAGAGGGCTTTCTTTTCTTTTTCAACTTGGGCCAGTTCAACTGTCTAAATGTGTTCTGAGTCGGGAATATTCAACTTCTGTCACAACTCTTGCACTTCCAGCTTTGTCTTTCTGAGCAAGGTCGGCACAACTGTCTCCTGGTCGGCTCCCTTCCTCTTTATCATTGCCTTATACTCGGCCAGCTGCTTTGAGAGGGCTTTAGAGTTCACCCTTTCCCTTTTCAGGGTAGCTATCATCTTATCTAGCCGATTATGGGCCTTTTCCAAAGCAAGAGTGTGCTTCAATACCTCATTGTGCAACATTTCTCCAATTTCTTTATGGAGATTCAACTTGTCGAGCAATGGAATGGATGCCAAATCGAGTATCATTTCCAGAGATTTGTACTTAGAACTGGGGGGTAAGGGATGAGCGGTTGAGTGTTATACTGCAACCACTAGTCGGTCATTTTCGACGTCGAGAGCCACCAAAAGCCAGTGTGGTGTTTATCAACATACTAGGCTAGTTTTTCCTTCAACCTTTCTCTGGTTGACTGATTCTTCTCCTCGATCTTTTCCCCTAGAGGCCAGTCCATTCCCGATCCTGTGTCTCTTTCCGAGGGACCCTCCCCAGGGGTAACTATCTGTGAGTATGCTGAAGGCGCCTATGAAGAAGTTGTGTCCAAAGAAACTTGAAACCCCGACTTATCTTTACCTTAGTCTATATACTCAGGGACCACCTCCTCAGGTTGTTCCATGACCTATCCTTCAGGTCCTTCTATCCTAGGATTTTTGCTGATGTGGCCCTATTCTTCTACTTCCATGAAATCTTGTACCATTCTATAACTTTCGTGGTCCTGAGCCTCCTCATTTTACGCATGGTCTCCTTTGGAGCTTCCTTTGGAAATTGGGGAGTCGGCCTCTATCTCTGTATCCAAAGGCCATGAATCAGAGTTAGCTTTCCATTCAACTTGAGGTCTAGGCTCATGTTCATATGTCGAAGACTTAATCTTCTTCCTTATTTGTGCAATAACTCCCTTAGGGTCATAATTCCATACACATCCTTGCAAGAAGTTCATCATTTGAAGCAACCCCTCGACCAAAGGAAGTGCATGCCTTGAGTTGATAGTAAACAACCCTACTACACTCGGGAACTTTAAGATATAACCTTTCTTCGTAGGCACAAAATGAGTTTGGTATGCGCTCAGGACTTGCCTGGTGAACTCGAGGGAAAATATTCTCGTGGGCATGAAGGCTAGTAGATGGAAAGGAGGAATCTCAAAACCATAACCCATGATTTCGATGTGATTCTCTAACAAATACTAGTCCCCAACACAGTCTGTCTCATTGAACTGAAGCAGCTTTTTCTGTTCAGGAAAAATCTTGGGCAAAGAGTTACCATGTATAATTTCATAGGCCTTGGACATGACATCTGTGATGAATTTCATGTATCCCCTGCATCTGGGATGTTTTCTAACTGAAAGGGTCCACTCAAACACAGATTTTGGCTCTTCCCCTTGCTTAGAGAACTTATCCAGGCCTAAGCCCTCAAACTTGTCTGCATGTGTGAATAGGAACAAATAGAACACCAAAGAATAGTACCTGAAACAACTTGAAGTTGATACGTCTTAGAAATGAGCTTGAATGACTGAGGCCAGAAAAGCAGGAATATCAAGCAAAACACCAGGCTGCATCATGAGGTCAAGAAATCCTAGACAAGCATTAGTTGCCCAAACATCATTGTCTACCCCTAGCATACTCGAGATAATAGCTAAGATTGGTTGGATGGTGTCGAGGAAGAGAGAAAGAGGGAATTTCTCTATGGGTGGTAGAATAGACAAATGAGACGCGGTAATTAGCTCTAGGAGGGACCTCTATTTCTTGAGAGGAAGGTTCGAGAAATGACACGTGAGGGTTACCTCGATGAACTCAAGGCAGTCGTGAGAAGGAGGGTAACATAGGGCTTTCCTAATTAGCTGGGGGGTGATTTCGAGTATCTTGGTTCCCTGTGCGGAAAGGAATAAACCCTTATGCTCAATATAAGCTTTGGCAAGCCAGGTTATGAATTCAAGAAAGTGATGAACTGATGGGGGAATTTGAAAATATAATCCTGAGTCTACCACCCTAAACAAATCTTCACCCTGCCAATTATACCCCAAGAGCTCAGACTGCATATTTTCCAAATTAAAAGGGTAAATGAGGTCGCAGAGCTGGGCTTGGGAGTCTATGAGTGGGTCAGGGCCAGAGGTGGTCCTGGCCTCTCAGACTTGCGGGGTCTCTGGTGCGGTTTTCTTCATTTTATCAACCATAATTAGTGAAACACAGCAAAAGAAAACAACAGGGGACCAACCAAATACCTTAGGCGACAAGAGCAACGTGAGGAAAGACCTACACAGGTTGTTGCTTTTACCCAAGTGCTCAGCTGGTAACAATGCAAACGATAAAAAACAACGGTCGAGAGTAAAACGCAAAGGGAAGGGTTCCTTTTAGAGCGAGGTGGACAGTGACAGTTGGAGGGTTGACGTCAGGAGGAAGTTAGCGGATGGACATGTGGCACACAAAGATTGGATAAGGACGACTGGGTAGGTGAGAGGCCACGTGCCCAACGCGCGGTACCAGTTTCGTACCCTGGACTTTTAACTTACCGCATTTACCTTCATACTCTGACACGAGATGGGTGGTCTCCACCTGACTTTTCAGCGGGTCGATGAGCCCGCAGCAGATTGGAATTGCACTCCCAGAGACTCTCTGATTGGTCAACCTATTTGTTATCGTCAAAAATTCCGACGGGTCGGCTCTACCTTCTCCTTTCGACTTGGTTGCTGATAGAATGTCCTCTACGTAGTCCGTTGAGTCATGCTACTATCTTTCGAGTTGCCCGATGCTTCGTCATGGGCCGAGCGGTCATTGACCCACCTTACCGATTGCGTGCAACTTCCCACACTATCTTACCTTCCCCATGGCCTTGAGCTTAGCTCTGCATGAGATGATGTCTATGTCTATACATTCACAGGCCAACAATGGGAACTAGGTTTTGGATAAAAATCCAAAGCCTAAAAACTATTAGTCAGAAAGTTCCTTATGAGCTTCTAGTTGTTTTAATTTGGTGTTGTACTTATTTGAGATTTGTTGCTTATGTATCAGTTATGAACTCAATTGAGAATGTATAAGATTCCAATTATAAATTCTTGTGTAGTTGTAGGTCATTCACTCAATCCCCTACCTACAGGATCCACATACCATATTAAGACTATAAGAGCACAAAAAAATTAATTTCAAGTTTTTTGTCATGGTACTGGATGAGAAAGACAGAAATGAAAGAAACAACTAAAAGACTGTTAATTTAGATCATGCCGGCCCCAAATTATTTCTTACATTTCTTGGCTTTGTTGTTAAAATGACAAAGCATCGACATTTTTTATGTAATTTAGCTAAATCTATTAATAATGTGAAAAAAAAAGTTATGTCCAGGCACTCTATGCTCTCATAGGAAACATGGTTGCCAAACTTGCTGAAGAGCAATCTGAGAACTTCTAAGTTATATACAATAATAGAAAAGTCATTTTATATTGTGACTAGACCCATCCATGGGAATTTCAAAAATCACATGACAACCAAGATGAGTAGAAGGACTATATAGACACTAGAAGGACTTATTTATAGCCATCATGATTTTATTGACAACCAAAAACAACATTGTTCCAAAAATATAGGAGCATGATCCAAGTTTGATGAAGATGGGCAAACTAACATCCTTGGGTCATGTTGTCCCTCATGTGCTAGTCTTAGGTCAGCTTTTGTTTTTTGGTTCCAAGTTCTTCCAAACTATGGGCTAGCTTTGGATCTATGTCAACCATTGCGAAATGAGTTTCAAAAACTTCGTGGCAACCTTGCTTCCCTAGCATGCCACAAAATCCAAGCCATTTGTCCAAGATACCTGCATTTTTCCACCTTTGTAGATGATTGTCCCATAATCCATTTCAAGCTCATTTGTCACATGGATTTGCACAGGCTCTGGAACCTACTTAAGCAATTTTTTTGTTATCCTCTCTGTTTACTTCCCGTTTCTTTCTAACATAAATCAAATTGTATTCCCTAGCCCATCTGCAATCATTCTCCTTCATGAATTTATTGTGGCAGTAGGTCCAAGCTAACCTTTGCTATTTAAAATGATTGCAAATCTTTCTGTGAGGGTTGTGTACTTTAAAATGCTAAGCTACATATTGAGGAAATCCATTTCATCTTCCTACACTAATGTTGTCGAAAATACCAGTAATGTGAAGGCACCTATGAGGAGAGGGTACATTGGGAATAAGCCTTCATTGTTCTCCTTTAGTTTGATGTTGCTCCCAAACTTCATTGTTTGATATGCTATTTCCATATTTTAGTCAAAATAAATTCTTATAAAATTATTGTCCACTTCAATTATAGTTATTACTTATTTCTTGGTTTGTTCTGGCATCATTTCCCATTATAGTCTTTAAGAGGTATAGGCAGATTCAGGCTCAACATTGACTCCAACTCAGGGGAGTTACTGTTGATATTCGTTGTCTATTTAAGAAAATTTACAATTGATATGCTCTCTTAGGTTTGAGTGCCATTTTCCAGCATGCATTCTTGTAACATTCTATTCTAGTTACTCTGGCATGCATACATGAAAACAAATAATTAGGTTGGTAGAGCCTTTGCCACATATATTGCCATATTTTAGAGATTTACGAGGATAACTATTTAACTTATCATGATTTTGCAAGCTATAAGCTTATAAGGGCTGCAAGCACTACTATGATTGAACCTTATTAGGTGTTTACTTGAGGCATCATTAGCTTTTTATGCAAGCATGGTGGGAACTAGGTTTTGGATCAAAATCCAGAGCCTGAAAACTATTATTCAGAAAGTTCCTTGTGAGCTTCTTAGTTGTTTTAGTTTGGTGTTGTACTTATTTGAGATTTTTTGCTTGTGTATTGGTTATGAACTCAATTAAGAATGTATAAGATTCTAGTTGTAAAATCGTGTGCAGTTGTAGGTCAATCACTCAATCCCCTACCTACAAGATCCACAGACCATATTGAGATTGTAAGAGAACATAGTAGATTAATTTCAAGTTTCTTGTCAAGGTACTAGATGAGAAAGATAGAAATGAAATAAACGACTAAAGGATTGTTAATTTAGATCATGTCGACCCCAAACTGTTTCTTACATTTTCTTGGTTTTGCTGTTAAAATGCCAAAGCATTGACATTTTTTTATGTAATTTAGCTAAATCTATTAATAATGTGAAAAAAGAAGAAGTTATGTCCAAGAACTATGTGCTCTCATAGGAAACATGGTTGCCAAACTTGCTGAAGAGTAGTCTGAGAACTTCTAAGTTCAATACAATAATAGCAAAGTCATTTTATATTGTGACTAGAAGGAAATTTCAAAAATCATATGACAACCAAAATGAGTAGCAGGACTATCTAGACACTAGAAGGACTTATTTACAGCCATCATGATTTTATTGACAACCAAAAATAGCATTGTTACAAAAATATAGTTAGGCTAGTAATTAGAGCATGATCCAAGTTTGATGAAGATGGGCGGGCTGACCTCCCAAGGGTTGGCCCCTGAAGCTACATTGACCTGTGTAGCATCCAACTTACTTTCCTCCTCTTCCTTCCTGGCAAGCCACCTTCCCCCTCCAATTCCCCTCTTTCCATTACCAACTTCCTAATTTCAATGATAAGATGTTCATAATACATACTAGTGGCCCAAATTATCTGTCTTCCCCTCCAACTAGTCCTAGTCCAGCTTGTTGAAGACCACCCTTTGCTGCGCTACTCTCTCTCTCACCATCATGGCTATGGAGATTTTCATTTTCCAGCACATTTCAACCATCCTCAAGAATTTGGTATCTCTACTGCATGAGAAGCTTGTTAACAACAAAGCAACATGAAGGTATATTGATTAAAAAAAAAAATCAGCAACGAGTGTGTGGGTGCCTAATAACATGAATTTATGTTTGATCCCTCGGCTCTGATATCTCAAAATTAAAAATATATGGAGCTATATCATTGCAGGTTCAACTTGGTCGGTAAGAGAGTAAGACACTAAGTTTAAATGCATGCCCATGTCTTATTCATTGGACCATATTCATGCCAGGATCAGGAATACACTCTCATTTTTCCCCGATAAAGCCATCCTAAAATTTCAAGGTCATTTGATGTAATAATTTTCCTGTATGATAATCAAAACAATGTGCATCTAATGTGTATCATTACGCTTTATTAAAACTCCATTTAGTTCAGCTTCTAACTAGCTAGATTTGAGCTTCATGCAGAAGGCTCCAGCCTATTGGCAAGAAAATGGTCATACAAAAAATGGAATTTAAATATAGAAATACCAAATTCATCCTAAGTCCCAAAATGCCTCGAATCTGGGCTGCCTGGAACTTTGACATTCAACATTAAAATGAAAAGGTTGCTATATCATCAAAACATCGAGTAATTGAAGAGAAAACCTACGAAACCATGAGAAAGCCCTGAATAGCACTTGGATAAAATTAAGGATATGTAATCCTGACCTTTTTCTGAGCCAATTTCTGCAACTTGGGAATCACTTCATGCAATCTAGCCTTGGTGTATCAAATTTCAGCATTCAGGGTCATGACCACTGTCTTGTTCTTCTGGTACCAAAAAAGCCACTGAATTTAGCAGTTTTTTCCGGCATTTTAAAAATCAAGCTAGGGGAAATGTATGGTAAACTTACCTGCTTTGCGGCCTTAATGGCACAACGGTATAAAGCCTGACAGAGGTTTTCATTCCAGAGATATGATTCTCCCTCTGTTTCTCTGTTTGTCAATGTTACTTTTCATACTAATTGCAAATGGCATCCACCCCATTGAGAATTCGATGATGCTCATCTTCATAATGATCAGATATCGATTTCAAATCTGTATTTTCCTTTGGTTTGTTTTCCCTCATAATTCCTTCCCCACGAACGAAAACACAAGGATTCCAACGAAAACCTTGATTTCAAATTTTTTGAATCTGTTTTTTCCCTCGGTGTGTTTTCCCTCATAATTCCTGAACAATAAACAAGGATTCGAACTAAAACCTAACCTTAATTTCAAATCTTTAGAATCTGTGTTTTCCCTCGTAATTCCTTCCCGCAAATAAACAAGGATTCCAAGTAAAACCTCCATTTCAAATCTCTTGCAACTTGGAAGTGAAATTGCGCTGATTCGAAATTCAAATTTCAACTCGGTGTGGAATTAATAGTGTTATATGAATTTGGCATTGGAGTTTGAATAGAGTTGTGGTAGTCCATAATTCTTTCAATGTATGGGAATTTTTTTGTTGTTGTTTATGAAATCACAACTTTGGTGATATTTATGTGACCTCTTAGTATGGTTTGTAGTGTTGTTATAAATGAAGATAAAATTATGTAATTTATTTTTAGTATGTTTTCTAATGTTGTTATAAATGAAGAGAAATTAATGGTGTGGACATTTAACTTGTCATTTTGCTATGATGTGATTAGTATTTGGTTAATTCATCTTTTATTTATAATTTTTTTCTTTTTATTTTTTCACTATTTTGGTTGATGTGTGTAATTATAGTCTCATTATTTTCTTTTCAAGTGTGAGTGGACTAGGTTATTCTAACTTGTGATGAATGAACATATTGAATGTTTGACTTATATTTTCTTATGTGAGAGTATTATCAAATACACCGTGTTTAGTCTTCCCCTTGCATGGAAATCTATTCTCCTCTACATGGTGGTTAGGTTATTAATTTGCTCAACATTCGTAAACTATGCTTGTGAACTCTAATTGAACACCTCATATGTCTTTTTCAAATTCCAACATAGGGACATCAAGCAATTGGACCTATACTCAATCGGTCCTTTTCTTTATAGAGTGGGAAGTCCTTTACTCGTTGCTTTACTTGTTTGTACACTCTTTGCTAATTCTTATGATCGATGTCAAGTGTAGGCCTTTGCCTTGATCTTCACTAAGCATAATGCTTCATCTTGTCATTAAGCACATTCAATAAGTAAAGCCACTTTGCTCACTAGGTCTACATTTGGGAAAATTTCTTCCCTTTAGTTCTCTTTATTTGATAATGCACCTTTCTTTTCTTAGTCATTATCTAGTCATATATTTTTGTCCTGGACTAAATTAGTCATTTATGTTAGTCGCTTGTAGTTTAGTCACTTATTATCTAGTCGTATATTCTATCCCTAGACTAAATTAGTCATTTAAGTTAGTCGTTTTTAGTTCAGTCACTTAAAATTGCTCAAATTTAGTAGTAATTCACTTGAAATGATTGTGGTGACTAACTTTTTAGTCACCTAGTCATTAATTTCATCATTTTCATACTAATGTATACAATGGTCTACTGTATATAGCCTTCTTCCTTCTATCGGTCCTTTTGTTTGAAGCTTCCGTACCTCATATGTGACTATTATTGCTTATGAATTATCTATGTGTCTCTCCTTCTCTTGACATTGGTGATGAAGGATTAATCAATGTAGTTTCTATCCATTCCATTTGATTTTCATATTTTTTCTAATTTTCAAAGTGCAGGACTCATGAGAGAATGGTGTTAATCTACATTTTGACCCTTATGTTACTAAAAAATTCCTATGAAGATCATAGTTCAATAAATATATTTCTTGGAACTTGAATTAAAACAATTTGCTAACTATCTTTTTTCAAGGCATCCATTTTGTTATATACTATGAATGGACCTATTTGATTTTTTGAGTCTAAAGCTGTGTGTCTTTTTGAAAGCCATAAACATTTACTACATGTTGCATTCAAAACAATGCCTCACTACTTCTAAACGAAAACCCTAATGGTTAGAAATTTGGGTAGCTTGTAAGGGGCTGAGGTTGCTCTAAATATCACTTAGTTACCAGTGATGATTTTCTATGTATAAATTTGCAGCTCATGCCTACTTTGCATTTTTCGATTAAGTATAGAATTCTCTTTATTTCCTCATTAGCACCACCTGGTTGCTGCTGCTCGTCTTGTTCGCATAAACTCATATGGTTGGTTTGATAAACAAATCGTGAAGTCTTGCATAGCTAGATTCATTCCATCCCTTCGAGTAATACGGAAAGATCCAAAGTACCACTGAGAAAGGGTTTGCCTTCAACATCATATTACGTGATACAATTGGGAGGCTGTTCTTCTTGGAAAAAAAGAGGAAGAGGGTGAAATAGATATGATGAATATCTAAACACTCCTTCGAAGCAACTTGGACTTAGCGATAGTGTCATATTATCAGCAATGAATGCTGGAAAAATTGAATACCATTGCTGGAGGTTTCCTTGGGGATAAAGTAGAAGAGGAGAGCCTAGAATTGATGCATCGGGTGACTTATCATTAGAATAACCTAGAATGAGAGGGAAATCAAGATATGATGTGTATCTGGAAGATTCAGGGAAAATCAGAGGTGGAATAGGGTGGATTTACTTTTGAGAAATCAACATGAGTAGGCATGGCAGAAGTTTTGCGAGATATCATAAACTTCTTAGGGAAATCTAAGTCTAGGTGCCCAGTGAGTTCAAATCTAGTGGATAACGAAACTACTCTTGGATCATGGTTGGGTGGAGCATCGATTAATGGATTCTTTAGTTATAGAAAGAAAAGAGCCGCTCTCACTCTTGTTTACAAGTCACATCTGACTAGGGTCGTGACATGAGTGTAATTGCACATAGTCTAATCGAGTCTTGAGCTAAACTGAGCTGGCTGGGACCACATATTTGCAGGCAAGTTTGAATCCCATAAAGATATATCATTTTCAAATTTTTTCCACAAATTTCTCATGGCACCGAGTTATGTACTTCAAATAGATAAAGCTCTAATGTAGCATCGGTGAATTTTGTAGTCTAAATAAATTAAGGTACACTGTATCTCTCGGAAAGTAATAGGTGGCTGCAAAGAGTCGACACACTTCGGTAGAAAGAAATAGCATGCTATTCAGGTTTGTAGTGACTTATTTATTTTAGAAGATTCGAGCCTTGGAGAGCTTGTTGTGAAGCAAATTTTTGGGTTTTTGGACCTCAAGTCTTAGGGGTGACATGTTTTCTATGTCATTTTAGGTAAAACTAAGCAATATTCGTATTTGTCTTAGTTAATTTTGAAAACGCAGGGAGCTAATTAGATAGATCTTGGAGAAAATCGGAATGCAGGTAAGGGTTTTGAGATGAAAACACGGGTTTTCAAAGTGCGGCTGATCCCAAAACAACGGTTTCAATGGCTCTCGGTGCTAATTTAAATCAAATTGAATCAGTGCAAACTGCCTTCAAATATTTAGCGAAAATGGATTCTAGAAACAAAGTTAGGAGAAATGGCAAATTAAGCTAGAAAAAAATTTGCCGAGTCGCCCTCTTATTTCAAGGGTTTGGGTATTTCTTAGATTGTAATTATCTTCTTTATTTATTCAATAAAACAGATGCACGAGTTTTAATTTTTGATATTTGAATGTATAATTTGGCGAGTTTTGGAACACGGAGAGAAATACCTTTTGCGGGTGATTACAGGTGGTTGAAAGAGGGTCTGCGAGGGTTGGTATCGGTCTTAAACTAGTCGCAGGGGACTTCTATAGGTGAAATTACGTGTTGAAATACTGCTTCGTGCGCGGGGGCAATTGAACAAAAAAGGTTTTGAGCTGCGAAGTCATGAGTGTGGTTTCTCAATGGGCGGAGGCGCTGAGGGATAAGCAAACAATGAAAAATCAAAGGTTAAAACCTTAAATTTTATTAATATGCAATGCATTGATGGCAAGTTACAATCAATGGTGGGAGAAGTTTTTTCTTTGAATGCGAAAACCATTTAGTGGTATCGCATGGCTTTTAGGATAGTAAGTCTGTATTTCACTTTTGCAGATGTGATCTAATGGAATTGAGACACGTGAGCCGGTCGTTGGTTTTGAAAAACAACTTTTATCGGCATAACTTTTATCAAATGTTGAACGATTACTTTTGTTGTGCGATATGCAATGCATAGTCGTTGGATCTTAGAAAGGCGATGTGAACGGTCGGGATGACTTGGGAAGTTGCGGAGAAAGGAGTAGGTGGGGTCGAGCTTTTTATTGTGAGCACGTTGCAGTCTTGAAAGGCAAAGATCTACGGTGTGAGATAAACGCGATATTGGGGAAAGGTGGGGCATGAAGATTAGTTGTCGTGTTTACCTAAAGACCGTTGAGTTAAAATAGCATTGGTGATGCGGGCGAAAGTCTAGGGGACATGAATCGTGAAAATGTTGGATTAATTGATGAGGCTTTATGTACTGAAAAAGGAGTTTATACATAAAACAAAGCAGATGGGCGCAGGATTAATAAAGGATTTAACCAAGGTTTAAACTTTGGTATAGGGGGTATATAACGAGGCAAAGAGGGGTAAGGTTAAAAGCTGTAACCTTGGGTAAAGGTAATACGGGAATGGGATTAATGGCTGTATAGTATGGTAGCAAGTATTCTTTTCTCACACTAGTTTATATGCACGTATGTAAACAAAATGCACATTTTGCAAATTTAATTATATTATATAGTTTATAGATTTATTTAAAGTTCTAAGAATTATATGGGAGCGAGGATATTTTATTATGGGTAATTTAATATCAAAGGGATCATTTTAGGATGTATTTTCAACATGTGAGTAATATCTTTGATATAAAAAGCGAGATAATAAGGGATTTTTTGGGGATATTAAATAAAAAGAGGTTATATTAATAGGACTAGGATTTGTTGTAGGGAGTTAATAAAATAAGTTAGATGTTAATATGAATAGGGGAAAGTGAATACTCAATAAATACATTTGTATGACTAAGTAAAGTGAAAGCATCTTCAAGTAAGTTCATCATTTAATGATTTTCACCACTTAGCATAAAGTACTTTATGAGGGTTGTCATATTTTTTAAAGAAGCTGGAGGGAGTTAATCCAATGGGCATTTATGTAACATTTTAAGTAAGAAAAAAGTTCTCACTTATGAAGTTAAATGGTGATGAGTGCATAAAGGGTAAATGATGCAATGTCTCGAGGATTAATTTAGAAACTTAAAATTTTTCAACTAATCGGTCATCGAGCCTTGGGTCACGTGATCCCAACAAAAGTCAAGGAAATGCCTTGAGCCTCTTTTGGTGATGAGTCTGAATATCAGAAATTGCTATGGGGAGGAAATTAGTTATTTATAGCCTAGTGAAATATATTTACAATGATGTTTCCCACCTTCTTCTACCTACCAGTCATATCTTCTATCATTTTTTCTTCTATTTTAATCGGATGCATTTGAGCTAGCAACCTTACAACATTTTATTCTTTTTTGAAAGAAGTAAACTATCTAATTACTATACTTATTTCATCCAAAGAATCAGTTAAAGCTATTGGATTCTTTTATTCTCTAAACGACTACTGAGTGTCATGATTAAGTTGTATGACAATTCTTCATTCTCTATCTAAAACAAGTAAATTGAAACATGATAAGTCAAGATTAAATTGTTCGACTGCATCATAGATTATGGCATTTGCGACACTCCGCCATAATCTTACTCATAAAAAAAGTAAAAAGCGATAGTGGCATTTGGATTTGCGCACTTTTCATGTTTTATTCTATCTTTTTTTTATTTTGGGGTATATTATTTTTTCAAAGTCCTTTGATTTTTCTTTTGAGGACTTTTTACCCTCTTTTTATTTTTGATTTTTTTATTTTTTTTACATAAATATGCGGAAAATAACTCTGCGAGAAAGCAAATTTTGTACACATATTTACAAGACTACCCTACGAGTCAAGTCAAATATCATGAATCTCTATATTTATATGGTTACATAACATATGTTTGTATGGTTGGAAGGTACACATAGGAAAACAAATAGAATCACATTATCATAAACCCTTGAAACCATGTTGGTATCCCTTGAGGTAACACTTTACATTAGATGCTACTTATATATGGAATCTTGCTTCCACAAAATTTCGAGTATAACTAAGATTCCCCATAGGGTATACCTAAAGCCTATTTTAGATCAACTAATTGAGTTGCCTTGTTGCTATATGATACACCAATAACAACACTCAGGGAGTCACTCTTTAGTACTTGTGTAGTCGAGAGTAGTATGGATAACGCCACAAATTCAGACGCCTCCTGTGAGTGAGTGTTCTAAGATATTAGGGTTGAGTACTGTTGTTGGACCCGCATACATATATCAAAGAGCTATTTCTATTGGTGACTACGTTTTCCGCTTGGGGACACTACAACATGACCCCTTTTCGGTAGATAGCACACCCATGGTGGATATCTATAAACCACCTCATACTACTTCTACGAACAATATGAATATTTTCTCTACTTCTAAAAATATAAATGTTATTAGAACTAGAATGGTCATTGAAGTGAGTCAAACTCTAAAAATGTGATTTGGATGCGAATTAAAAAAAACAATTGACCAATACGTAAAATATTACGATTTTTGAATAAAAACATATACATTCATGTTCATCCATATCCCATATGTATATCACATAAGGGTTCATATAACCAAAATAGAATTGAGTTCAATGTATAACCAAATATACATTAACAACGAGGCTTTAAATAGACTTTGGAGTCCAAAAAAATCATGCTACAACAAATAATTACATATTATCTCAAATTTCCTCATGAAGAACCACTAATCTCCTAGCATACATGTATTTGGCATTTGACTCCACAAACCTTGAAATAAAAGCTACATCAAGGCAAAAGAATGTTTATACTTGTCCTAATTAACACATGGAAATACTCACAATTTCATTCACAAGCAGGGTGTGTGAGAGAATCAATTTCTATTATGTACTCGATTGTACAACTTTCAAATTATGATCACAAATGGAGTCATGATGTATGTGGGGGAAAATGTGAAAATGCCAAATTCCATATGGCATATATATGTAGACTCAAAAACCATCTATTTTCCACCAACATAAGTGGTTGTGATACTAATATTAGGGAGGAATGGTTATGCACATTGGGATCAATTTTTCCATGGATTTCAAAGAACTCTATATGAGATTCACTAATGAGGCTCATATACACACCCTTCAGGGGATCTAGGTAGGGATCAGAAATATAGTCATTACTCATCATATGGAGAAGTTATTAAACAGGTCACTCTTGCAATATTTCCCAATTTAATGCCATACAAGTTATGGATAATTCAACACAACAAATCCACCTAGATCTATAGTGTGATCCTTGAAAAACATCATCGGGTTCTTTGAGACTATAAAAGGGGTTTACCCCTTCTCAAGGGATAGCATAGTGTCAGGTATTCCATAATTCAGGGGGAATCAACTACCGAAATGTATATCATATCAACACCATTTTAAGAAAAAAAGAAACTATGAAATATAAAAGATCATTCAAGTGTTGAAAAGTGTAACTAGGTTTGGTCTTAAAGTAATGACATGTAATTGTGACTTTTTTAAATGAGTGTAATGAAGAAAATAAAAATTATTATTGTAAGACACTATGCTTAGTGGGTTTCATGAGAAAGTGATCTTATTTTAGATGTAGCTCCCATTGAGAGCCTTAGGATTTATTATTTAAAGTCAAATAGTTAACGTCATGTATGAAGATCTCTTTCTTGAGCATATGTCAATTTATATGAGTCTATAAAGTTTCTATTAGCCCTCCAAAAGACAAGCACTGGTTCTCCTCTTCATGTCGACTTCAAAATAAGGTGACAAATTCATGTGCACTCACATTAAGGAGACACATCTATTCGACAAAACTCAGAGTCGAAACTTATTTATGGGACCAACTACCCTTATATACATGGATAGGGTCACCAAATATGATGATTACGATACAAAGTTCAGATTCTACGAGATTTCAAAAAGAAATCAAAGTCTAAATGTCATAGTCAATAGTTCGGATATCTACGAGTTTTTTCGGATTGATGGATAGTGAAATATAGTCACGGTCATCCCTCTACGATATATGCTCGGATCCCATCCTACGGTTTGTCGACTACGGTACCGGGCCAACCATAGATTCCCGGATCTCTTCAAGAAGACAATTTGTATCTCTTTAGAAATACAATTTGGATCCCCTCGACGAAGATAGTGCGATCATGGTATCGATTGTAATAGAAGTGTTAAGGGTATGGTGAAGTTACGAGAAAAGGTGCCCTAACTACTACGGTGCCATGAAAACATGAGAAGGATCTCACCATCCTTCGGTGAGATCAAAGAAAGAAGCTCGGTGACCTCACTCTTGGTGTTACTACAGTCTTGGTACAATATAGGAAAACCTTAGTGCTTTATAATAGAACGAGACCTTAGAGGTATCATCACGGTGACAAGGATGGCCGTGATAACGGTGACAAGAGGTTAGAGAGAAGGCATGTAAACATGACTTGTGACTTGGTCATGGAGTGACATTCATAGGTCAAGAGTCACGGTCTTGGTATTTGGAATCATACATAAGAAGAATTTGTGTGGGTTTTCTACTCTAAGGGTGAGAGGTTTGGCCCTGGCTCATAGCCTACACGATTCATGTCTCTTGTCTATTTATGTTCATGCATTGGCACTATTGTTTGATCGAAGAAGAACACTACTAAACTAAGAAGAAAAATATCCTAATATAAAGAAGTAAGAATAATTCACAAACAATCACTATATGACATAAATCACCTAATGTTATATACCCTAGATTTCTCAACATGGTATTAGATCTGAGTGCTAAAGTCAAAGTAAGCTCTGAATATAATCAAAGAGACACTCAAGGATCAAGTTTCAAGAAAGAGCATCTAAGAAAGTTCATGAAGGTTATCAAAGAAAAATATCGGGATCTACAAATCAAGGAAAATAGAAGTCTACACCAACAAGAGTGTGTCATCCTATATTCACTTAGCAAAGGACCACAAAGACACTCATCAAAGATGGATATATCTACAAAGAAAAAATAGCCTAATGTACCATAAACATCAAGAGAGAGGACTTCAAGGACAAAGATCACATCATCTTGGAGAAAGTTGAAACTTTAGAAGAATTGTTGATCTACACTCATTCCCCAGGAATTCTAAGTATTATGAAGGCTACAGAGGCTAAAATTTATTTCCATTAAAATCTATAAGGAAAAGTTACCTCTCATTGAAAGGATCCTTTTCCTTGTCTTGGGGAATAAGATCATCTAAAAGGGAGCACTAACACATCTTCTTCATACCATCATCGACAGTGATCAAGTTGAATATTTCATACTTCACTTTTCAAGTAAGTATCTCCTTCATTATTTAATCAAATTCGGTAAAACTGACTGTCATGTATTGACAGAGTAGATCCATAAGATGGTTGGGTCATAGAAATTACTTGCATGGAAAAAGGCAGCATAGACATATTCTTCAAAGAAAAGTGAAGTTATTGAGCACATCAATGAAAAAGGTCTCCTCTTTCGAATACATGGAAAGGGATTCTTATGAAAGGTCCCCTCAGTATAGAAATATTGGAGACATCAAAGAGATATATGATAACTATTATAAGAATAATCTCTCGAGAAGATGTGATAAAAGAAAACGAGTCATATCACTTAGACCTGTATCTACACAAATTTGAAGGTATCGGAGAACGAAGGGACTACTCTTCACATAATATCTCAACTAAGAGATGCGGGAGAGATGATAAGAATATAGTCACAATTGATCTAAATGAACTAAATGATGAACAAGGTAACAGAAATGTACATGAGATAAGAAAGTTACACTCATTTGAAAACTTGTGGTTTTCTATGCTAGATATAAGAATACAAGTTAGAGGAAAAAGTGTTTGAAGGTAAAAGGATTCAGCATCGCATGGGAAGGAAAGGGAAGTTTTTGAAATTTGGTCCTCGAGAAGGAAAAGATGAAGAAAATAGCTAGATTCGATACTGCTATGGAAAAATAATGGACACTACGGGGAGAGATTTTCCTAAAGGGACAATATCAAAAGAGGAATAAAAAGAAGCCCATATCATCGAAAAGATGGAGGGAAATCGAAGATAATAAGTCCAAGAAAAAGATAGAAGTAAGAGATCTCTACTATGATTGAGATATTATCCCTCTCAAAAGGTCTTGTAATAGCTCCTAAATATTTTTTATAGGACATGGATATAATAAATAATAAGATGCATTATGGCATCTCATGGAAGCTTATTAGAAACAAGAGCTTGTGACATCACCATAGGGAATCATGAAGGATGGATGGAACAAAATCCATGGCAATAAAACATGAAGAGATATAGCTATTGGGAACCTTTTTGGAAAATGTAAGAAAAATGAAGAAGTCATCTAGGACAAGGCTCGTCATACATCGAGTCAAAAAGGAAACATACGCATCGAAATAGGGATATCACGAGATCCTCAAGATTCTTTTATGGAATCCTCATCAGGTGGGTTCACCAATATAGAGAGGAAGAAAGTGTTTCATCAAGAACTCCAACTTGTGGAGTTCATGGGATGATGGTATGATGACATAAGAGATGAAGCAGATCAAATGGTTGAAGATATTTTCAATCAAGGAAGTCGCGAAAGAATCCTAAATGACACAAAGGTAAATAAGGTATGTGTGCTTGTATTTAAAATTATAATGTCATGTCGTATGGTTGCGGGTAACATGGATCACTACTTCTATCTTGAGAAGCATGCTTACGAGAAAGGAATCTCCTCTCTACGAAAGGTTTCCCGAAAGAGCATGGTTCACACTAGATTAAATGAACTTATAATATGTCCTCATATGAAGTATGAGGTAATTGACTACTAATTGAGAGAACTACGATTTCAGAAAGCTCTTGGGAATGAAATGTGTGAATAAAGGAAGGAAGAGATCGTGAGATATGTAACCATGGTAAAAGAAAAATCAACATCCGAGGAAATACCAAGAAGATTTAACTAGAAAATATCCGGAAATATGAAGAAGGCTTTGATAGAAGTACTGGAAAATATGAAGAGACCCTTGAAAATGGATATATTTGAAATGTGTCAACATGTATGCGTGGATGTTGATACCTACGGGAGAAGATGTCATGATGAAAGACCATCACAAAGGTAATTTTTGATTTAATTGTTCATTTCTTATCTTTGAACAAATATACTGGATCGGGCTTATGCAAGGAATGCCAAAAGGAAGAGCGCTGGATGACCGTCCCAGGAGGACCATATCGAAGGATGTAAGATCCTTTTGGAAAATACTGGCATGAAGAAATCAACATGCCATGAAGCAAGGCCAGGATGAAGATTGAAGTGGATCACTTTACGATGAAAGGAATGATGACATGGTGACTCATGGATGAAAGTGATGGATATTTTTCCCTATGAAGAAGTCCCAAAATATTAAGACTCCATAATGAAACAAGAAATTCATGACAGTTTAAGGAAGGAGTTCTTCAATGTAGACGGATTTGTCCCAATATCTCTACCCAAAGTGCTTGGTCCACGATTAAGAGGAGTTTGGAAACAAGTTTATTACTAGGAAGAAACTTGGAAATTCCTAAGCCAAGATGGAGCTTAGGTACATTCTTTGTGTAGCAGATATGCAGTACATTCCTTTGATTGGAATATTTCCTCCCTAATTGAGAAGGAGAGATAGAAGCGCATCATTATTGTCTTTAGTGGGAAGACATAATGGAGGTTGGGTAATCATTTGGCATATGATGCTCTTTGAGGATGATATAGTGCATCCAAGATAATATTAGTCATAGAGGACGTGTTCTTTGAGGACTTGGAATCAAGTCAAGTATATTCCTAGTGGAACACACCACGAGAACCGGGTAGGGTATGTTCGAAGAGACAATGATAGGGGGTGTACTATAAATCATTGGTCCCGCCATCATTGAGACTCAGATATTTTGGATAGATAGAGTTGTTATTCAAGGCCTTACTATATGACAATGTTGGTTGATATGATGCTATAAATATGGGTTACCAATCTAATTCTTCTTATCAGAAATTTTTTAAAATTGAAAATGACCTAAGTGCCATTATGAATACCTCCCTAGTTAATAGGGAGTGTTGAAAAAGGAATGTAAATAGGTTCGATCTTCCTAATGACATGTAATTGTAGACTTACATGGTAAATGATGTAATGAAGAAAAATAAAATTATGTATGGCTAAGCCTTTCTTCATGGGTTTCATGAGCAAGTGAGATTTTATTTTTAGATGGCTCCCATTGAGATCCTTGGGATTTATCATGTTAAAGTCAAAAGTCGATGTCATGTATGAGAGAGCTCTTCTTCGGCATATGTCTAATGTATATGAGTCTATAAAGTGTACTACAGTATCCCTCAAAGACAAGCATGGTTCTCCTCTTCATGTAGGCTTCTAAATAAGAGTGAAAAATTCATTTTCTTTGGCTCACATTAAGGAGACACATCTATTCGAAAAAACTCGGGTCGGATTATTTATGGGACCAACTACTATATATATGCAGCTAGGGTCACCACGGATGATATAGTACATAGTTCTGGATTCTCTAATATTTACAAGAGAAAGAAATCACGGTCAGAATGTCATAGTCAATAGTTCGGATATCTTTGATTTTTTCGGATAGATGCAGACTGATCAAACGAGTTGGGTCATCCCTACTATGATAGTAGGCTCGAGATCCCATCATAGCTTGGTGACTCATATTTTCTAGCCAAACGTTTGGATCTCTTTAGGGAATACTAATTCTTATCTCTTCATAAAACAAGTTCGGATCCCTTCAAAAGATATTGCGGTCTGTAGTCTCGATGTAATAAGAATGTTAAGGGTATGGTGCGATACATGAAAATATGCACTAACTACTCGATGCTATGACGGTGAAGGATCTCACCATCTTCAATGAGATCAAAGAAATAATTTATGGTGACCTCACTCTTGGTGTTACTATAGTCTTGGTACAAATAATTTCGATGACCTCACTCTTGAGTGTTACTACGGTCTTGGTACAATCTTAGAAGACCTTCGTTGCTATAAAGAATGAGACCTTAGAGGTATCATCATAGTGACAAGGATGACCGTGATAATAGTGACAAAGGGGAGTTAGAAAGTACATTCAAGAGGGATTGTGACTTGGTCATGGAGTGTCTTATAAGTCAGGGTCATGGTCTTGGTATTACGTTAATTGGAATCTCTTCTAAGAATAATTTGTGTGGGCTTTCCTCTCTAAGAGTGAGAGGTGTTTGGCCCTGGCTCATAGCTCTACATGTTGTGTCATCATGTATATTTATGTTGATGCATTGGTTACTATTTAATGCGAAGAAGAACATTAATAAACTAAGAATAATAATATCCTAATCTAAAAAAGTAAAATTCATCCACATATAGTCACTAATGAAGAGAAATCACCTAATGTGTAATGCCCTATATTTCCCAACATCGAGAACTATTGAAGGTGGGGGTGATATGTTTTAATACAAGCTCTCTAGATATCACCATTAATCATGGTATTAAAGAAACTAACAAAACTAGCGCTTCATGAATAAGTTGAAAATCGAGGAGGACTTTCCCATTCCAATTATTAATGATCTCACAAATGAGCTTCTACTGGAGCATAAGTTTTAAAATTGACCTTGATCTATCATTTAGGATACCATCAAATCGGGATGAAAGAGTTAGAAATCCCTAAGACAAACATCAAACACACATGAAAAATTGTTTGAAATACCTAAGACAAACATAAAACACACATGAATATCATTGATGTGCATGTCTAATGATTCAGCCTGATCTTTGATGACTGCATCACATGCTTCACCCAAATTTTGTACATCATGAACTATATTTTCAAACCCTACTAAACAAGTTTTTTTCTAGTCTTCTTCTAATGGTTCTTGATGCTAAAATAAAGAATGGAAATCACACATAGAGCATCGTTCATAGTAGATAATTGAAACTCTTGATAGAGAACCAATTATTAGATGAAGCACTTTGAATGTTTTTAGTGGCTCCATAATGTTGAATATTTGGGTCACATTGTAAGTCAAGCGTGAATATCAGAGTTGATACCAAGAAAGTTATTACAATATAATATTAGCCCATCCTAAAACACTAAATATATAGAGGCGATTATTGTGACTTGTAGGCTACTAAGGAAATAGTGAAATTTACGGGAAAATAGAAACTTCCCCTAACTGTAACTCCTTAAGAAATAATTCCTTTGTATAGAGTGAGGAAGAAACATATGTATTCACTACATTAAAAGATGTCGTGTGCATTACTCCAATATCAACAATGGATAACTTTAATAATTTTTTCTCTTGGAATGTGATGTTGGCAAGTAGGAGTCTAAGGGTGATATAATGCAATAAGGATTCCCCTAGAGCAGATCACTAGTAAAGAAATTGTGTGACAGCAATTGTGAGGAAATTCACATATGAGAAGAAAATGATGCTTATCCTTTATATAGCGAGGAGACTTGAAAACCATATACTCAGTAGAGGCATTTTCATATAATACTTACCATTATAGTATTAAAGCATTTTCCTTGAACAACTATTTATCTTCACCAAAGTAGCATAAATGGTCACCAAGATTTCGGGACATATGATTATGAGATCATATATAAGTGTGATTTTGTAAACATAGTTTGTGGAAAAAATTGCAAAGTTCCAATGCATGAAATTAAGGAGTATTAATTGCTAGCGAGAGGTCAAATATTCAAGGTGTATAAATTTGCAATAGACTGATATATTATTCACCAGAATTCTCGATCACACACTATTTTAACTTCACTGCACAATACATAATCTCTTCTACCATTGATCATTAATTGCGGAAATAAAAACAAATCGCATCACGCACATTAAAACCATAAAAAAATCACACATATGAACACGATGTTTATGGAAAATATCTTAAAGATGAAAACCCCCAACTATCCGCATATTATATGTTATAGAGATCATGTAACAATCATTATACGAAATCTCCTCACGAAAGCTACTCGCGTTACAATCTCCCAGTTGTTACACACTAATCAAGACCCTAGATCTAGTCAAATCACATGCTCTAATCTACCTGCCACGATAGCCGCTCTACTCTCGCACAATCACCTACTTTGAAGAATGGCTCTTGAATGAACTCGAATTGTTCGACTCGAGCTTTGCAATCCTCATTTGCATCTCCAATCATTGGTTGTTGCAAATCATGCGACGATATAGTCACAGGCCGAGTAGTCACACTACTCTTTCACCTACCTCTTCTTGGTCTCCCATTGGCTACTGTCCATGCACCATAGTTAAGCTGATGTATTCTTTAGTTGATTAATGAGTTATTAATTAGTGAATTAATGCTAATTTAATTACTGCACACCACTCACTAGTGTATCATTCGGTTAGACTAGATACAACTGGCTCAACTATGTTTAACTCGATTCAAAGGCTGAACACAACTCACGACTACCTCAATAACTCCACCAAACTCTTGTCTACATGAGTTCTATTTGATATCCATGCAATAGCTCCACTTAACCCTCGGGGAATAGCGTAATGTCCTTACATGTCACCTCTTGTGCCACATACGTACACTTAAATATGAGAGATGCTCAGAGAGAATAAGATAATGTTTATAGTACAAATATTATTAACGAGCTAATAATATTCGACATATCTATTTTTAGGCTTGGCAATATAAAAGTAGATTACGCAGATATGTCTAAAAATATAATTCCATCTATTTTTTCCAACTTGACCAACCATCCACAAATAGCATCTTGCAACTCATAGAATCTCATGATCGACATGTCTAAAAATAGACTTTGCGCCAAAGAAATATCATGCGAGCCCACTTAGTGAAGGTGACTTCTTTCCACTAAGCTCATCATCTTGTTGCAATCTCAACACAAGGTAATTATCGCATGTACATGACACACATTTTGAGGAAGGAGAAGTTCTAACAAAGGCACACATTTCTAAGTAACAACTATGAGCAACGAGTTTGATTTCCTAGGAGACTAGAACATACTTCAAGGGAGAGATAAGTTGTTGAAGTATATTAAATTTACCTGTGTAAAAATTTCTTTGAAATTAGCTAATGAAATCCTCCTTGAAGTGGTTTTCTCAGCTCCGGATTTTTTATAGGGTTAGTGTTTGACCAAAAATGAAGTGTCTTCAATTTCATGTGTGTACTTGTTGAAATGTTTCATATCAGTGAAAAAATGAAAGAAAAAGTAGAGTTTAGTCATGTAGTGTTTCTATATCAATTTGCATTTAAGTTATATATGCAATGAACTATGGGGTTGGGAATTAAACTTATCATACAAAAAAATTGAAACTTCGAGAGGGCATGCAACACAACCTAAAATTTATGCATGGTATTTGAGACATCTTATCGAACTTCGATTTGATAAACAATAGAACCTAGACAAGCTTATAAAACACTGCTATATACCGAGAGATCTCTAGTTGAGAGGGAGGAGGATTGATATCTTTCGAGTGTGGTGGGATTTTTGTTGGTTGTGGAGGTCGGATGCGATACTAGTTTTAGGGTCGACGATATGTTGAGTGGGGTTGAAACATTTTTCCCTTGGAAGGAGAGGGATAGCCTTGTTTCTTTCGAAGTTTGAGTTGTTAGATATTTTAGAGAGTGCGAGTAGTTCCACCAAACGATCTTATTCAGGGTCGTTATAGATTCAACAATCGGCAGATGTCAAGGCTAGGAGGATACTTCTATATGTATTGAAATACCACCTTATACCTCATGTGTCAAGGAAAATTTTTTACGTATGAGATGTGGGCATCCCTAATCTACACTTTGCTAGACACTGGATGAGAATAAAAATTGATAAAAGGTGGTGCGTACGAGAAATTAAGAAACACCAAGATGACCAACATTAATAGGTGACATCATACCTCACCAAGATAACATCTTGTGAGAAAATGAGTTGGCCACAGGTGGAATGGATTATCCCAAAGGAATATTTGCTTAGTACGACATTGGATGGATTTCTAAAGTAGTGAGATGGATGCATAGATGACAACGAGTTGCTAGAGAGAATTTTCCCTAATTGAAGGAGGATGTGGGATGATTTCATCTAGGAAGAGACTAGGAGGAATTCGAAGGGGTTTTAGCTAGCATGGTGGGAGTAGATGAGGAGGATTCAATTTTTTTCCACTCAAGAAACTAAGGGGAAAGAGGGTCTTCTAATGGGAGCCATGCAACGAAAGTGGATGAAAAAGGCGAAAGAGAAGGACATGAGCAAAGTGAGATTATTTTTTTGTAAGAATATGGGTCCTGCATGCCTTTCAATATCCCCAATAAGAAGGGGAAGAAGAAGGGCGTAGTAGCTTCAACTAGTGGTGGATGGGTTTTCCACTAGGTTTTGGCTACCAGAGTTTCCTTTAGTGATGAGTCTTGCCACTAGTGCCACATCTTCTAGTGTTTGGTTTGTAGATAGTGGAGCTTCTGCACACATGAATAGAGTTAGGGATAAATTTAAAACTCTTACTAAGGATGATGTATACTTGGAGGTGGTGCTAGGAGATGGAGAGTACAAGGACTATAGAAGCGAGGGGAATGGGAAATGTATGCTGTCGGAGGGAGTCATCGCCTCCCTTGAAAGTGGTAGAGGTCTTATATGTTCAGGGGATGAAGAAGTACCTAATTTTGAGTCTCGTGTATTAAGCACTGGGATATGTAGTGGTATTTCCGAGATGGAAATGTGACTTATGTATCCCAAGGATCCTACTACCACTTGTATTAGAGTGATTGGAGTCCGTGAGTGGGAGGCTTTACAGAGTTCATGTTTGACCTACTAGAGCCTTAGTGGCACAAACCAATATCAATGAGTTGTGAGAGAGATATGGCATAGGATAATGGCCCACTTGCACCATGGAGAATTCATGATGCTAAGAGATATCGGTTATGCATTTACCAGGTTCAACACTAAGCATCGTGATGTGTCCAAGGGTGTCTTTATGGGAAAGTACACCAAGGCACGCTTCTACACAAAGCAGATGATAGAAAGGTACCTCTTATTTTTATTTTATACACTCTTATGTGTGTGGTCCCATGTCTCATGCATCATTGATAGCATGTCCCCAAAGTACTATCGTTACTTTTATGTTGGTGACTACTCCCGAGAAGACATGGATTTTCTTTATGAAGACCAAGGATCGGGTCTTTAAAAGGTTCCAAGAGTTTAAGGTTATTGTGGAGAACCAAGCATGGAAGAAGATCAAGGTCTTTAGGATAAAAAAGAAAATGGGTGCGATTATGCCTCTAATAAGATGAATGAATTTTGTAGGAGGCGGGCATTAGGAGGGAGTACATAGTGCCTAATATCCCACAATAGCGCGAATGGGGTGGCATAGAGTAAGAATAGGGCCATAGTGGGTGTAGTGAGAGCTAACTTGCATGAGTCAAAGGATACCTCTCTTTTTTATGGGTCGGGGCATGTAACACGAGAATGTTCTTGCATGAGAACATGAATCCACATAGAGTCTTAGGGAGCTAACAACACTGCTTTGTGGAGGCTTTTTCTACGGAATAATAATGATATCATGCACATAAGGATTTTTGAGTGCCTTGCTTATTCACACGTCCACGAGGAGAAGAGGAAAAAATTTGGAACCCATTGTAGAGAATGGTATTCTTGTGGGTTACAATGCAGACTTTTCAAGGCCTACGCATATACATTCATGTGTAGAGAAAAGTAGTCCGAGGATGGGTGTGTGATATTTGAGGAGGAGAGGGTCTTGAGGAGGTCTCGAAGAGGGTGGTCGGGTAGAGCATTAAGCTCCTCATCATAGGAGCACACCACATGTGTCAAGATATTCAAGTGGGTACACTAGGTTGGGAGGGATTATCTACTTCTAGAGGTGACTATATCATAGAGTTCAAGATCACTAAGTCACCCAGTTCCCAGAGTACAGTTCACACACAGACCACGCATGAGGGGCATCCTCATCGGGGAGGAAGGGCTCTAGGGGGAAGATTTTCCACACATACCAATTATGGAGGATAATGCAGGAAGGAAAGCCATATGACTTCATGAGTACCCTACAAGAAGCACAAGTGTACGTAGGGGAAACACAAGTAGTCATTTTATCGAGAGAAAAATGCTAAAGAGTTTGCGGGTGGATATATGGCGGATTTTGTGGATGTGAGCTAACTAGATTTGATGAGGCTCTAAGTTAACATATCTAGATGGATGTCACGATGGAGGGTATGCCTCTATCTTGAAGAATGATGTGTAGGAGATAGTGTCGATACTTGAGGGAAAGTTAGTGGTGACTTCCAAATGGCTCTACAAGATCAAAAATGTTGCGAGATGACAACATGGGAGATGATCAAAAGTGGGATTTGTGGGAAGAGGTTCTCATAGGTAGAGGTTAACTATGAGGAGCACCTTTGCTCTAGTTTCTTATTATACCCTTTATTAGAGTAGTGATCTCCTATAACAAGAGAGATGGGTAGGATGATTCACTAGATGTATGAAGAACACATTTCTCAATGGGGTCATGTAGGAGGAGGTTTACATTGAGAATATACTAGGGATTTTAGGTGCATGGTATAGAGTCTCATGTGTGTAGGGATTAAGAAAGCCTTATATGGAGTAGCACGGTCACGAGAGCATGGTACGAGAGCATTGATGACTTACTGTGTAGCAAATGGGTTTCTAGAAGAGTGATGCAAATGCGAACCTATATTTTGTTAGGGTCGAACCCTAACCCCTGTATTTACGAAATAAGCCCATGAGGGCTTAGTCAGATTCATAATTAGTTAGTTGAGTCAATGAAGCCGTGAGCGGTTATCTACATTAATAATATCATGTAAGTGGGTTGATCCACGATTCTGAAAAGGGACCACAATGTAGTTATAAACTGGGCCTTGAGTTAACAAATAAGGCGGTTAACCCATGCATGTGTAAGGGACCACTAGTAGTTATATTTTTGGATGTCATTAGGGCTATAAATAGCCTTAGGTAGAAGGAAGAAGCATTGTGTCGTATTGTAATTGAGCTCTCATGTGTTGGAGAGTTGCCCCCTCGAGGGAAAGGTGGGTGAATTTTATTTTGTTTACTTTGCATAATGAAAATATCTTTATCGTTTGTCTATTTTCTTGTGATATCTATTTGTCTACTGACTATTTTGTTTCATATTTATTGTATTCTAATGCTTGTCTCACAGGGTCAAGTTCATAACAAGTGGTATCGAGTGCTTTCCGGTGGCCGGTGGGACCTCCAATTTTTAAATTGTTTTTTAGGCTATGAGACATGTTCCGGCATCTTTAAACCATGTGATACATCATTAAGCACATAAACTGCAGAGATTTGGGGAGGAATGCATGCGGGAACTACAAAGAGGTGGTCATGTTTGTTGGACTCCCTTGTCAACCTATGAGAGTACCCCTTCGAGTAGTAGCACATTAGATAAAATCACGCATATATTGCACTTCCACGTACCCTCGAGTAGTATAGGAAGCCTCCCAAGAAACACTGAAACCTAGCAGTAATTCAGCCATCAGACCATCTTGCTACTATAGTATAAGCGAGAACAACACTTGGGGAGATTACTCACATGTACAACGGGGTAGTGCGTGGTATCTAAGCTACAGGGTACAATCGATCCTCCTTAGTTAGTGCCACGAAATATTGGTACGAGAGTACAATTTTTTGTACCCACTGCGTATATTTCAATCCTGTAGCACCTGACCACTCCTTGTGACCATAGTTCCCCATATACACGAAGCTCTCTCCTATCTTCTATCTTGCTCATATCTACCAATTTTTGATCCACGACTTCGTCCATCTTCGCTCCGATAATTGGGGTATTTGCGACTACAAAATCAGCTCAAAAGGATAGTAAGGGTTTTTCCACCATATCTCATATTTGATTCTAACAACACATTATACTGTACCCAGGACATTCGAATCTTGCTACTTCGATCCCGAGCACGATTTATCGCGAGGACATTTGGCAACGTGTCGAAGCTTTCGAGGTTTTTGACCAGCGGGAGTATTGATCAACGGGAGAGTAAAACTACTTTCGAAGTTTAAAAAAAAGTCTAGATCCATTTCGAGGACGCCTTAAGAGACCTATACCATAAGACTCGGTCGGTGAGTTGGTCGCAGTGGTACCCATTCACTTATAAGCCCAATTTTTTCAAACTATCGCAAACGTCTAGGTTAGTGCATGTATGGAACCGCTCTCTCGAGTCGTAGGCTGAAAAAGGTGAATGAAAGAATTGACGGCTTGGAGAAAAAAACTTACCCAAATCCTGTCAGCCTGCTTTGTCTCAATTGGAGCCACGTAGCAAGGAAGACACACGTGTCGACGAATACAAAGAAGGTGAATCCGACCATCATATTTCCACTTCTCCATGGAGGGTCCCACTTTTTTGGGCACACAAAGGGTGCCCAAGCTAGACATGTATGCAAATTTTATGGCTAAACGAACCTAACAGTATGGTTGGCTCCAAAATGGAACAATACTTCCTCTCTTAAGAATATCCATGACAATAACACTAAAATAAGAGTGGTAGAGCACTCTATTTGGACTAAGAAAGATGGAAATAGGTGGCATTGGCATCGAGAGAAATGTTCCCCATTGAAGATAACTTCGACACATCTTCTCAAAATATGTTTGTGATCTGTTCTATCGAGATTATCATTTCTTGGGACGACTCACTAAGACTCAGACAAAGCTGATACGAGTCAAGGTCTACATTTACTGCTTTTGAAAAATTTTACATCGAGACAACGACTTAAGAGAGTGCCTTTTTATTTGTAATGTTTTATACGGTGGCCTAAGAAACGTGATAGCAATGCCCATGTACGGATTGCACCACCCATGCACTTGGTTGGATGTCATACCACACAACCTTAGAAGTGGAATATTCCTTACATGCCCTATCTAATCCACACGAATTTTGTCAGCAAAGGCACGCCCCACCTAGACATTGGAGGTTCGAAGGTGTCTCCCGGCGAAAAATGGTCGAATGATGGAAACAAGGACTCTTGCTACTACTATGATGATAAGTACTCCCCCATACCATATATGTGAGAACCCAAAGTATGTTAAAGAAAATGATTGCTAGTTATTATTGTGCTAGTATCATTTCTAGATCATAAAATTCTCTTTGCTTTGGTTTTCTTCATTCATCAAGAGTTTTTCTATGAGCATGTGATTGTCGAGTTCAATTTACTTGGTGAAATTTGAGTGTTTTTCATAAACTTAAAATCATAATTATAAATATATTGAACATAAAAAAAATATAAACACATCAAACACACATAACTGAGATCTTAATACACAAAATTTTGTTAAAGGGGTTCACCCCTCCTGGGCTACATCTCCTTGGTCTCGCTTACATAGTGTGGGCCTTTGTATTAGCTTCGAAGTCGTGCTCAAATCTATTGTTACAAAGCTTCAAATTATATCGTAGACCTATTCCAATGAGTTTCTAAAACATCCAAAAATATACTAGAAATGACTGTTTGTTTGCTCAATTTAGATTGGATGCTCGGCAATGCTATCCGACTTTGGTGGCCACTTTCAGGCTTCAAAAAATATTCAAATGCACAAAAACACATGTAGATGATCTCTTTTACTATACCTTTGCTTCATTGAGTTCCTAGCATGTCAGAGTAGCTTAAGAATCGCCTCTTTTACGAGCTACTATTTGGGTGAAAATTGCCTCGAATATGGAAAAATTGTATTTCCCCCAATTTCTCCACTATTTACTGGAAGAGCGCGATTAAAATTCTAAAAATATTCCATTCCTCCAAGTCTGACAAATATGCTCCCTAAACTTCGCGAGACTAATCGCACTTAATTATGGCAGTGATAAGGGTGAATTAAACATAAGATATAGCGCTTCTTAATGATAAGTGCACTTAGCACAAATGACGTTTTAAATGTGGCTTAGTGATAATTAAACGTGGATTAGTGGTAGCGCTCATCGATCCACTGCGCATTCGGTTTTAATACAAGTTTTTGTGGAATCATTTAAGAAATACGGCCCATGGCCCATTGGTAGGGCGCGGCGGTGGTGGGAGTGGAGGTCGAGGTTCAACTCCAACCCCACTCCTTAACCCAATCTTTTACCATAACGTATCAAACGTGGAATTTGGCACATTTGAATCTGCTGAGACTTTGATAATACATGACCATTGGTTAAATGCGGATTTTTAGTTTGTATTTAATTAAAATTTAATTATAATATAATAATATATATATATCATATATTATAATATATATATATGTAATATTCTAAATTTTTCCTTCAATAAATTGGAATATTAATTTTGTCTATTTTCACTTAGAGGAGATGAATAATTGGGTGAGAAGGCCCATTCATAATGAAAACATAGATAAAACACCTCTAGTATGAAAAGGGATCGATCCATGGAACTCAGATTTTACACCCTCATGTGCTGAAAGGAGACATTTGCAAAGAGGTTTGACCAAGTCAACCTGACACGAGAGGTATGAGAGTGGAAAGCATGCATGAGACAGTCGCTGAAGAGATAGAGAGGAGGAATATTCCTTTATGGAAGGAAACCCTAATTGATGGGGCCCATGGAGAGAGAGCCTTCACATGCTATATATGGAGAGGAGGAGAGCTATTGTTAGTCATGCATATGTTTATGATTTCATGTCTATTCGGACATTATGCATTCTCATTGTTTAGCAAGAATTGTCAGGGGGAATTCCCTGTGGGATTCCTTCTCCTTCTTGAGAGGCCTCTTGAGGGTTTGGGACTGATTTTTCTCACATCTAGGCTTAAGGCCAAGCTTCCTCCATTAGGATAGACGTTATTTCTACGGCATAACAACATTGTGTTGTTGGGTGTTGCGGTGAGTAGTCACAACACCTCTTCCATTGCTTGTTTCTCGGAGGGAGAGTATTTCTTGCCTTTGGAGGATCGGTTGGAAGCTCGCGGAGCTTATTTTCAGATCTTGGCATCGGGCCAACACTATATCCTTTCCCTACGATGCATTTTTCTCCGATGCTTGCGTTATTTTCATAGTGCAATTGCTGCAGGGGTTTTGCGAGTTGATTGGAGAGGTGAGATCTCAGAGTGTAAGGATCATCACTTCCACTTTGGAGATCCATTGGAGAAGTTCTACTTCAGATTTCTCATCATCTTCAACCTTCTCTATTGAGTTCTGATTTGAGTTCTTATGCAGCTCCCCGGCTTAACTCCAGCACATTTTTTTCCTTTTTGCATTTTATTAATCCCTTGGAGGATTGATGTATTATTGTTTCTATAGGGGTTAGAGCTTTGCTACCCTATTGTATTTGAGCCATATCTTAGCTATATCTTTCCATGGTTATTATGTCAATACTGGAGTAGTGCCTTCTATCGTCTGCATCCTCATAGCTTTGGTTTTTATGCGAGAAATAGTGGTGTTCTTCCATTTCCATGTACATGTATTGTTGAGGCTTGCATTTCCTTTCTTGAGAGGTTGTTTCCTCAAGAACTTGTACTCTTTTACTACTATACATCATTCTTGGCTATACTATATCATATTCTTATCTCTTACATCTCATAAAATAACATTGCCTCTTCAGGTATTCTCATGTATTGTTGCGAGTCCCTTCCTAGGGCACTTTCTAAAAACATCTAGTGGTGGGGAGATATGTTTAACCACTCTAGAAGGATTTCTTTGAGTCTCAACTCTTGGATTTCGGTCTTAGATATATTGATCTAAGGGATCCAGATCTGTGGTATCAAATCCTGCCTGCCTCTATTTACTGGAAAATGAGTTTTCTAGCCATGGATTGCTAGCATTCATGAAAAGAAGGGATATTACGGTGGTATTAGAGCAACTTTCTTCGACGCTCGACTCGATGAGTAAAGCCCAAGAAGATCAGAATGTCGAAGAAGATGAGTTTTCATTCTCATTTATTTTCGGATCCGGAAGGAGACCTCTCCAAGGGAGGTCGAGAAGATTGAAGAAGAAGAAGAGGAGAAGTACCATGCACTCCTATTCTCATCGAGAAGAAGACATTGAACATGAAAGACACTTGGATCCTTGATTCGGCTCGAGTTACCTTGTTGAGTATAGATATCAACCTAGAGCCTTCAAGGAGACTTTAGATTTTCCTCATTTCATCCGATTGAAGGAAGAGAAGGGCCATGTAGTGAAAAAACAAAAGGTAATAGATTTTTGTGTTGTCTACATGATGGTTCATTTACCCACAAGAACTTGAGGTAGAAAGAGTTGGTGTGGCATTTTTATTTCTCAGCATCTTGTAGTAGAAAAATAAGGCTGTTGAAATCTTAGCGCTACACTTGGAGGGGTGAAGCCTATGATTGGTGAAACAACCACTTGAGCCATGAAAGAGGGAGAGCACTTTTTGCAAAGTTCATCCAAGGGTTGGTCAAAAGCTTCCTTTGATGGTGAAAGAACAAAGGAAGAGGAGACCATACCACCCCTTGAGGAGCCTTGTGATAACGTTGTCTCATACTCATGGAGGAAGCGACTACATGCATCAACGGTTGGAGACGACCAACACTTTAGGAGGAGGAACTCTTAGTAACCCTACAGGGAAGTTCCAAATACACATCAAGGTATGAAAATATTTCCCCAACCTATTGTTGCAACAACTTCTTTTGATCAATGTGGAAATTTGCTTTTTTAATGACCAAGGGTCAAATCCCATTGCTACCATGGAGTAGCTTGGTTGCCTTCTGTTGTGCAACATGAAAAATTTCAAGGAGGAAATAAACCATCAATTTCATGAGCCTTTGTTGGATTTTATAACACATTGGAGGTTGGGGTTTGAAGCCTTGAAGGATGATAGTTGACATCTTGCGGTGAGAGAGAGAGCCCTTTCTCCCTTGAAGATGACACTTTCTCAATGAGCTCCTCTCGACTCAAGAAAGGAAACCTCTACTTTAAAATCCAAGAACTCATTGGTTTTGGAAGACTGATCGAGTGAGAGGAAGGTCTCAAGGAGAGATCTCATTGGAGTGCACTTCAGCACTACCATGGAGTGCAATGTTTTCTTCCCTTTCTCACGAGAACGGATAGAATATGGAGGACATCTTGGGATGGATAACATCTCTCATGCTTGTGTTGGACACTCCTTGAGCCCATACACACATCATGATGGGAGGTTTTTTCCTACCACCTATTTGTACAGGTCTTAGTGGTCTCATTGATCCTTGTAGAAGATTGCATTTCAAAATCCACATGAAGTGCGGAAACACGGGAATGCGATTTGGGAGGATGAAGTAGCCCTCATGGGAGGAGTACCAAGATGAGGAGAAGAAGGAAGCATCCACAAAGAGGGTTGAGTGGATGTGGTTGATGAACGAGGAGACGTGGGGGAGCTACTTGCAAATTTCAGCATATCTAGGTAGCGAGGGAGGCTTGGGCGTGCAGCTTGGTTACTCTTGAAGAGTTTTGCCATCACTTGGCAAACACTCTTCCCTAAGAAGTAATAGGATGGATACTTACATCATTGAGCGACATAGAGTATGGATGCATGGTGTTGATGTGATACTCACCTCATCATTCATTGTGTCTTCAGCTCACATGATTTTGTATGATGGAAGTATGGGGAGAAGGCGGCAAAATGTTTTTTGCTTTGCTTGTTCTTGGGGAGAGCAAGAGTAGACTTGCTCTCACACTTTGCATGTTGTTGCGGGGAGAGAAGGAGATAGCATTATCTCCTTGAATTTTTGATGATAGAGAGTACTTCCATCTTGGGAGGGGGCTTCTGTATGTATTTCAGCATTGTGAGAGATATCTTTGACAAAGAGAATGTCAGAAAGAATGGAGCTTGGTATTGATGAGAGCCTATGTGCACTAGGGCCAACAACTGAGTGTCTCTTTGGAGCGAGAACCTATGGATGAAGTGTGCCCGATGGGAAGTGTGGTGGATCCATAACCCACAGGGTCCCGGGATAATTTCATATTTGATTGCATTTGATGAAAAAAGAGGAGGTGAGATGGATGGGTAACGTAGAGTGGAATCATCTATTACTATGCTACATTCTTCTTGACTTGGATTCCTAAGCATGAGAAGGAGAATCTTCTTGCGACACCTAGTTCATGCCTCTTCATGGGAGCATGCCAAGCAACAGCTGGAGGGGTTCATTCATGGGATCCATACTATCATATTACTCTCGGTATACTGGTAAGAAATGCTGTTTTTACATTGGCTTATTTGTATACTCTTACCATTATTTTTGCAGTGCCATGGCTCTACAAGAGGGCAAGCTTTTCAGTTGCTCCCATGGGAAAAAATGGGCCAATAGTTGCTATGATGGAACGACCATCTTTTATATGCCGCCTTGAGCAAGTGTTTTCTTTCATGTATGCAGTCGAGTTGATATACTCGACCATTTTCTATTTATCGATAGCTATCATGACATACTATAACTATTCATGTAACACAAAACAACTTGCCACTGTGATTTCTCTCAGCAGTGACTTGTAAAACTACGTTATGTACTTGGGAAACTGTTGGTACCTTCCAAGCCTCATGTAAAACCAACAGGTATTTCTTTCGTTTGCTGATCATGACTTAATTTTCTAATATAGATCAGATTTGTAAAAGGAAGCATGATTATGAGTGAGGGCACATGAAATGGATGTGTCCTTGAGTGGGAAAAATTCTCACATTTTTCTACGCACTACATGTGTTCTAATGGGAGCATGGGAGGAGGTATGGACACCACTAATACATATTTGTTCTCTTTTGAAGTTGGACCATGGACTTGAAATTCATCCATTATAAAGCCAAGGAGGCAAGTTTTTGATCTTGTATTATTGTTGTATTCATCCATTTACTATTCATTAGTAGATGCTGATGGATCTTGATACATTGACTTGCCATGTAATTTTCTAAAGTTAGAGTGCATGGAAGCTGCATTGCTATGCCATGTGGGGCATTGTTTTTGTCATGTATCATTATATAAAACCTTTAGAAAAACTTCTCATTTAGAGATGTTCTATGATGACCATGTCACTATTCATCATGGATGGATTGTTTTGGGGCTAGCTTGTTCTTCAACTGACTGTTGGAGGAGCATTCTTTGGAGGATTGTTCTTCACTTTGCCATTTGAGGAGCAATAATTTTGTAGCACGGATCAGCACTACACTCTAGACTTGTCATAAGTGGAGAGAAGGAAAACTTGGGGTAGAGCTATGATGCTTACCATGTTCGGATTTCACCCACCTTCATTTCGGAGCTTGAGGGTGGAGACTGATTTTCAAGAGTTGCCATGTTGGGAGTGACTCATTTTTGTTTGGATGATTGCTTGGGGATGGAGAGATCCACATGAGGGAGATGTTCCTCATCGTATTTACGACTCCATGCCTTGAGTGGATGATGCTTTCGAGTTCTATCCTTGTAGTTGCTTGAGGACGAAGCAACATTTGGAGGGGAGGGCTAGTAATATTCAAATGTTTCCTTCAATAAATTGGAATATTAATTTTGTCTATTTTCACTTAGGAGATGAATAATTGCGCGAGGCCCATTAATAATGAAAACATACATAAAATCCCCTATAGTATGAAAAGGGATCAACCATGGAACTGAGATTTCACACCCTCATGTGCGAAAAAGACATTTGCAAAGAGGGTTTGACAAGTCAACAGGTGCGAGGGTATAGAGGTGGAAAGCACTACACAGGACGAGTGCGTAGAGATAGAGGGAGGGAATATTCTTTAACTTTATGGAGGAAACCCTAATTGATGGGGCCCATGGAGAGAGCCTTCACTTTCTATATATGGAGGGGAGGAGAGCCATTGTTATTCATGCACTTACTGTTTATGATTTCATGTCTATTCAAACATTGTGCATTCTCTATTGTTTAGCAAGAATTTCCAAAGGAATTCCTATTAGGGATTCCTTCTCCTTCTTCGAGAGAGCCTCTTGAGGGTTTTTGGACTGATTTTTCTCACATCTAGGCTTAAGGCCAAGCTTTAGCCTCCTCATCGGGACAACGTTATTTCTACGAGCGATGGGAAATAACATTATGTGTTTACGGGTGTTGCGGTGAGTAGTCTACAACACCTCTTCCATTGCTTGTTTCTCATAGGGAGAGTCTATCTTGACTTTGGAGGATAATTTTGGAAGATTTGGAGCTTATTTTAAAATCTTGGCATCATGCCAACACATATCCTTGCCCCTACAACGCAGTTTTCCTCACAATATAGCTGCGTTATTTTCATAGTGCAATTGCGTGAGAGTTTTGCAGAGTTGATTGGAGGGTGAGATCTCAGTGTAAGGACCAGACCTTCCACTTTGGAGATCCATTGGAGAAGGTAGAATTCAGATTTCTCATCATCTTCGAAGCCTTCTCTATTGAGTTCCGGATTTAAGTTGTTGCGACTCCCAGCAGACTCGGGTATTTATTTTTTCCTTTTTGCATGTGAGCCAATCCCTTGGAGGATTGATGTATTATTGTTTCTAAGGGTTAGAGCTTTTCTCCCCTATTGTATTTGAGCTTTATATCTTGCTATATATTTTTATTTATTATGTAAAATGGAGCGAGTGCCTTCTATAAAGCTGCTGTCCTCATAGCTTTCCAGGTTTATGCGAAATATTAGTGTTCTTCCATTTCCATGTCACATGTATTGTTCGAGGCTTGCGTGCCTTTCTTGAGAGGGATTGTTTCCTCAAGAACTTGTGCTCTTTTACTCTTTCATAACATCATTCTTGGCTATATATACATCTTCTTGTCTTACATCTCATAAAATATCATCGTCTATTCAAGGTATGCTCATGTATGTTGTTAGAGTCCCTTCACGGGCACTTTATGAAAACATCAAATGAGTGGGAGATGCGTTTACCTTCTCCATTTAACTACACTAGAAGGATTTCTTTGATCCAAACACTCTTGGATTTCAGCCTTAGATATATTTATCTAAGGGATCCAAGTCTTGGTATCAAATCCTGTTTACTCCATTTACGTGGAAAATGAGTTTTCCAGCACATGGATTGTTAGCATTCACCGAAAAGGGGATATATATATATATATATATATATATATATATATATATATATATATATATATGCATAATTAAATAAATAAATAGAAATAAAATTCCACCTTAGAACTATTAGTAAAAATTCTACCCGACATAGACCAAATTGGCCGAATTATAAAAGTGCCACTTGTCACTGACCTCATAGCTAGAACCTAAAGAATATTCCATAAGAACAATGGTGCCATAACTTATCTCATACGAACTTGAATTTGTTTGACTGAAACAAGATTATGCGTTGGAATCCTAGTGACAAAGCTCTACACTATCGTCCTAGTCTTAAGCATTTATGATCCCTTTGAATTTTTAGCTTTAAAATGCGATCGCAGTGATCATTTTTCCAGAATTGATGCCCTTTAACGAAAAAGAATACGAGCGGAAGGAAGCTCAACCCCGACATGGATGAGGAAGAGTGGGTCACACTCAAGTGAGAACCAAACCATGATCTCGCAACTTTTCCAAATGAGCAGGTTATATCACTACATGCCTTGGATATAATTTCTTCACCCCAAACTCTTAAAATACGTGGCTTCATTAAACATAGGCCGAGTAGTGGTGTTGATTGATAGCGAAGTACTCATAACTTTGTCTATAAGCATGTAGTATGAAGCCACCATTTTTTTATAGAGTGTACGTACTCTAATTTCCAAAGTATCGCGATCAACGACGGAACCATGCCAAATGTGAGGCCGCTGCGAAAACATTAAGCTTCAAATGGGGGATTATCACCTTAAATCCCACATGGTTTCCATTCGATAAATGGGTGGTTGCAACATTTCCCTAGGTGCGAGAATGGCTTCCTTGCACGCTAGGCCTATCACGATGGATTTCAAAGATTTATATATGAGCTTTAAGCACTGAAGGCCACACTCATACACTAAGAGGGGACTCTGAGCGGGTGCTCATCAAACGTGCATAGAATGGAGAAGCTACTGAGAAGAGGAGCCATCATAGGGTAGTAGCTCAATTTAATTCCAGTACAATTCATTTGAATCCACTCCTCCCCAAATTCATCCGGATATGCAACGAGGTCTTAGATTTCCATCTGCTGGGTGTTTGACAAACTATGGGAACTTACCCCTTCATCGGGGTGAGCATGATCATAGAATCCCTGCGATCCCCGGGGAGCTCAACGGCAGGCAAATGAATGTCCATATCACTATCATTTCTCCCAAAATAATGAGATTGAAACAATCATCAAGGATATTCTGAAGTAAGGGTTATTCATCCAGAACGAGCCCCTATTCATCTCCTGTGTTCATGGTTTTAAAGAAGAGCGAGATAATGGTGCATGTGTCCACGAGATTTAGGGCCCTTAAAAAGCTCATTATCAAGGGAAATTCCCTATTCCGACCAACGAATCATTTTGTGCTTGATGAAATCCATGGTGCTAAATTCTTTACCAAGCTCGACCTATGCTCCAAAGCTATCATCAAATACGCATGAAGGAACTCCCAAACATATTTCCAAACTCATGAAGGCCACTATGAATTCTTGTTCATGCCATGTTTGGTCTTTGTAATGCTCCCACTACTTTTCGAGCCTCATGAACCACCATCCCTGAAGAACCTTATCTCTCAAAAAATTTGTCTTGGTATTTTTTTATGATATTCTCATCTATAGTCTCACCTCGGATACTCACCTTCAACATGTCGACCAAATACTACAATTGTTCCAAGAACATAAATTGTTTGTCAAATTATCTAAGTGCTCCTTTGGAATGGAATACAGTTGATTATTTGGGACACATTGTCGGGACGTGATGGAGTAAGGGGTTGATCCGAAGAAGATTTATGGCAATGTAGGATTGGCAACCCAAGCCTTGAATAATTTGAAGGGATTGTTGGGTATCATAGGTCACTATGCAAATTCATCACACGATTATGGATGCATTTCACATCCGTCACTAATGCTTAAACTTAGAAGAAAAATTCATTCTTATGGACATACACCATGCAACGAGGCTTTCAGTGGCTCTCAAACAAGCCATGTGCTCCACTCTAGTTTTGGCTTTACCCCACTTCACCAAATATTTTATGATTGAATGTGATGCTTCTAGATTAGAGGAATTGGGTATTACAGTATTAATGTAGGAAGGTAGACCATTGGCCTTCACTAGTGCAACAACTCAATGGAAAACATACGGGACAATCCACATATGAGAAATAAATAATGGTCATTTTACATGCGATCGACACTTCGCACTCCCATACTTATTGGGGATATGAAGTTCAAATCCGTCGTGGCCATCATAGTGCTGAAATATTTACTAGAGCGGTCATACATCCTCACCACAAAAAAATAAATGGATGGAAAAAATGTTGGGATATGATTATGAAATCATTTACAAAAAGGGACATGACAATGTAGTATTTGATTCCTTATCTACGACAGATTTGAGGATGAGGGCACCCTTTTATCACTCTCTTTACCTCGAAATTCATTTGATTGAAGATGCTCGCTAGGAATGGATTTCTCTCACCTCCTCCCCATGCGAGCTCATGTAACTTGAGAGAAGAGTCTAATTACCTCAACAGAGACTACTCTTGGCGGATGAGGGTTCTACGTACAAGGATCGAGATAGTGCTCTCCCCAACCTCACATCTTGGCAGATTTAATTCCTCTCCAAGTGCCAGGACATTCGGGGATTTTAGAAGACTTATGCATGCTCCTAACACTCCTTCTTTTTGGATTGGCATGAAAAATGACATTCTTACTTTTGTCTGCGAATGTGATGTATTCCAGCGCAACAAAGGGGAAACAATCAAGAAGCTGGGAACCTTATTACAACCTTTACCACTCACCACGCTTCAGTATGGATGACCAGGACATCTCCATGGATTTCATTCTTTGGTCTCCCAAAGTTTAAGAAAAAAATTAGTTATCATGGTGTTTGTTGATAGGCTTTCAAAATATGCTGCCATTTTTGTGCTCTACCCCACCTATTTACCCCAACATTGGTGGCAAAAATTTTCATGGACCAAATATTAAAACTACATGGCATGACAACTTCTATTAGCATGTCTAACCACGACCCCACCTTCACCAACAAATTTTTGGCGAGAACTTTTTCCAAGCTTAAGGGACACGCAACTCGAAAATTGAAGTACTGACTTATCATCCTCAAACTCATGGGCGAAAAGAGGTTGTCAACAAATGCTAAGAGACCTATCTACGTTGTTTCACTTTTGACAAGCAACATCAATGTGGTCCAGTAGCACTACCCTCTAATAAATGGTGTATAACACTATAACTATAATGAAGCCACCAAGATGACACCATATGAGGTTGTGTATGGATAACTTCCACCATCACTAGTGACTTACATCAGAAGTTTGTTCCACGAAAGTGCGGGAAAGTTGATCATCCTATTGAACCATGCTACCATGATCACTCTTCTCAAAGATAATCTACATCAGGGCACGGAAGCGAATAGAAGCAAAAGGTCGATCAGCATCAATCCAGAAAGGTCATTTCTAAAGTAGGTGACTGAGGTATTCCTATGCTATCCAAACATATAGCGAGATCTCTATCAAAGAAAATGGATGTTAGAAAACTTGCACCCAAATTCTATGGGCCTTACAAACTTCCTTTACCAACCACTTCATGTCTCGTGCCCTCGAGAAAGTTGTGGGGAAAAATTCTGGGTTCCAACACACATCTTCCAAAATTAGATGAGGAAGGCTCCCTTTGACTCCAACCATATGGTCCTGTGATACTCGCAAACTTCGTCTTCTATGGCCAAACGAGTCAAAGAAGTACTAATCAAGTGGAAAAGACACCTCTGCTGAAGACATGGGAATCGACCACCATTATTCAACATTTTTTAGCAACTTCGACCTTGAGGACTAAGAGCTACCACTTTTGATGGGGGGAGGGCATGTTGAGGTCCAAACCTAACCCCTTTATTGATGTAATAAGCCCATGAGGGCCTAGTCAGAGTCATGAGTTAGTTATTTGAGTCAACTAAAGCCTATAAGCGATTATCCACATTAATAATAATTCTAAGTGCTTGACCCACGATTCTAGAAAGGGACCACAATTAGTTATAAACGAGTGCCTTAGTTAATAATAAGGTGGTTAACCCATGTTATGTAAAGGGACCACTAGTATGCAGAGTTTTGGATGTCATTAGGCTATAAATAGCCTTAGGTAGAAGGAGAGAAGCATTATGTCGTATTGTAATTGTAGGCTATGCTGTTGGAAGTTTCCCCCTCGGAGGGCATAAAAGAGAACATTGTATTATGCATTTACTGCACTAATAAAATATATTTATCTCTTGTCTATTTTCTTGTGATATCTATCTGCCTCTGCTATTTTGTTTTTGTATTTCTTCTGTATTCTTGATCGTATCACGGCTCAAGTGCATAACAACATTTCATTATGGTTGCGGGATCCACTCATTATGGTTATGTGTGTGGATGATTTGTTTATTACGAGGGAGGAGAGATTCATTCAGACACTTTGCAAGAGAGACCATGCTTCGAGGAGTTTCACATAACCTATATAGAGGTGATGCATTATTTTTTTGGGTTGGGGGTTTGGCAGAGATGATGGGAATATCTTCTTCGACCAAGGAAGATATGTAGGTGACATACTTGAGAATATTTCATATGGAGGATTATTTTGGCTATGTAGCTATGCCTATAGATCATAGCGGAAAAAGATACATGCTTCATATTATAAGTTGGTGAACTCCGGTATGTAACACTAGTTTATCATTTCTTTGATGCTATATGGTCGAGCACTAGGCCAAATATTATTTTTCGATCAACGAGATTGAGTCGGTTTATGATGGAGTTCGGGAAGGTGCCTGTGGGTGGCTACAAAACATGTTTTATGGTACCTTCGAGGCATAGTGGATTGTGGATTGGAATATATCCAAGGGTGGAGTTAGGTTGATAGATTATACAAACTCAAATGGGTTGTGACGAGTGCTAGTGGCCAAAGAGTACTTCCATATTTGGCTTCGAGGTTGCATTTGAAATTTATGTCATGGTTCAACAAGAAATAAAGATCGGTATGCGATTCCACTTTGAGGACTAAACAGTACATTCCGACAATTAGGCCAATTGCGAAAGGCTATTTTGCTTCGCAAGTTGTTTTGTGGCTTATTTGGTCAAAATTTTGCAGACCAACTACAATATATTGTGATAATCGAGAGTTGCATTAAACTCATGAAGAATCTAGTATTTTCATGATCGGTCGGAGCATATAGAGATCAATTACCACTTCATTCGAGTTGGGTTCGGGGAGGAGTAGTGAAGCTTGAGTACATATCAGTGAGGAGTAGGTTACGGACATTCTCGCAAGTCATTTCAAGGGAAAGCATGTGTATTTCAAAAGATAAGATGGGAGTGATGAGAAACACCTTCCTTGGTAAAAGGGAGTGTTGAGGAAAAGGCCTCAGGAGGGTTTTCTAGTGCTTTTTCACTTTTGCCTAGGAAAACACATGAAAACACCTTTTTAGTAAGTGAATTTATATGATTTATTAAAAGAGTGATTTGAATGGAAAGTGGCATCAGCTATGGTATTTATCCACCCACAATGGTATTCATTCAGCCGTGGTATTGTAAATGACATCCACCAATGATACATCATCCACCCATGGTATTGTAACCCATGGTATTCATTCTACCCATGGTATTTACGCATCCATGGAATTTACACTGATATGTATTGTAACTAAAAAAAATTATAAGTAACAAGTCACATTTTGTAAAAGGCGGATTGTCCCACCCGCAATGTAAGCTTTTACAATTATTCTCTATTTTAATAAAAAAGTTTCTTAGTGATTTTTTTTTACTTGTGTGTTATCTATATTTTACATAAAATTTCCAATTTTAAGATCTTGGTGGTCTCTCCCCAATATCCATATTAGTGGTATTAGAGAAGATTATGACTCCATGGGGATGAGAGCTTGAAGCACAATGATGGATGAAACATGGAGCAAAAATCTTGAGAAAAATTCTACTGTGCAAGTGACACAACTTCCATATAGCATTTGGAAAGATGTAAAATATCACTTTTGACAATTATTTTCTATTAGCTCAAATGGACTTTTTCCTATAGAATTTGATTTCATTCTTTTGGTTTGAGAGATATGAGAAATTGAAGTTACATATGTCTAGATAGTCGCGCGATCGCATGTACCATGAGTTTCGAGGAATAATTTTCTCACTCCACTGTCATAAAAGTTCAAGTGTCTTATATCAATGGAACTATCTCTTAGCATACTCAGTGGGTCTTGACGGAATTTCATTTCATACTTATATGAGAAATTATCAACAAAGTTATAAATAATTGTTTATTGCTAGAAAGAAAAAAATAAATGAAAATACAACATGGTTAGTTGGGAGAATCAATCAATCATATATTTTTAAACATATGACATCACGATTTATGAGTCTTCTAAATCAATGTTCAATTACTTTAAAGTACATTTCATTGGAAGTCCATTTCTGGGCACTTTTACATTATTAAGTATCAGTTGATACAAGCATTACATGGTATCTATCCTCATATCTTCATTTTTATGGGTCATCCAAGAGCAGCACTTCCTTGAAAGTCCATTTACTAAGGTCTTTAATGTTATCTTGTTTGAGCTCACCATGACCTTCTAGGTATCTCATCCTAGGATCTTCATTCCTGTCACGGTTGTGGAGTTATATACAAATCCCTTCTCTTGATGCCTCTTCATATTCAACAAAGGCTTCTCAAAAGGTAACTTCATGCAATAGGAACCATTTCTTCTTAGGAGGAGGAATGATTTGAATCGAAACATGCATCTATGGTATTCATCCATCATATTATTTATCCTGTGGTATTGTGATGAGATCCTATATTCATCACCCATTGAATTTACTCATGGTATTATAAGTGAAAAATCTATAATCATATTCATTCTGCCCATGGTATAAGTATCCACTCATGGTAGTCATCCACCCATGGTATTTATCCACCCATGCAAATTTATGGTGTAAGTATCCACGCATAGTTTCATTCACCCATGGTATTTACCCACCTTGTGAATTTTTGTGGTATTGTAATAAAAAAATGTTATAAGTAACAAGTACATCTTTTTTAAATGATGAATTTTCCATCTCACAAATATGACTTCTAATTGTTTCTATTTAGTAAAAAGGTTCTTAGTAGTTTTACTTCTGTGTGTTCTCATATTTTCTTAGCATTTCAATTTTTCAGATCTTGGCGGCCTCTCCCAAGATCTGAAATATAAATTTACTTTTATGAGTACTTTGGCGTGCTATGTGCTTTATATTATTAAAGTCACTTTATGTTTTTAGTTGAGTTTATTATTGCAAAAATTACCGATGGTAAAAAACAACTTTATTAATGAGACTAGGAGCTTATTAATGGGGGGAGAAATAAAAAAGGGGTCAATGGGACAATAGTCTCCACCTGATATAGAGAGAGATAATTTAATATCAGCAGTCTAGCAAGTTAGGTTATCTCAACCTAATGAGACTAAAAAGGAAAAAAGGCAAAGAGAGGCTCACTATTCTTAACGAGAATTTATTTGGAGAAAGGAGCAAGGAGGAAGAAGGCCTTAGGCTAAGATGGCACGCTGCTGGTTGGAAGGGAGATAAAGAACACACAGCGAGAGAGAAGAAAATCTGACATCAAAATCTGAGGTAGATGTTTTTATACAAACTTGAGAAGATTTAGACCTCCTCGATGTGATTTTCAGATGACTGGATAAAATCTAGGAATTTAGGGGACTCTCACAACTTTAAATTCATGGACATACATGTTGTATGAAATATAACATATGTATGAATTTTCAAAGTATCTCAAGGTAAATATTAATGTTTCCAAGCACGTGAGTTCATGGAAAATTTACAAGGTTCCGGTGCAAAAATAGGAAGTGTATTTCTGAGTAAGAGATGTAAATTCAATTGGTATTGAAAACTTTGTGACACTAGTCTGTGAGGAAGGAGAAGAGTTTGATAAGCATGCATTATGATGGTTGTTCCTAATACTGCTGGAGAACATACTTCAAGGGAGATAGAATACTTGATATCTTACATGTTGTGTAAAAATTCCTTTAAAATTAGCTAATAAATCACTCCTTGAACTATTTCCCCCTTGTGGGTTTTTCAAAATCAGTGTTTGACCAAAAATAATTATCTACAATTTGTGTTTCTATTTGTCCAAATGTTTCATGTCTGAAAGTGGGAAATAAGAGTAGAGCCTAGTCATGTAGTGTTTATATTTCAATTTTCATTTCAAATTCATAACTGAACCTGGCGAGTTTGGAATTAAACATATGTAAAATAAGGCAGAACAAGGAGGGCTATAGTAGGAATTTATCATTCCAACAGACTCCCAAAAGTGAGGAAAAAATAGTGTCATGGTGGTGGTTGACTCATGTTTCTGAAATTTTCTATTTTTTGTGCCCTAGCTCATCTTTTCACTCCTTCCATAGTTGTCTAGGCCTTCATGGATCAAACTTTAAGCTACATGGTATGCTCACTTCCATTGTCTCAGAGTGGGACTGATATGTAAATTTCCAAGAAATATTTAAACTTCAATATTTATAGTTCAATGGAGCACTACACTATATCAATATAAATTGATGGTGAACTGGGTGGTCAAAAAGTACTTGGAAACCTATTTGAGATTATTTAGCCTTCTAAAATCGCACCAATGGGCGGGAATGGTTTCCCTTACCCAAATAGGCAGTACAATACCTCTTATCATGGATCTAGAAAACCAGAAGCACCATATAAAATTTGTTTGGTAAAAAACCCTTTTTAGTGGCATCTGAGCTCTACGATAAATATAATGCTTCCACCTGAGAAACCATTATTTATCTTCGAGAGAAAACTTAGTTGTAAAAATTGAATAGAGCTTAAAAGTTGATTAGCATGGGTCTAAATATTCTTTGTGAAAATTAAATGTTCCTTGCCTTAGGCCTTATAAATGAGCACCGCATAAAAGATAAGCTCCCCATAATCTAGCTCCTAATTTTATGGTCATATCAAATCCTTTAGAGCCAATGCTTAGTTCATGCAGGTTGTCTCCTACTTATCTGAACTCATTAGTATTTTTTTTGTGTGTTTTTGAAGACAATTATGGGATCAGAATACTAAGTTAGGTCCAATAGCTGACTTTGATGAAATGTTTGTTTGGCACCAATCAAAATGATGTTGGATATCCAAAGTGACAATTGTTGAAATGTTGCAGTCAAGGAATATTACAACTATTACTGGATACCATGGGAATTAATAATGGTTCAAAAAACAAAAATTTAGGATCTAAAAAAGGCTTTCTATCCAAAACATCATCATTGTATTTATATACTTTATTCGTGAAGATCGCCATTGAATAGGAAGATTTGATAAGTTAGTTAATATTAGAGTCATTGTAAAATGAATCATCTTTACTTTAGCAGACTTAAAATTAGTTGATGTATTTTCATTGAACTTAGACTCATACAATAAATTATATTATCACTAGGGATGGCTATATTTTGAAACAACAAAGTAACGTAATTTTTTATCAAGAATTGTGGAGACATTGCTACTTTAGGTTACCTTATACAAGAAAATGAATACAGCTCTATATTCTTTTATTATCATGAATGTTTTATGAGTTTATCTCTTCTTATTCTTTTGTCTTAGAACTTCACTATATTTTCTATCAATGATCAAAATTTTAGGTTGTAATTACTACATGTTTCTATCTAAATAAGTTAAGTTCACAGGAAGAAAACAAACTAATGAGATTTTATGATAGCACAAGAAGGGCTTCTTAATTAAACAGGAAGCATAAAGCTTTAATTTGAAATTTTCATCTCTAATATTCCAATGGGTGGAGTTGGTTATATATTAGACTTATTCTTATTAATTTAGACTATTGTCATGTGCTTTTGTCCATATTATAACAGGCATACATTAGTTGCTTCATTTGTAATTATCTTAGTTACCTCCCCATTTCCAAACTTCAAGGAGGATTATATAAGGATTTTCCTCATCACAGCAACATCATGATGGTAGCGGGTTTCAGTCAATCCATAAGGCATCCCTTAAGAATGGAAGGTATAAGCATGGGCCCCCTCTTGTGATGTCCTCGTCTTATTTTTGTTGATGATGTATCTCATTCTTATGAGCTATAAGATGATTGAGAAACTTTGTATGAAACATAGGATCTCTAACTTTATACAAAGCCATTGGAGTAAAAAATATAATATTCAACAAATATTTAACAGTTCATTTATAGGGGTCTCTTAAATTTAAAAGAATAAATGAAATTTCACATGTATTCCCCTTACTATGTAGGTGATCTAGATGTTAGTTTTAAATACCTGGTATTTAAATGAATCAATGTTTATAAGAAAGGTAGTTGGAGGTGTGGAGGAAAATTTATTTAAAGCTAGTACACAAAGGTTATCTAGAGCTATAAATTTTATGGTTGAAAAGTTGTTCTTGGTGACCATATATATGTTGGATGTTGCTGGTGAATCCAAGGTAAGACTAGACAAATTTGACAAATGTGCTTTAGAGGTGTTTGATGTGAAGAGGCGGAAGAAAGGATGGGCTGTTGTCTCCTGAAAGAAGGCTTATTGCAAAATATCCTTAGGTGGTGTAAGAAAAATTTATGTTCTACAAAGGCTCTTACGCCAAAAAATGTGGAGGGTTGTTAAAGCTCCCATCCCTTCGATTTTTGAGATGAAAAATGAAGGATATATTTCACTAAAGTACGCATATAGGTCAAGGAAACAATGATAAATAGAAACACCAATGGTTGGCAGAGAGAAATTGTACCTCAAAAAAGTAATCAAATGCAATAATTGTAAATGGCTCAAATCAATTCATGATAATTGCATGAGTCAATTCATATGTAGACCTGAAAAATTAGTTGTTCTAGTTCAAACAATGGTGAGAATAGCCTAACGTCAAGATGTACACGAAACTACACTCAAAACTTGGGAAGATTTTTTGTAAAACTAAAACATACGGGGATGAACTTATTTGGTCCTAAACCTTTGATAATTATGAGCCAAGAATAGGATATAAGTCTTTAGTAATGTACAACATCAAATACCTAAAATAGTGGTGAAACAAACTGGAAATTCGTCAGGCAAATTCTTTATATACCAGCTCTTAGTGGTCTGCTTGTCCATGTGCGCAATAGGACTAGAAATCAAGTTTAATCTAGCATTAATCTGTTTGCAAATATCTCTGATTTGTTGTTTCCATTTCTGTGTGATCCAGTCAACCATAAACTAAATTCTTAAGTTTCGCCGAATAAGAGCCACTTTACATCTTATTTGGCCTCTTAAGTGAAGAGGTTATAAATATTGAAGAGGTATAAATTTGTTCATAAAAATTGGTTTTCTTAATATTTTCAAAGGAATAAACTAAATTTTGACATTATTTCTTGGCATGAAATGTTGGTCTCCAGGGGCTCATTCGATAAGTTACCAAAGGTGCCTAGTACCAAGATGCTTCAAATAAACTATTTATACTAGTATGAAATTCCATGTTTGTACATGGGACACCTTATTGAAATTTATGTTCTGAAATTCCACTTGTCTTCTCAAAGAACTATCACACAATATGAATTTATTATATTTTTTAGATTTAACAAAATGTTGGATGCTTTGATTCTCATGGTTGTTGGCGGGGATGGTGATACACCCTCTGATTGGAAATGGAGGCCTATTATTGCAACCGTGATGGACGGACTATGCTACTACTTGGGTTGAGCGAAGAAGATGCTAGGACGGAAGAGCCTCAATGGTGAGTGAAGAGATGCTAAGATAGAAGAGCACTCGGGAATGAGATTTTTGAGAACTAGAAGGTATGTTGGGCAATAGATTGCCCCAAGATGTTGATGGGTCTTGGTCATGAACGAGTTTTGATATGGGTCTATGAATCTGTTGTTGGTCACTCATGAAGAGTCACCAGATACATCACTAGTTCTGGTCAAGGAAACACACAGTACCTTTCTATAGAATATACTTGTGCTACTAGTGTTTCTTCTCTATTATTGCATTTGCTAGACTTGGAACTTCATGAATCAAATACCTTTGTTAGCATGGATCTATGGGTTCTGAACTTGAAAAATATTATGATCACCGGAGTCTTCACCATGATCACTAAAGTTAGAAATAGTCTTGATCTTTAAACTACGATTACTAGGATCTCAACTTTAACCCCACATCTGCCTCGTAATTGGGCAAGGTTAACACTGGGGCTACTATAATGATATTCAGCCTCTGAGTGACCTTAAGTGGAGCAGATGGAAACAAACAAACCTTGTACAATAACAACAACACCCCTAGGAAGTAGCAACCACTGAAGCCTCTTACCCTAGGTCATCACATTTGTTATCTTTGAGCCATGGCTGCCGAGCGCAATAACATTCAAATCCGAGGAATAGTACTTGAAATATGCCATACCAGTGGCTAGGGCCCCAAATACTTAGTTTTGTGCAGTATCCATGCATACTCATACATGCCAAAACTAGCAAGGAAATCATATGTGCAACTCGGTACTTCTGATAAAAATTGTTGTAGCTATTGATCCCGATGTGTTACGCTCTGATCTTCCCTTTTCCTTCTTGCTCAAATCTGTGTCTTTTCCTCTCTCAGTGCTCCAAGAAAACTCTAGGTATCTAAGAGGTATGAGAGAGGGAGAGAATATTGAGAGAGAGTTCAAAAAAAGCACCAGGCAAAACCACCAACTCATCCTTGACATTTTTATCAATGAAGGCTTCTATTTTCTTTATTTTCATTATTTTCCTTCATTTTCATCATCATACAGCCTCTAACATTTCACCTTATTTTTCTCCTAATTTTCATTACTTTAATAGACTTTGCAAATTCCTTTTAGCCTGTGCTTATGAAGCTGTTCCCACTAGAATGTTTTGTCCACCATGTTTCAGAATAGTGTTCTTCCATCTTGAAAATGATCTTATATATTTACATAAAATTTTACAAATTTGACTACCAAGGATCGTACTTTTGAAGACATAACTCTACCTCCTTACAGTATGTTGTAAGTACATTAATATTATTTTGGGTAAGCTTATTTGGATGTACATTTCTCTACATGTTTTTCAACAATATAATCCGTGATTCTATATACCTATACTTATGGTGCTTATCCTATAATAGCTGTGTTCTTTAGATAAACAAAACTACATGGCTTCTGTCTTAGATAGCTTTGTAGTTGGATCAACTAATTCAACTAAAACTCCTTATGCTTGACCCTACCATTAGTGGTTTCTTGGTTGTAGTAATCAACAAACTCTTCCTATGATACAGGTATGCACTATGCCACTTCTGATACATCTTTACACAACAAACCATTGATTAAACAATGATGGTTTGATGGTGTAATATATAATTCTTAAGGTTTTTCTTAACATTTGGACTAACCTTCTCTTCTTTTATACCTGTCTTTGGATCGATCTAAATCATATATTGGATTATCTACTTAGTTGACCCGAGTTAGTTATATGTAAATCCATCCGATGCTGTATTTCTTTTTCCGCTGTATCATTGACATCAATAATCTTTGTCAAAATAGATCAAAATTGGCCCTATAACTATAAGGATCTTAAACAAGGTATGCATATGGGTAGAGGTGGTTGGTTGGTTGAATTGAAACATAGTACATAAGAAAGAAAAATTATATTTGATGAGGAAATATCCAGCAGGAAAAGAACCAGGTGGAATATTATACACACATGTTCTATAGTTACCAGTTCTTTAAAATTACTGGATTCTTGACCTGCTCCTCCTCTACAGGGGCATAAAATCCCCCTTATGGTAGGACCACTTGGCAGAACTGGTACACTTTACTCCCTCTCTTGATGACTAACCTCACCTTAGCTCAATGACTGCTTGGTGTTGTTGGGACTTGGTTGGATAAGGCAATAGAGACATAGAGCCACCTAATGAATCCTTGAGAGTCAGAGGGTTTCTTGATCAGGCTAGCATCAGCAACACTGTATACTCTGATTGAATATTCCCCCTATCTGCTAGATAATGAATGGGTGGGTGAGTACAAACGGTAATCTTGGGTTGCCGATTTCACCAACCACTCTATGTTTTTTATCATGTCATTCTTCCAGTCCTAGTAATTACGATATTGGATATAGAAAACTATATTTAATTTCATTTTTATGTTGGTGGCATGCTTTCTTAAGTTACTAGGTGGTTCTACAAATACTCCGGTCTTTATGAGTCCAATGTTAAGCACAAGAGCAAGGTGAGAGTAATAGTGTGGACTTTTATGCTCTTTAATATGAATTGAAAATGACAAAGCTTGAAAACATAAAACTTAAGTCATTAACACAGGAGACCAAGGAAAATCAAGACCTTGTAGCATAATAAAACAATAGCACCAATATGTGTGGCATATAGCATCACGTGGCATCTGCATATCTTTGTGGTTTTTGGAGAATGGACGATAAATCATTTGGGATTCCATGTGGGGTCCTTGGTGCATGAAGTCACTGGTTTAATTTTGATTTCTCAAAGAAGCTATTCACTACAATTCACATGAGCCCCCTTTGCCTCACTATGAATTCCTAGTTTATAATAGTTAGTTTCAAGCCATAGTTATTTTTAATAATGATGCTCACCCAGTGAAGTGTTAGGACTCCTTTGTGGGATTTCTGATCGGATACAATGGATTTAATGGAATTATTAGCATATTCGATGTTTTTCATTACAGTTCAGACAAAACTCCATATCTTATATTCTCATTTTATCCTTTTTGAGGCATATTATTCTTAAATCTCTTTCTTTGTAATGACTAAAGGGGGTGACTAATCATAGAGGAAGGCGATAGGGGTAATTGATCTGAGGTCTTAATTATTCTTTGAAAAAGAAATTCCTAATCGTTAACGTAGAACTATTTCTATTGGAAGTATTAGATGGTTTTATAAGATATGAAAGATAATCCTGTACTGTAGCTCTTATCATGTCGGTGCCTAAAGTAGGTTGCCCATTCCATATGATTCCCCTTATGGAGAATCTTGTCATTTGGAAATATGCTTAAACAAGTTTGTTTTGTAGATTTAATATGTTTCTGATACTTACACAGTGTCAATAATTTTTCATTTTAGTATTAAATTTATATGCTACTGTCAAATTAAATTACACAGGTTATAGAACTTGACTTATGATAAGTGTATAAAGTGAATATTTTCCTACGATATCACTTTAATAAACAGAAACTTCCTTTGCATTACAAATCTTTGATTTTGGATGAGTGAATACCAGTCGGGTGTTAAATAGACACAGGACTCTAAATGCAACTAATGTGTCAACTAATAACCAATTGAATTAGGATGGATTTGAGCATAACGTTGGTGTTCCACTTTTCATAATATAAATTGTATTTAAATTTATATAAAATAATGTTTTAGTGTAATACATTGTCATTAAATTGTTGTTATGCGTCCATACAACAAGAGTTAAATAATATTGAAGTAAAATAAGAATACAATAATATTGAAATACAATAGGATACAATCATCTTGAATTCAATAAAAAATAAGCAAATTACATAAAATCAGTATGAACCTATTTAATTGGAGTGTATTTTGTATATTTGTTGACCTTATAAGGAAGCAATCGTTTAGAATAATGAGTAATGGAGAGTGATTGTAAGAAGTTGCAAGGAGATAGCCTTTGTTAGGTGGCTTCTAAGATGATCGTTGATATAACGACACTCAACACCTCAATTTCAATTGCTCCTCTAAGCCGGAAACAATATTTAGTTAGCTATATTTACTATGAATGAATATGTTTGATTCCATATCAACATTAGGATGAAAATTTTGTCTTTTTTATTTCCCACCTCATTTTGATTATTAAGGACTGAAATCTATTAGAAGCTTGTTTTGTCAAATATCTGTAAATGTATTATGGTTCCATCATTGCACTTTGTCTCTTCCTAATCTTGTATCGAATGCTAGCCCTTTAGTTTGTATTCCTCAAAAACTCCAGTTGTTACCAAAATACAACTTGCTTTGTTTTCAGGAATTGAAGATCTGTGGACTTGATTGTGTTCTAAGAAAATGCTTCCTTTTGTACTAACCTAAATGATCATTTTAAGATAACAAAATTTCTATCTACATATTGTTTTGAAGCAAAGGTTCTGTCGATTTTGTATAAATTGGTATTCATGGTAATTCTAGATTATTGTAGGATGTTTGTTGTAAATACTAAATACATGTTAAACCATTTGGTTGTTGATGGTTATAGTATGCAGATGTATCTTGGCGAATTTTGTGATTTATTTTTATACAAAATAGAATTTATGCGAGTATAAGTAATTGAGTTTGGTATTTATTTAGAAGTAGCACATTATTTGATGTTATTTGGAAACTATTTTTTGATTTATTGGATGGTATGAATGAAATTGAAGTTCTTCTTGTTGGCATTATGATAATATGTTGCTCGCCAGTGAAACCTGCTCGATGGGTTGCATTTATATCTCGAAAGTTGTACAGACAACAACCTATTTGTTGAAGATGTAACATTGTATTTTCAACTATATCATGATGATTTGCCTATTGATAGCAACCTGTTTCTTGAAGATACAAACTTGATGTATCTATAGGCGATTCGGATGTGGAAGGAAGCAAATTCGACGATGATAAAGAGATGATGAAGGTAAAGTTTCAGAAATATGCAATTTTGATGAAGGAACACATATACCCATAGATTCAATGAAGCCAAATAGGTATATATCCATGGTGTGTAACACAATTTTTATGAAAGAAAAATCATTGTGTACCGAATTATAAAGAAAAGTCTTGTATGATTTGGTGCACTAATTTTAACAATACCATGGAGTCTTTACCATGTATTAGCCCATAATATTGAGTATAGTAATGACTATTTGCTCCCATCGATAATACCATAACAATTGTAGTTTTGATATTAGTATTAGCTAAGCTCAAACTATACAAGAGGAGAATATGTAGTGAAATATGTGCATGTGAATGAATTTGAATGAATACTTGATTTGATATGTCGCATGTGAATTAGGCTACATTAATGAATAGATCTTATATTTTAATATATGAATAAAATAATGGATCAAGATGTAGACACAGAGAGAATGACTATGTATTTTTGATCCTATTATGAGTTGTTTATATCTGTTTTCTGGCGCATAATTGCTGAAGTAAATGAGATGATATGAGCAAGTTTTTTGTTTTGAATTGTTGCGTAGTCCTGTAATATTTACATATATATACACTGGTTCGTCACGGTGAAAGCGCATATACCCGCGGGTTCGCTTCAGCAAAGGCGCGTATGGAAGTTAGGGTTTTTCTAAATAGTGTTGAAGAAAATGTCTGATAATTTCTGCTATGTTTCTATTGTGTGTAAATGAAGTCTTCATGTAGATCTGGATTGTTTGAATATTGTTTATGCTGCTAGTTGATTACGTATAAAAATGATTAGTGACTGGTTGATTCAAAATGATGGATGTTGCTGACTATTTAAGGATTATGTACATCTGAGAAAAATGTATTTGAATATCTCTGATCTATTATGAGTCTGCACAGAACTCTAATTCCTCAGTATATAAAGATCTATACGCAGGTTCGTCCACAGGAAAGCACGTATACACACTGGTTGTAGAAAGTAAAGTAGCATATACAATTGATTTTATGAACGGTCAAGGTTGACATTGATTCTATGTGTTAATATAGAAGTTTAAGTTTAATGATGTGATTTGGTTACAATGATCTCACTGTTCTGTTTGAAGATTGGTTGATGGTTATTAGCATTGTTCTACAAATTATGTTGTGTTGAAGTTGTTGGATCCAGTGTGAAAAATTAGGAAACATTGTCTGCAGTGGTTCTAAGGGTTGAAGCATTCAATGTGGAAGTTGAAGCTTCTTTCTAGTAGAAGCTGGTGATCAACTCAGGGGGTTGAAGCTCCCTTCTAGTAGTGGCTGGTAAACGAGATCAGGGGGTTAGAGCTCCCTTCCAGTAGCAGCTGGAGAACGAGAGAAGGTTGCAACCTTCTGTAGGTGGGTGCTTGTGTGCTGGTATGAGTCTGCGTCAGTACAACATTGTAAGTAGTTTTATATATAAAAAATATTGAAGACAAAGACGACAGCAACGGTGGTTTTATACTGGCTTGGGTTTCCACCTTAAATCTTGGTGTTCATGTGTGATGCCTTTGTGTGATGATTTATTTTTTTATTATTGCACATGTTTACTGCTTAAATGTCTAATGCATAACTGATGAACTGGGCTAAGTAAAGTTTCTGAATACTTATCTAAACATTAATTTATTTGGGTATACACATGTTTCCTTTAAGACAATTGTGCGCATACGCTAGTTGGACTAATTAGAGTTGCATATAGAAATCAGTAAACTAAAGTAAAAGATGTAAATACTGATTCACCTCCCCTCTCAGTATTTTTCCCAACAATTAGTATCAGAGCAGGTCCTTCTAAAGAAGCTTAATCGCTAGAAAGAAGATATTTCAAGATGAGCAATCAAGATGGAACAACATCTATCAAACCACCACTTTTCAACAGAAACAATTTAATCTTATGGAAGACAAGAAAAAGATCCTATCTTCAGCCTCTTGGAGCAGATGTTTGGGCAATAGTTGAAGGTGGTTACCAATACCTAGCTACAATTCCCACAGATCCAGTAGTAAGGAAGAACTATGAAACAAATGCAAAAGTTTTCAATGAATTATTAGGAAGTCTGACTGAATCAGAATTTGTCAAAGTTATGCAGTTAAATACAACAAAGTAAATATGGGAAAAAATAATTATGAGCCATGAAGGCGATGCCAAGGTAAAAATTTCTAAACTCCAATCTCTCAGAATTCAATATGAAAATCTCAAAATGCATAATGATGAAAGTATTGCTAATTTATTTTTGCATCTAGATGAGATTGTAAATCGTATGAGAAATTTGGGTGAAGACATAAGAGAAACAATTTTAGTAGAGAAAATATTAAGATCTCTAACTCCTAAATTTGAGTCAAAAGTGTTTGCTATTGAAGAGAAGTAGGATCTTTAAAATCTTACTATTATTCAACTTCATGGGATCCTGACTGCTTTTGAGATGAGAAAAGGAGGTTCATCTGAAATCAAAGAAGCTGCTTTTAAAGCTATTGCAAAAGGAAAAAGAAAAAGAAGAGAAAAAGGAATCAGGGTATGTATCAGAAGAAGATGAGGTAAATTTTGTAAAGAAACTTCAACTTGGCACTAGAAGGTTTAGAGGTAAGCTTCCTTTCAAATGTTTTTCTTATGGAAGAGTGGGTCATTATGCTCTTAAATGTCCTCATAAAGATAATCATGAAAAGGGAAATGATTTAGCAAAAGGAAATAGGAGACGATTTGGCAATAGAAAAAGTTACTATACCCATGAAGATAGTGATGCCTTATCAAATAGTGAAGAAGAAGAATATGATCAAGATATTAAACTGCTCATGGCATTTTAAAAAGACACTAGTGAGGCTAAATTTTTTTTATGGATTCTTTAGAAGAAAATGATTTTCTTGAAGAAATCACTCAACTCAAAATATGTTTGAAAGAAAAAAAAATAGCCATAGATACTCTAAAGAATCAACTCATAGAAAAGGAGAAGCACAATGAGAAATTAGAATGTGAAATAGTAAGTCTAAGAAAGGAACTTGAAAAAGACTATAAATCTTAGTTTTGCTAAAGGATCTGAAACCTTAGATGAAATTATCAAGGTTCAATGCTCTCCTCTTGTGAAAATAGGTTTTGGATATATTGGTGAATATTCTTAGTCAGAAAAATCCTCAAATACAAGCTATCTAACTGTAGCAAAAGCCAGCCAACAAAGCTTCATCACTCAACAAAAGAACAAAGATAGGTAAAGCATGATCATTCAAATTCAAGGATGAACAATAAGAGAAATATCAGTCAAAAGGTAAACAACACTAGAAGGTTCTATGATCGCAAAAAATTCTTTCATGGAAAATGTTTCTCATGTCATAATTTTGGTCACAACACTGCTCAATGTGTTGCATACAAAACCATCATAACCAGAGAAGCAAGAAAGCAAAGAAATGAGACAGGAATAAAGAAGAATGCTATAACAATTTTCTCCTCTTCAAGACGAAATTGAATGTCCATTTTGCAATAAATTTGGGCATGAGGAATTTGAAGGAAGGAGGAAACTTCAGCCAAAAGAACAAATATCCACAAGTTCCAAGGTATGGAGAAGGAAGGACTTACAGTTTGAAAGTTGCGGCATAGATTCATTTGTAGAAGGAGAAGAAAATCAATGGTACATTGATAACAGATGTTCAAAACACATGACAGGTGATAAAGATAAAATTATTTCATACAATGCATTAGAAAAGGAAAATAATGTTACTTTTGGAAATGACTCTCCTGCTATCGTTAAGGGTAAAGGATCTGTTTTTCTAAAACAAAAGGTTAAAGCTAACAATGTTATGTATGTTGATGGAATAAAGAATAACTTGTTGAGTGTTAGCCCTCTGTGTGACCAAGGAAATTAAGTCTTTCGATCAAAGGAGTGTGTGTTACGTGAACTTGACACCGGAAAAACCGTAATAAAAGGAACAAGAACACCAAGCAATCTGTATATATTGAAAGGTGGCCAAGAACAATTTTATCTAGGAAAATCTGTAGAAAATTGGTTATGGCACAGAATATTGGGACATCTGAGCTTTTCTCAAATAAGAAAATCAAGCAGGCTCAAAGTTTTTCGTGATCTACCCAACATTACTTTACCAGAAAGTACCATATGCAAGTCATGGCAATTCGGTAAGAAAACCAGGGTTCAATTTAATGCCAAAGAAGGATCAACAAGTAAGCCTCTTGAACTTATACATACTGATTTGTGTGGACCTGTAAGGAAAATGTCACCTCGTGGAGAACAATACTATATCTTATTCATTGATGACTTTTCTAGAATGTGTTGGATCGGTTTATTGAAACATAAAGATGAAGCATTTGAAAAATTTAAGGTCTTCAAAGCTTTATTTGAAAATGAATTAGATTTAAAAATCAAATGTCTTAGATCTGGCCAAGGAGGAGAATACATATCAGATGCATTCTTTGATTTATGTGAACAATATGGCATAAAAAGACAATTTTATGTATCTAGAGCTCCGCAACAATATGGTGTGGCAGAAAGAATGAATAGGATAGTTCATCAAATGGCTCGTGATATGCTTGATGAATCTAGAACTCCTGACACCTTTTGGGGTGAATCTGCTCGTACTGTAGTAAATATTCTCAACAAGGTTCATGTTCATGTAAATAGTGATAAAAGTCTAGTATGGTAATACTCCCACTGTGAAGCACTTCAAATTTTTTGGAAGCAAATTTTATATAAAAAATAATGACGAAAAACCTGGTAAATTTGAACCTAAAGCAGATGAAGGAATACTTCTTGGTTACTCTTCTAGAAGTAAAGCATACAAATGCTACTATTAAAGACTTCGAAATATTGATGAATGTATTGATGTTGTGATTGATGAATCTCTCACAACCCCCAAAAGGGAAATAATAACAAATGAGGATGATGATGATGAATGTTTTCTCTCATCAAATCACAATAGTATAGAAGAAGAAACTAATGAAGCACCATAAGAAGATACATTAGAAAGAGAAAAGGCTTCATCCAGGTGTGTTTAAAAGAATCATCCAGAATCTCAAATTTTGGGAGAAAATGAATCATGGGTACAAACAAGAAGAAAACTTGAAGGATCTCCTAGTTATCTTGCACTTTTATGCACCATTGAACCAAAAAATGTAAATCAAGTGAATAAATATGAATGTTGGATTCAGGCCATGAATGAAGAACTTGATCAAATTGAAAAGAATAATACTTGGGAATTGGTTCTAAGACCTCATGATAAAAATGTTATTGGAACAAAGTGGATATTCAAAAATAAGTTAAATGAAAATGGAATATATGTAATTAGAAAAAAATCTAGACTTGTTTTTAAAGGGTATGCTCAACAAGAAGGCATAGATTTTGAAGAAACATTTGCACCAGTAGCCAGACTTGAAGTCATAAGAATGTTTCTTGCATTTTCAAGTTTTAAACAATTCAAGTTTTATCAAATGGATGTAAAATATTCTTTCCTTAATGGTGATCTAGAAGAAGAAGTTTATATAGAACAACCAGAAGGATTCATTCCGGGAAATGATGAAAAAATTGTTCGCAAACTTAAAAAGGCCCTACATGGTCTAAAATAAGTCCCACGGGCATGGTATTATTGTCTTGACAAATATCTTCAACAACAAGGTTTCAAAAAAGGATCTATAGACAACAACTTACACACAAAATTTGAGGATGATAAACTGTTAATTATTGTTTTTTATGTTGATGACATCATTTTTTAGAGTAATGAAGAATCCATGAGTCAGAAAATTTCTTTCGTTATGCAGCAGGGATTTGAAATGTCTTTACTTGGGGAACTAACATATTTTCTTGGCTTACAAGTGCAACAAGAAAAATATGGCATCTTTCAAGAAAAATATCTCAAACAGATTCTTAAGAAGTATGGGATGGAAGACTGCAAACCTGTGAGTGCTCCAATGGTGACCATATGTAACCTCAGTTCTCATGATGATTCTCCCATTGTAAACCAACCAAAGTATAGATATATGATTGGAAGTCCTCTTTATCTAACAGGGACTAGATCGGATATCATGCATGCAATTGGGATTGTTGGACGATTCCAAGCCAATCCAAAGGAGTCATCTTCAGGCCATAAAAAGAATATTCAAATATTTACAAGGAACTCAAGATTTTGGTTTATGGTATCCCAAGAATGTTGATCTTACTCTTCATGCTTACACAGATGCGGACTGGGCTAGAAATGTTGATGACCGAAAAAGCACTAGTGGAGGTGCATTTTATATGGGGCCCCGATTAGTATCCTAGTTCAGCAAGAAACAAAGTTCCATTTCCTTATTTACAGCAGAAGCAGAATATGTGGCTGCTGCATCATGTTGCACAAAATTTCTTTGGATGATGCAGACATTACAAGATATTCAAATTAAATGTTCTCCTTCCATCTCCATCCTATGTGATAATACAAGTGCCATCAGTATCTCGAAAAATCTTGTTATGCATTCCAAAGCCAAGCACATTCCTATCAAGTATCACTTTTTATGAGAACAAGTGTTTGAGAAAAAGGTTAAATTGGAGTATGTTCCCTCCAAAGAACAATTTGTTGAGATATTTACTAAACGTATTCCCATAAAATCATTTGAATATCTCAGATTGAAGTTAGGAGTTGTCTCTGCCTCACTTATCTAATATGTTTGATTTCAGAAGATTAAATTCGGTACTCGGGTTTCGTGACGCATAGTTGCGTATATACGCGAGTTTCTCTTTATACAGTCGCGTATGGATCTTTCTATCATAAAATCTATGGGTCCACCTTCATAACAGTCTTTGTCATATATGGTTTGGCCCTATTTCTCAGGTGTTGATGGGATGCAAAAGTTTAGGGGGAGAATTATCCTTGTTGGATATAATGCATTGTTGGCATTCTGTTGGTTACTACAGTGTGTTCGATGATCTCGCTCTATTGAGGTCCTTTGGTATTGGTTATAAAGTAATTTGATGTAAGGGTCATGTTGAGACCTATGATGTAAATATTGTCATATTCAGTCATGTAGGGACTTTTTCAAATTTGTAAACCCACTTGGTTGGGTGCTTGAGTCAAAAATGTAAACCCACTTGGTTGGGTAGTTGAGTCAAATATGTAACCCCACTTGGTTATGTAATTGATGTATGTATGCGTCCTTGGTGATAGGAAAGGTTATAGAGTATTGCAAATCCGTTTTGAAGCTTTAGTGTGTGTTCAAAGGGAGTATGGTCTATATAGTGCAGTGCAAATCTCAACATTCTTGTATCGATTCGCCCATTGCTCTTGATGTCAAAGGGGGAGAGTAACTTGGTGTTTGAATAATGCTTATGATTGATGTGTCTATCAAGTATCTACAATTTGTGGTAATCAAACACCAACATGCTTTCCATCAAGTCCAAAGGGGGAGATTGTTGGCATTATGATGTAATATGTTGTCTTTGATGGAAACATACTTGATGAGTTGCCTTTACATCTACTCGATGAATTTCCTTTTGATAGCAACCTATTTATTGAAGATGTAAAATTGATGTATCTGCCTTTATGTCTACTCGATGAGTTGCCTTTTGATAGAACCCTATTTGTTGAAGATGTAAACTTGATGTATCTATAGGCCAGTTCAGATGTGACAAAGAAAGGAATTCTAGTCAGTGAAAGTGGAATGAAGGTAAAGGTTCAAGAAATATACATAGGTTTGATGAAGGGAACCCACGTATACCCATAGGTTCAATGAAGCCAATTCGTGTATATATCCAGAATTTGTGTATATATAGTTTTTGTGAAGAAAAGTCACGTGTAAACGTGGGTACAAAGAAGCAAAGTCACATATGAGTTGGCGCACTAATTTTAACAATACCAAAGGTCTTTACCATGGTATTAGCCCACAATATTGAGCGAGTTACAACTATTTGATCTCGTCCAAGAATACCACCAGCACTTGTGTGGTTTTCGGCTCATGGTACTGGCTAAGGCTCAAACTATATAAGGAGGAGAAGATCATAGTGCAAGTGTGTGCATGTGAATGAGAATTGAATGAATACTTTAGCTTGAAGTATATCTACATAGATTGGGCTATATTCAATAGATAGATCTAATATTTTAATGCACTCATGAATACGATAATGGATCAAGATCTCTAGACCTGAAATGACTATGTATTTGCATGATCTGTTATGAGTTCTTTAAATCTGTGGTCTAGTGCATAATTGTTGAAGTAAATGAGATGATCTTAGCAAGTTTGTTGCTTTGAAGTGTTGCACAGTCTTGTAATCTTTACATATCTATATGTTGGTTCATCACGATGAAAGTGTTTATACCTGCGAGTTCATTTCAACAAAGGTGCGTATCGAAGTTAGGGTTTTTCTAAAGAGTGCTGAAGAAAATGTCTGATCATTTTTGTTGTGTTTCTGTTGCATGTCAATTAAGTCTTCATGTAGATCTAGATTGTTTGAATATTGTTTATGCTGCTAGTTGATTATGTATAAAAATGATCAGTGACTGGTTGATTGAGAATGATGGATGTTGGTGACTGTTTAAGGATTTTGTACATCTGAAAAAAAAATGTATCTGAATATCTCTGATCTGTTCTGAGTCTGGACAAAACTCTAATTCCTCAATATATAAAGATCTATATGTAGGTTCATTCCCAAGAAAGCGCGTATACATGCTGGTTGCAGAAAGTAAAGTAGCATATGCAATTGATTTTATGAATGATCAGGGTTGAAGTTGATTCTTCGTGTTAATACAAAAGTCTGGGTTTAAAGATGTGATCTAGTTATAGTGATATCATTGTTCTGTTTGAAGATTGGTTGATGGTTATTAGCATTGTTCAAAAAATTATGTTGTGTTGAAGTTGTTGGATCCAGTGTGAAAATTTATGAAACATGGTCTGCAGTGGTTCTGACGGTTGAAGCCTTTAGTGTGGAAGTCAAAGTTTCCTGCCAATAGAATCCAGTGATCAGTTCAGGGGGTTGAAGCTCCCTTCTAGTAGTGGCTGGTAAACGAGATTAGGGGGTTGGAGCTCCCTTCCAGTAGCAACTGGAGAACGAGAGAAGGTTGCAGCCTTCTACAGGTGGGTGTCTGCGTGCTGGTATGAGTCTGCGCCAGTACAACATTGTAAGCAGTTTTCTATATAATAAATGTTAAAGTCATAGACGACATCAACGGTGATTTTCTCTCAACTTGGGTTTCTACCTTAAATCTTGGTGTTTATGTGTGATGATTTATGTTGTTATTACTGCACATGTTTACTACTTAAATGCCTGATGCATAACTGATGAACTGGGCTAAGTAAAGTTTCTGAAAATTTATCTGAACATTAATTTATTTGGGTATACGCATGTTTCCTTTAAGACAGTTGCGCATACGCTAGTTGGACTAATTAGAGTTGCATGTAGAAATAAGCAAACTAAAGTAATTTGATTCACCCCCCACTAAACTAAATATTGATTCACCCCTCACTATTTTTACCAACACTTCTTGTGGCCCTTCAACTGCCTTTAGTAATTTAACTACCACTTTACATGGATCTGAAACAAAATCTTCTTTTCCTTGCAATATTTTACTTGAAGGATCATAAGTTTTTCATTATCTTGAGAAGTTACCTGGTTTCTTCAAACTTGAAGTTTTGTTCTATAATGCCATGTTTGTTATACAAAAGTTTCACCTTCGGTTCACGTTGAGACACCAGAACTTGTGGTCTGGTTTGATTCGGTTGCTCAGTTACTGGATTTCGCCCATAGAGAGTAAGTTTTGTTTAAATGCTTCACATATATAATTTTTCTAGTATTTATATTTTTTCTTCACTAATGACATTAGTGGCAGAATCTTGCTAGTTATAGATGGGTTCTCCAACAATGATTGAGCTAAACAGAAGACAGATATGTTGCATGGACCACAGTAATGTTTTATTTATGTTGGTTTATAAAGTAGGATAAGAACATATTTTGATTTGGGTTTTAACTCTCTTATGTTTATGGGTATCTTTATTTTATGGTCAATTTCTTCTTTCAACCTAAAGTACATATGCATGTTTAATGAAAGTTATGTCGAGGTTTAGCCAGTAAATTAAAAATTGTCATTTCAAGAGCCTTGTTAAATAAGTGCGTGAAAACAAGCTTTGTAATATATCTAGGGTATATTACAGTTATTGTCATGAATATGTAATAATATGTAAGAAGTTGGATTGTATGTACAGTAGCAAAGAATTTTCTTGCTCCATTCCTCTTTGCCATATGATACAAATCTTATGTGGACCGGAAGCCAACCACCCAATAAGTTTTATATATAATCAACTTTTCCACAACTTCTCTAGGTCTTCATACACATTTTCGTTTACATCTGCCAAACAACCATTAAAGTTTTAGTCTACAACACACTTCATTTAGCTCTCCAACCTTGCTAGTTCGATCTGAGGTTGCCAGTTCTCCAACCTACAATAGAAATAGAATTTGTTTTTCAATTAGCTCTCCAACATTGCTAGTTTAATCAGGGTTGCTAGCTCTCCAACATTGCTAGTTTAATCAGGGTTGCTAGCTCTCCAACCTACAATAGAAATATAATTTGTTTTTAAAGCAATATGTGAGGTGGAGATATTTCTAAAATCTGGTTATACATAGAACCAACTCTTGAGCGCTAGTAAGTATGCTAACCCTACTAAAATTTTACAGAGCACTCTAACTTCTGAATTTGACTGGCACGATATAGAGCTACAGATTGTTTTGTTGTGTTGCATGAGAGATTCTCCATATCACAAGTCTCTAGGCACAAACACACCCACTAAGAACCATGCACCTATTATATAGTGCACGTCTCATAAACACTATAAACACTATAAATTTACTTTCACAATTACATATTAAAAATAGCCAAGAGATCATTTTAAAAACATATAAATTATATCTAAATTCTAAATTATGGTATTCTACATCAAAAGTTAAATTTTTACAAGCATTATGCACAAAAACATCAATAAATTTAGTAGCTATAATGATATTCCACTGGGAATAGTCTCTGCATAGTAATGCATTGGAAATTTAAAATGAATGTGATTCGAAAATTTTTAAGCATCCTTCCCTGTAGGTTCACCATGGCTCAAAATTCTTCTTATTGTCTTGTGGCCTGTTCTGGAGATTTCACAATTTTTTGTGCCTTTATACATGGGACCCACCAAATAAACACCAATAATACATGGCTCTAAATTGACCATGTTCTCACAATGAGGCCTTTTGTCCCGTGCCTCCCACTTCTCAATAAGCTTTGGGAAATCATGAGTGTTATGCCTAGTCTCTTAGTAGTGGCCATACTAAGGCTAATGTGGTTGTAGATAGCTACACGCAATGTGCCCCACCCCATTATAGTTGTATCACCATGCCATAGGATTATTTTAATCACTCCTCAGTGCTCAATTATCTTGGTTTTTCTTCTACCCTCCCAATCCTGAAACACACAAATCTGATTTTTTCATAAAATTGTGTTTCTGATAATGAAGAATTGTACAGAGGCACAATTTTTCACTCAACTTCCATTTAGTAAAGAATCATACAGAGGCACAATTCTTCACACAACTTCCAATTAGTAAAGAATCATATACAGCCACAATTCTTCACACAACTTTTAATTAGTAGCAATTAGTCTAAAATTGACAAAATCCCACACTTGAAAGACTCCTTGATCGCTCCTTGAGAGATATTCAACAAGTACCTATATGCCCCCCCTACTTAAGACACTTCTATACTAGTGCTTCTCCAAAAGCGGCAAATTGAACTTATTTTCCCCCTTTTCAAGATGGATAAACCCTTAACAAATTTATCACTTTCTTTCTTCACTAACTTGAGTGAGAAACTTCTTCTTTAGTCAAAGTGACTCCTTCACTAGCCAAAGCCAAGCATAGCCAAGTTTCACTTTTTCTTCACTAGGCGTAGCGAGTTCTTCTTTAGGTGCAACAAATCCTTCATTAGGTGGAGCCACACTTAGCCGATTTACACTTTTCCTTCATTGGGAATGGTAATTTCTTCTTTAGGTGGAGTGATTCCTTCATTAGGTGCAACCAACCTTCGCTAATTTTCACTTTTCTTCACTGGAGAAAGTGAATTCTTCTCAATGCCATTAGGTGGAGCCACACTTTGTCGATTTGCATGTTTCCTGCATTGTGTATAGAAAGTTTGTAGGTAGAGTGGCTCCTTCATTAGGCATAGCCACCCTTTGCAGATTTTCACTTTGTCTTCACAAGATGGAGTGGGTTCTTGGGGTGAAATGACCCCATTACACAGAGCCGCACTTAGACAATTTTCACGTTTATTTCACTGGGTAGAATGAATTCTTCTTTCGATAGAGCAAATCTATGATTTTCATTTTTTCTTCATGAAGTAGAGTGGCTTCTTCTTTAGGCAGAGAAGACCCTTAAAAAATTCCTCACTTTTACTTTACACTTGAAAGATGGCGTCACAATTCTATGCCATGTAAACAAATACAATATTTATACTAGATAGAGTGCTACATTAACATTTTTTCCCCTTCTCTAAGCAGAGAGAGTTGGTTAAAATTTGTCAATTTTTATTTGTGCTTCTTATTCACCTTGCCTGCTTCATTTCCTTGAAAAGACAAAGGGACACAACCCTTTTCTACCCTATAAAATTATCCATGAATCCACCCTTGGTGGGATTCAACCTAAATTTAGACTCTACATAGGTTTTTTTCCCCTCAGTTTGCATGAGGGTTAACTCAAGTGTTGAAGATGATGCTGTGCCAAAAGAATTGCAGTTACAAAACTCCCAGATGCAGATTTGAAGCAATTTTTTTATTATCTTCTGGTCATTTGTAAAATTGTTGCATTGCTCAAGGTTGTATGCTTTGCATATGTGGTATCTTGAATTTCTTTGCCCATATATTTTCTGTTGTTGCAGGTCACACCTAGAGCATACTATGCACAAATTATAATGCAAAGCTAATAGCGAGCAGGTCAAAAAGAAAAATCTATATCCTTCTTTTCCAGTTTGAGTATATCCTTCTTTTCCAATTTGAATTGTCGAAAGAATTTCCAGCTACATGATCTACATATATCAGTCCATATGAGTATGCAGGTCTAGCAAAGGATTTGCCATCAGATTTTGACATTCATGCCATATACTTATTTAGTTCAAGCACAAAATTTGGGCATGTATCACTCTTGCAACTCAGCTCTTGTTTCTTATTTCAAATGTGTTGAATACCGCTGTGTTTCAGAACTTGGGCATTAGGGTTTATTTTGAGAGTTTCTCATGTTTTTAAACAGACTCTTATGATGATTTTCTAATCGAACTCTTTGCAGGATTCCAAGAATGCCAAGATTTTCTAATCGAACTCTTTGCAGGATTCCAAGTATGCTATTCGTTGGAAGGAGGCATGGGATCAGCGATGGGAAATCTTCTAAATTCCAAGATCAGAGAAGGATACCTAGATAGGATGATGTTCACAATCTCGGTTTTTCCATCAGTTGGTGGAGAATGCAGATGAATGTATGGTTTTGGACAATGAAGCCCTATATGACATCTGTTTTAGAGCTTCAAAATTGACTACTCCAAGCTGTAAGTATTCTTACCATTTAACCTCATGACTCAGATCCATCGTTTTGATGAGAGAAGTCTGTGTAGTCGACATAAGGGCACATGACTTTCCTAGGAGGCATAGCTTGTTATGAATGTGCATAGATTCAGAGGCAGTTAGAGTGTTAATTTTGGACAACTAGGTCAAAACTCCATGTTGTGATGCTCAGATGAAGATGCCAATATTTTTATTGAACTCCTCTTTTGGAGAGGTGCAAGATCGATCTAAAGATCATCTTGATCTGATGAGCAGAACATTTATTTTGAATGTATTCCACTTATGTGCAAGGTCAGCCCCAACAGATGTGTCACACACCCTCACTGATGGATATATATAGGTCAACATTGGAGGTCATTTCATCCATCACTCATCACACGTTCTCTCTCTGCATCTGATTGGTTCGATCATCACTTGGAGTCTCTTCTTCTCCACACGTGGGAAAATTGCAGCAAAGACATTTTTGTTTCAATCTAGGGTTTCAGCGTAGATTTGACCAGCGTTGACGAAAATTGCAGCAAAGACATTTCTGTTTCGACCTAGGGTTTTAGCGCAGATTTGACCAGCGTTGCTTTGGTCAATGCTTGGTCAAACTGACCCCAAACTTGGTTAAAATTCCGATTTCTCTAGTCCGCATTTTTTGGCACTGAAATCGAGGTTGACCATTGACTTTGATTGGGTTGCGTTGAATTTTTGCTGCTGCTGTTTTGCATTGACCGTTGACTCGAACATTATTGACTTTCGTTGACTTTGGGTTGACTGGTATAGCTGTCCGAGAGGGTTGTGTGACGCTTTTGGTTGGCTGACCGTATTGAGACTTTGCTGGTTGAAGCATCTTGTTGACCGTCGTAACACACCACAACACATATATTTTGCTGATCAAGTTAAGTGTAATTTTGGCTTGTCTTCTGTTGATCTACTGGTATGTTCTGTCAGCATTTTACTTTCTTGTTTATATGATTGCTGTTTGATATTGGAGATAAAAGTAAAGTTGCATAAATCATAGAACATCTACGAAAATTTACATAGAGCAGCAAAAAGTAAAGCAACATAAGTGTTCCTTGTTTCAGCATATCCAACAATAGTCTATTTAATAACAAAGAAAGAAGCTAGGTCTCCATGCACAGGGTTTGAATGAAACAAAACTCACAATGGCTTTAGAGCACAATTGCCATGCAATTATATTTGAATCCATGCTCAGATTGTTGGTCTGAATCGCTGCTCGTCTTTTGATGATTCACTTTTCCTATAATATTTGAAATCTAGTGAGAATCTATTATATTATATTTACTAGCGCATACCCTCATAAACCAGTACCTGAGATGCACCTAGAGGTTGCTCAGGTGAGGATAAATATCTCCAGTTTACACAAGTGATCCTGGCACTTGAGATTTTTCAACCTGTAGGTACATATTACACTGGAGTTTAGAGGATCTGTGATGGTGTTCACATTCAATGCACCCAATGCACAGGTTGCTCAGGTGAGGATAAATATCTCGAGTTTACACAAGTGATCTTGGTACTTGAGATTTTTCAACCTATAGGTACATATTAGACTGGAGTTTAGAGGGTCTGTGATTGTGTTCATATTCAATGCACTCAATGCACCATTTGGCTTCGATGCACGATTAAACACATCACTTTACATACAAAGAGTTTATGGATCCACCTTACCCCATCTCACCAAGGCTGTAAATCTATGCATTTCAAGTTTGATGAATAAACCTGCTCTTCGACTAGTTGAGATATCGAACACTTGATGATGAATAATTTGACTATTAAATTCCAAGCCTGATGATTCATTGATTGAATATTTTGATGACCCTTCCGAATTTGCTATTGCAGGCAAATTTCGAGGCAAAAACAGAGTATGACATGATCTAGAATTATAAAATTCTGCAAGACGTGTTTACTAAATTGAAGATAGGCAAGGTAATGGGCTATTGTTGTAACTACTATTCCCAGACCAATGTTATGCAGACTTGTTTTGTATTATACATTAGAAGCACAAGAGATTAGATTAAACCTATTACCGCCAAGAAAATTGGTTTGTGATCAAGTTGAAAGTTGAAACAGAGAGCTCCATTGTATGTACTTTGAGTGTAATCCAATTTTTAATATTTTGTGGCTGGGTCAATTCTTCAGCTTGACAATTTTAATAGTCATAAATTACGTTCCACCTCCAATATTACACAGTTTGATCACAATTTGATAACAATGAGCTATGTACTCAGTTCTAAGCCAAGACACAAAACCAGCTATGTACTCGGGCAGGGACTTGTGGCTCCGCAACCGCTCTTGTTAATCAATAAAACTCTCACATAGATTTTTATACAATAAAAGGAGCTATGAGGATCCAGGAGGATGTTGCCTTTACCTGGATTTTCTCCTGTCCCGTCATTCAAGGAGCTCTAACGTCTCACGGGCCATGCAATTATTGAAAAAAAATTAAATATGAAGGCAGTAACTTAAAATTCAAGGAAAATTAAAAAACAAAAAACATTAAAATGGCTATGTAAACAAAGCTACACGACATATTTATGATACATGAATCCTTCATACCAATGTTCCTCTGGTTAAGCTACAATTGATTCAAAATCCATCAAGATGTACGACAGCGATGATGGTTTCCAGTGCCACAAGCACTGTTTCTGACCTAAATATAGATTACATTACTATTGTTGCAAGCAACCCATCCCTTTTGTTTCTAGAATTCTGATTTCCTATTGTAGCCGTCTTTTGAATTGAGTAACCGGTTGAGTGTTGCAGCCAACCTGACACCTGCTTTTGCAAGTTGCTTCTCAACAATCGGCAAGCGAGAGAGGAAGTAGTCATCTGCAAAGGACAGTATTTCAGCAATCACGCCCTAAAAAGTACTAGAAATACAAAGGGCACCTTGATGTGAATTGATGAACATACCTTCTAGAACACTGTTTGCTTCAGCGTCTTTGTAAGCCCACTTGCAAGCAAGAATGATACTTTCATCTGCATACCTGTTTTCAGAAATTTAAATTCCAATAAATCATTAATGATTACGCCAAAGAAATATCAAATGGGTTAAATCATATAAAGAATAGAATCATAGTTCATGGTCTATTCCATTAAGGTCCTAATTTAACTCTGAAATGGAACTACCTCCCTAAAAAAGCCTTAAGGGTGACCTATAAATTGCAAGACAAATTATGGAGATCGATATGTTCTTCTCCGACACCACTGTACAATTCAGAGAAAATTATATTGGAAACTTGATAAAAATCTGGTCAGACAATCAATTAAGTATATGTTAATGTAGCAACCTATATATCAGTTTTAGAAGGTCACTGCATGCATTGACGGTGTAGCTACCTGGAAGGAGATTGTAGCTGTTGTTTGTCTTGTTCTGCTAATTTATGTGTTCCCATAAAATCTTCTCTATTTCTCTGTGATTAATAATAGCTAAATGTCATGTTTTTTGTGCACTTTTTATCTACATGTATTACAGCGGTTGGTATTAGTTAGAGTCAAATCATCAGTGCACTTGACAACGATATGTCCTAGCCAATGCCAAAATCGTCAATGGTGACAGATTCCCGTCACAAGTTCCATCTCTTTATGCAATTGTGTTTGAGCCATGAGCTTTGCCAACTCAAAATATTGAAACTTTTCTTAGAATACAGCTCTCGACCGTTCACCCAAAAAGAAAATTGGCACTTCCTTTGTTACAGAAAAGGAGGCATAAGTGATAAGAAACAACAACTCTAAATCATGACTTAGTGTCTAGTTCTGTGTCTTAACAGGCATAAATTATGAGGAAGATCGTATATCCACTACACATCAGCTAACAAAAGTTTAATATAATTACTCTCTTGTTTTTTCAGAACTGTTAACTTTGCTTTTACAAAAGAAATTTGCAGCAATAAAAAATGGTTTACCAAATTCATCAAGAACCTTATGTTGGATAAATGTTAACAAAGATCATAAAAACAAAGATGATGGTAGACTTCTGGAATTTTAAGACTCACACTTTGGGGCAGGCTAGATCATGCCCATTGCATTTCTCCCATGTAGGTACTTCATCAGACCAGCTATCCTGTTTTTGAAACAATATATAAATTTTATCATTGATGGAATTCACAATATACAGACATAAACTATAACTTTTTTCTTCTACAAGAAAAAAAAAAACCAATAGTTCGTTGTGATATCCCAGAAGCACCTTATGATAAACTAAATAAGTAATCCACCAAGTCAGCTGCATTTTAACTTTTTTCTTCTACAAGAAAAAAAAAAACCAATAGTTCGTTGTGATATCCCAGAAGCACCTTATGATAAACTAAATAAGTAATCCACCAAGTCAGCTGCATTTTTGAAATGAGAGAGGAAGGCACATACAGTAATATTTCTTTGAATTGATGAGATCATAACCTCAAGGTCATCATCATAAAAATCTTTCATTGCTGTCTCGATCATCAGTGTATCCCATATCTGTTGACAGTCACAGAAACAAAGGCACACCAAAATGTCGATCAAAAGGCGAACTGAAATTTGAAATAAGGTCTAAACAAACACATTAAACATATTGATAATAACTAGAAGAAACATTCTGACACGAGTGAATGTACAACGGTACAACTACTTGTTTTCGTTCAGGTCACGGGAAAATGGTTGCAAACTATAGCATAAAAGACATTTCACACTTTGGGTGGTTGCAAACTGTCTAGTTCTCATATGGGCTTTATGGATACATCAACCAATGTCAACTCATTTTAAGTCTAATAGATGCAGTCAAGTCAACTCATAAGATTTAAGGGCCCAACCAATGTTTTAAGTTGTCAAAGAATAATAACTAACAGGTGGAAAGTCTACTCTGAGTATATCACAAAAACATGAGTGAGAAAAGTTTTCTTTTACATTGATGGGAGAGACACAAATAGGACAAAGGAAAGGCAATTTTATTGAATTATTTTTCATTCTAGTCTACAATTTTTCTTCCCGCTCCTCTTACCTTGCTTTCTTAATTCCCCCCTTAAAAAAGCAAAAGTGAAATAAACAATATGCCTTTTAAGGTAAAGGATAAAAAGAACACAATAACTTTAATCCAACTACAGGGCAGAGGATATTGTATTTACTTACATGATGCAAATTACTCTTTTGCCTGTACCAGTCTAATATGATTGTATTTCCACCTTCATCTGTACTGAATCCCACATGTAAAGGCTGCAAATATATTTTTCACTAATCAGTATCAATGAATAAGTTCCCAATAAATTATCCATATGGAAAATGTAAAAATAGACAGGATATGACCTGATGAACATCTCCCATAAAATGAGAGAGAAATAGTAAAGCTTCTGTTAAGTTATCTGCAAGTTGTACAAATGGGTATTAGCATCCACTGGTATTTGAATTATACCACACTCAAATATAATTCACTGTGAAAGCACTTAAAGATGTAAAACACATGTCACAGATAGAGAACATTGTAAGATGGTGGCAATACAGGATAAACATACAATTTTCTCTGTCGGCTCTGCTGCCATAAGATTCAAGCTGAGAAGTGTAATTGTTTATGGCACCTTCAAGGCACATGCCTATTTCTCCTTGGGCGTTATGGCAGTCCCCTGTTTGCAAACAAACAGAAAAATTCTGAGATCGCTAATAAGGTTGTTCCTCAGATATTTCTTATATGTTGCACATCCTTCAGTTTATCATGAAGATGAGATAATTCTCTCGAGCAATCCATGTTATACCCATCTTATTATGGTAAAATCACAGATACATAAAAGTACCAAATTGATGGGAAATCAGAGAGTATTTCACTAAAAACAGAAAAAAAAAAACCCAAATTAAGTTTATCTTGGATAGAATAACTTACTGGAATAAACATAAGAACACTTATTGTCTTGCGTGTCAATGAAGTGTAATGGACTTGACCAGGGATAGTGGAATCGCATATGATCAGCCCACGAACAAAGATAAGCAAGATCACCCTCTGCATACTCAGGGAGCAGTTTCTTCACTGCCATTGATGCTTCTTCACTTAGCAGTGGCTGCACTTGCCCATAGAAACAATAGTCGTTGTAAGTATCAAAATGTATATGTAAGTATATATATAATTCAAACAAATATCCTCACCCAGCTAATAGTCCCTAGACTCCAAACTAAACAACCCGTTATAAAGATTGACTAGGGCAGCTTGGGGATGGATGGTTTATCGTCCTCACCTGTTTAGAATCCTTTAAAATTAAAGGCTCTTTCTTATGTTGTGTGGTTATTTGGTTTACAATTGTTTCCAACGATGGATAAAGAGGATGGTCAATTCCTGCTTTGTTGGGTAAGGTTAAGGAGCCTTATTGTGGCCCTTTACTTGGAAGGTGGGGTGAGGGCCCATGTTGCATTGTTATGGGATAGATGAACGTGGGCCTTTTATGTTGTAGCCATTGACCATGCAACATCTATTGTTGCTCAATCTTCATTGACAAATCATAATTTTTGGCAACTTTGGGAAATTGGGGGAATAAATCACCCATATAGCTTTTTCTGGAAGATGGGAAATATCAAAGCAAATAAGTCGATTGCAAGTTACCCTTACCAGCATGGTCAAGTAGCAAGCATGATCAAAGTGGTACTAGAAAGTATTGCAACCCTCAAAAGGGCATTCATGTTGAATATTTTTGTATGAGATTAGATGCTGGTTAAAAAAATGTGATATAGCAATAATACTAGTAAGGAACGATGAAAATAAGCATATAGTTCTAGTATCCAAAGCTTCCAGCTCTCTAAAGGTTTTGAAACTGAAGCGACTAAAATAAATAGTAATATGTAACCTACTAGTGATGATAATAATATGAAAGGGGAGTTCGAGTAAGCTGGTTCAAAACAATGACAAAGCTGTTTCACTTTGAATGGATGCAAGCAGACTTTGAAATTTGAATTACCACAAACTGAAGCACTGTGGAAAGTTTGAATGGTTATCTAGCTTCGTTTGGCCAAATTGAAAGAAGCGTTGAAACTGATATTAGGTCAAGTTAAAAGAAAGTGTCATTGCTATAGTCTCTAATTAAAAACATTTTTAAAAACTCTGAACGTAATCCTTAAAGCTTCAAAAACGAAGACGAATGAAGGTAAATCCCAAATATTCTTTCTTAACACCTGATTAATGATTCAGGTACATATCAACAAAATACCCTTTTCCCCAAGATCCTCACTATCAAGTAAATAACTAGGGGTACCTCTGGTGGTGAATAGTGGAAGAGAGTTAAAATGGAAGAAATATCCCTATCAAAGATAAACAAACAACTTGAAGGTTGGACATTTCACTTTTTGTCTCTAGTACTACTGAAAAGAATTTTGCAAGCATTATCAGTATCCTTATTCTCAATGATAGCAGTGCCACAGAAGATAATACATTACATGGAGAAATATATAAAAACTGCTTATGGAGAGGCCCCAAATTGGAAAACAGATGGCCGCTAATCACATGGGAAAATATATGTACCCTAAAGAATAATACAGGCTTGGGAATCAGAAAAATGAAAATTAGGCAACATAAAGAGAGGTAAGCATTTTTGGCCCATATATGGAAAGAAAAATACACACCAAACACTCCTTGGCAAGATATACCCAGAACAAGTACACTTCCTAATGGATCTCATATTTGGAAGAGTGTGAAGAAGAAGATGAGAACGATCCTCAAAGGCATGTTCTAGGAAAAGCAACATGGAAGATCAGCCCTCTTTTGGAAAGACTTGGAATCAGGTAACCAATCCCCAAAACAAATCAATAAGCTTCAAGCATGTTAAGAACATTGTCGCCAACTAAGTATGAGGTATGTGCATCAATATTGGGAAGCTCAAGAATATGCGACTTTAAATCTTGGAAACCCCAGTAAATAGAGATCCGTAGACTCATGGTATGAAGAAATATTGACAAATACAAAACAAAAACTCTGGGAAGAAATGAAAAAGCGACAAGTATTAGTTAAAAAGGGCTTATATTTATTGAGGTGGGCAAAAAAGGATCAAGAGAATTCTGAATCAAATAGATTCAGCACTTGGGCAAACAAGACATAGCATGCACCAAAGTATAGAACACTAATCTATGGTTCAAAATTTCAACATTTCTATGGCAACCGGACATCCAAGCAGCATATGCAGGGGAGAATCCACAGAACATCGGAATGTGTAATGTGTTTGAGAAGCTCGAAACTCCTAGGACAAATTTGTAGGAATTATAACCCTTAGCAAAGGTTTGATTCTACTGAAAGATTAAACCATTCTGCAACTAACAATAAAACGAGATTTTATGTTGATTATAGACAAAGTAGAGAAGTTGAGTTCATGGAAGATGGGGATCTACTCAGCATCTAAGTGGCACCTGGCCCTCCCTCGCAAGGAATCTCTCTAGATTGTGTGGACCATAAATTGAATTAAATAATAGTGCCTCTAAATTCAACTAGAGGGAGGAAGATTTAAGTGTTGGATTTCTATTTTTTTTAAATGCCACGTAAGGAAACAATACTCAGAAATCTACATCAAACTATGCACTTTTGTCCATGAACAGCCAAACACCAGCCTAAAGTGTTAATGAACAGCCCAAAAAGAAACAATAAAACAAAACATAACAAAACCCAATCAAAATACATGAAGCTACAGATAGACATACTAACTTCATTTCAATGAAAACAACACTAAAAAGAAATAATAATAATTACCTCAGCCATCTTACAAATAGAATAATGTCCTTCATTTCCCCAAGCTTCCACGCCATTTTGAGGAGCCATACCAACAAGGAGAAGGAAGATAAATATCTCCATTCCAATTCCAACCAACATTAAACGCCCAAACCGACCCATTGTCACCAAAACCTCTCCAATTCTTTGGAACTCTCACAAAATATTTTATGTTGCAACCTGCTGATCCCGTAGCTACTGCAATATTCACCCAGGAAACAACGACACTGCTCAACACAACAGTAACATCATCCTTCATCTTTATACAATTTGTACAAAATGTGAAGGTGGAGAATACGTTAAGCGCAAGTAAGCATTCTCGTATACAGCACTGCATTGCGTGAAGTTTCGGCATCCAATCCATCAATGTTAAAACATCCATATTATCAGAAGGATCACAATTCCACATTCTGCTTATGCTCGTAAAAGCAAAACCATTCTCACATGATTATACTTTCAACGCGTGTGATAGTGCTTCCATTAAGAGTACTATTTAGTTATTAGTGGAGTAAACGGAACAAGCCCTGAAATCGGGTTGAAGTTCAGAGTCACGTAAAGTATATGAGGGAATATCAATGTCCGGCGCGCTTTGCAGGTAACGCACTGACGTTGACAGAACGATATTCCCAGTGTCCAATAAAACTCGATATGATATAATTCGAAAATTTCAAAGAAGTAATCCAATCATCTTGGATGAAGTGGCGGTATTTTGTTAACAGATTGATGTGTTTACTTGACGAGAAAAGATCATATCGCGTCCTTCGCAAGTTGCCCACGCCATTAAAATCCATAATCGATTTGTGAAGGGTCATTTTTAAATTAGCAAGTTGCCCACGCCATTAAAATCCATAATCGATTGGTGAAGGGTAATTTTTAAATCGCGTAGTCTAAAAAAAGCAGCATTTTAGCTCACAATTTGGCAAAGATTTTTGAAAAAATCCGGCAAAGATTTTAACAGAATCTTGTTAACCGTTCTTAAACTTTAGTATTTTGAGTGCCTTCAAGGTTTTTGATAGTGCTGAATCTATTTCCACTATCAAAAATAAATTCCAAACACTCCAGCTATTTGATTTTTTTAATTTTAGTTCACTGGATTTTGGCAAAAAATTGTCGTCTGCTATTCCACTGCCTCAGTAGACAACTTCTTTTTAAATTAACAATTGTATTAGATGTTGCAAAGAAACACTGTAAGGCATAAATTTGAGAACAAAATGAATTGTGATAGATGTTGCAAAGAAACAAGTTAAATATAAATTTGAGAAGAAAATGAATTGTGACATATATAAGATCACTTAACATAAAAATTAGTTAACAAAATTCTATTCAAATCTAGAAGATAATGAGAAATCACTTACATTATGCCAAATTTACAAATTCTATAAATTTTCTGACATATATTGCAACTCAATCTTCAAAGATGGTATTCAAGTTCTAATAGCAAATATTTGATTAAAAAGATGCTCTTTTTCAATATTGAATTTCCTCACTTGAGCAAAAACTTATATTCTTTTACCACTTTATTTAAAGGTGATTGGATTTTCCTTTACTTTTCCTTGGTTAAATTATTTTGGGCATTTGGACTTGTGAAAGGTTTATAGGGGAGGGATGCCATAAGTTGTGTACCCTCCCTTCCACCTCAGCTGCTGACTTGTCCATCTCCATGTCGACGGTACGACACCTGCCTGGTCAACACAGCCACTTGTCTTGGTTGGTGAGAACCTTAAATGCAATCAAATGCCACGGATTTAGGATTTGGTCTGGACGTTTAATCACAACCACAATTATGCCCTGTGAAATCTTGCTCGGGCCCGGAGTGTGGCCATTCAGCTCTACCGATGGTGGTTGTTGTAGGTTCCAAAACTTGCACGCCTTGTCCGCCATTGTTGCATGCGTTACCATGCTTCGTTGCCCCCCAGGGTTTGTTGCTTGTTTTGGCCAGTTCGTTCTCTTGTTTGCCAGTTCCGCCATTATTCTGTTGTCTAGTTTTAATGATTGTCAGTTTGTGAAGGTTGATGGCCGCTGCCCGTTCCTAAACTTGTTTGCCACGTACGCCATTACTATGATGTTGGACCGCCAGGATATCCATTATTGTCCGCCAAGGTTTGGGTTCATTTTCTCGATTTCTTTATGGTTTGGCTCTGTTTGCTCGAATTCTTTAGGGTTTGGCTCTATTTGCTCAAATTATTTCATTTTAACTCGTGTTCTTCAATTTTTGTTTATAAAAAAAGTATTTTTTTTGTCTTTTCGCAGGTATTTTCTTCCATGGTTGGCGTTGGAGAGGTTTGGGGCGGCGTTGTGGTGGCTTCTGCAACCTCTGCAGTTCTCGACGACCTCTAGTAGGATTCACAATCCTACCAACCATTCTCTATGTTTTTAAACACTTTTTCTCTGTTTTTTTTAACACTTTTACTCGTTGTTCGCTGGAATTTAGCTCTTCTTTCTGTTTTTAACATGTTTAATTGAGTTCAGTGGAATTTAAGATGTTTTATATGTTTTTGTTGTTCTATGTTTTACTGGTTGTTCTATGTTGAATATAATGGTTAATGGGTATGTTTTTTCTCTGGGAATGTCGAATGTAACTGGTTGTTCTATGGGAATGCAGACAATATGTTTTTTATGTTGAATGACAAGGTTGATGGGTAATGGGTAATGGTTAAAGGGTAATGGTTAATGGGTTGTTCTATGTCGAATGTAACAGTTAATGGGTATGTTTTCTCTATGGGAATGTCGAATGTAACTGGTTGTTTTATGGGAATGCACATGGTATATTTTTTATGTCGAATGGAAAGGTTAATGGCTAATGGGTAATGGTTAATGGGTTACTGGTTTTATGTTATGGGTTTTCTATGGGCTGATTTCTATTATGGGTTTCTCTGGTTCTCAAGTTACTCTTGTTATAAAATATCGACTTGCTTGAGACTTGTTTGAACTTTGGTTTCGGGTTAAAATCATATCCATACTCGGGTAAAAGCTTGCTTTCCGTTATGGGTTTTTCTGGTTATGAAATATGGAGTCTTGCCTGAGATTTGTTTGAACTTTGGTTTTGGGTTAAAAGCATATCCATACTGGGGTAAAAGCTTGCTTTCTGTTATGGGTTTATCTATGGGTTTATCTGGTTTTCGAGATTGTGTCCTTTCTAATAGTTATGGGTTTATCTGGTTTTCAGGATTGTGTCCTTTCCAACTGAAGGAACTTATTGTTTGTCACTATTTTTTGTTGGTTAAGGGATGTAGTAAGTTCCTTCAATGTTTCTGTCAAGGTTGGCCTGGCATCAAGAACTAGATTTCTTGAATTTGGAGTTCTCGGTTTAGTTTCATATTTAGATGTTGATGCCCTAGAAGAACAAGATAGATCGACTGTACACATGGAAATAGAGTTCTCTTCTAGCTGACTAGTCATATCTTGAACTGCCTTACGGGTACTTGAGGAATTGTCTCTTAAGTAAAACTAAAATTCTCTTTGAAAGCATTACTGTGGTACAAAAAAACAACTTTGTTCTTTGGCTTTATATATTGTGGTAGCTTATCCAAGAACTTTGGAATCTAAAATTGAACTCCCTTATTGTTCCATTCTCTTTTTTCTTTATTTCATGGAGTTCATTAGTTAGAAGTCTTCCACCTTTTTTTACATCCTATTGTTCCATGAATGCATCTCTAAAAGAATTACAGGTATTTATGCCACTATCATCAAGGTTATTGAACCACATTCGAACTTCTTCTCATGAAAGGGGAAAATGTTTCATCACTACATCTTGTTGAGATTGCAACAAGATGATGAGCTTAGTGAAAAAAAGTCGCCTTCACTAAGTGGGCCCGTAGGCTATTTTTGGCGCAAGTCTATTTTTAGACTATGTCTATTTTTAGACATGTAGATCATATTCTATGAGTTGCAGGATGCTATTTGTGGATGGTTGGTCAATTTGGAAAAATAGATGGACTTCTATTTTTAGACATATTGGGCGGAATCTATTTTTAGATTGCCAGTCTAAAAATAGATATGTCGAATATTATTAGCTCTTAATAATATTTGGACTATAAACATTATCTTATTCTCTTGGAGCACTTCAGTTAAGTGCACGGATGTGGCACAGGAGCTGACAGAAGGAATTACGCTATTCCTAAGGGTTAAGTGGAGCTATTGCATGGATACTTCAGTTAGAACTCATGTGAGAGAGTTTGGTGGAGTTGATTGAGGAAGTTAATGGAGTTGTGTTCAGTGTAACTGAGTTAAACATAGTTGAGCTAGTTGTATCTAGTCTAACTGATTGATACACTAGTGAGATTGGTGTGAATTAATTATTAATTAATTCACTAATTATTAACTCATTAATCAACTAAAGAATACATCAGTTAACTACAGTGCATGGACAGTTTCAGTGGAGACCAGTGAAGAGGTAGGTGAAAGAGCAGTGTGACTATCAGTTGTGACTATACTGTTGCATGATTTGCAAAAACCAGTGATTGGAGATTCCAATGAGGATTGCGTGAGCAAGGCTGGACCAATTCAAGTTCATTCAGATCCATTCTTCAGCAGTGGTTGCGCAGTAGAGGCAGGCTATCAGGTGGCAGAGATTGGAGCATGTGATTTGCTAGATCGGGCTTGATTAGTGTGTAGCAATTGGAGATTGTACTGAGAGCTTTGTGAGGAGCTTTGTATAATTATTGTTACATGATCTCTATGACATATAATATACAGATAGTTGGGTTTTTTCAGCTTTAAGTTTTCCCATAAAACACTGTGTTCATATGTGTAATTGTTTATGGTTTTAATGTGCGCATGCGATTGTTTTTATTTTCGCAATTAATGATCAATGGTGGAAGAGATTCTGTATTGTGCATGAAGTTAAAATAGTGTGTGATCAGGAGAATCTTGGTGAATAATATATCAGTTATTCAAATTTCTACATGGTATCAGAGCGATATTGATCATTGGAGCAATTGCAAAACATTGAAGCGGTTGAGTTTTGAGCTAGTGGAATTCGAATTTGCAGCAGTGTTTTCTTGGTGTCGAAGTTGAGATGTCTTTCAACAGATTGCGATTGGAGTATGCCCTTGAGGGCAGCTCGAATTATATTGCATGGAAGGACAGGATGGAGGCGGTGCTGGATGACAATGGGTTGAAGGAGTTCATAGATGCATAAATTCCAAAACCTACTTCTAGTGATGCTGTCGTACTTGACGCATGGCAAAAGAAGACAGCAAAGTGTCGAAGGATTCTGTTGGAAGGTGTGAAGGATCACATAGTGTCCAACCTTCATGGTAAAGCTTCTCCATTCTTGATGTGGAAAGCTTTGACAGATTTATTTCAAAGCAAGAGCGACCAGAGGAAGTTGGCGCTCAAGGATAAACTCGGGAACATAAAAATGGAGAAAGGCGACAGTATGCCCAAGTACCTCACGAAGTTCATCCAATGCAGGGATGAGCTGGGAAGTGTGGGGGTTACTGTTGATGACGAGGACTTGGTGAGATTGGCTCTCCTTGGGCTTCCGAAGAGTTGGCATTCCTATCAGGACTCTGTCAATGGTCGGGAGAAATTGCCAAGATGAGAGCAACTTTGGTCGGATCTTGTGCAAGAGGAGATAAGGCGGAGTACCAAGGACGGATCTTCATCAAAGAACTATGATGAAGATAATTTCGCTTTGGCTGCCAAAGCAAAGAAGGGGAAGAGCAAGAAAGCTTCTCAATCCGGTGCGAAAGGCAAGAAGCAGGACATGTCCAAGGTGAAGTGCTTTCATTGTCACCAACACGGACATTATGCCACTAATTGTCCACAGAAGAAGAAAAATAAGCAGGCTGTTGGATCTGCAGCTGGAGAGGCCTTAGCCTCACAGTTTGAGCTGGATTTTTCGCTGATCTCATGCTTGGTCTCAAGTGTGATGGGTTCAATGTGGTTTCTTGACAGTGGTGCGTCTTTTCATATGACCGGAGACAAAGATTTTTTTACTGATCTCGATGAGAAAGATCTTGGAGTGCACATCGAGATGGGCGATGATGGTAGATACAGTGCGACCGGTATCGGTACCATTTCCTTTGAGAGGGAGTCTAGTAAACCCTTCGTATTGAAGGAAGTGATGCATGTTCCGGGATTGAAGAAGAATCTTATCTCTGTGGCGATGTTAGAAGACAAGGGATATGATGTTGTCTTTAGCGAGGGAAAGGCTTTCCTGCGCAGTAAGGCAACTGGTGAGACCCGGAGGATAGGGGTTCGAGTTAAGAACCTTTATCAATTGTAGGTAGATGGCTGCGTAGCAATGGCAGGCAAGGCAGAAGGAGTGGTGAGCCGGGATGATGGCGAGTTGTGGCACCGGAGATTGGGCCACCTTCACCATGGAGCTTTGAAGATACTGCAGCAGATTTCTACTGGGCTTCCTAAGGGTACTCTTGCGTAGTCAGATTAGTGCAAGGGATGTACCTTGGGAAAATTTATGAAAGCCACCTTTCACGAGAACGATAGTCGCGCCACGACGATCCTTGAGAGAATTCACACAGATGTGTGTGGACCTTTCTCAGTAGCTTCGATAGCAAGGCACAGGTACTATGTGATATTTGTTGATGATTTTTCTCGGAAGTGTTGAATCTTCTTCATGCAAAGAAGAGTGAGACATACTCAAGTTTCAAAGTTACGTGAGTTCAAGGCCTTTGGTTGAGAAAGAATTAGGAAGCGGTGAAGGCTCTTAGGAGCGACAATGGTGGTGAATTCATCTACGGTGAGTTCAAGGACTTTTGCGCGAAGGAATTCGAAGAGAGCTCATAGAACCTCGCCCACGAGCGAGAATGGGGTTCTTTGAGCGGAAGAAACGAAACGATCGTGGAGTCTTTGCACGGGTGATGTTGCATGATCAAGGCCTTCCCATACACTTGTGGGCTAAAGCATGCAACACTGCGGTTTATGTGCAAAACCGTTGTCCTCATAGAGTACTTGGCATGAGTACACCCGAAGAGGCGTTTTCTGGTAAGAAGCCTGACATGTCCCATTTGAGGATTTTTGGTTCACATGTCTACATTCATGTGACGAAGGATGCCAGGAAGAAGCTGGATCCAACCGCAGAGGTTGGGATATTTGTGGGGTACACTGATATGCCCCACAACTATCGTGTGTATTTTCCAGACAGTCGCAAGACTGTTGTGCGACGGGATATCAAATTTCAGGAGGAGAAATCCATTAAGTGTTCGCTTGAGAGGGAGCCACACTTGCATGCATATGAGGAGCTATTAGTTCCTAAGGATGAGTCTCAGGATGTGGATCAGCCACAAGATGAGGTTCATGGAGTGGAAGAGACCACTCATGCGGCGCCAACCATCAGAGGGCGGAAGCACACTACGAAGGCCGAAGCGGCGTTTTGGGCTGACGAGAAAGGTTGTAGGCGCACCTACATCACAACGTAGACAGAGACAGTCACCGGACTGGTACACTGGATACATGGATCTTATGAGCAAGTGTATCATGACAGAGCCATCCTCTTTCGAGGAAGTTGTGGAGGATCCCGCATGAGTAGATGCCATGGTGGAAGAGTATGATTCGATTGTTAGAAACAGTGCATGGGAGATCGTCCCAAGGCCGGAAGGGAAATCAGTGGTGGGTTCGAGATGGATCTACAAAGTGAAGCAGGCAGCTGACAGGAGTGTGGAGAATTACAAGGCAAGATTTGTTGCCCGAGGCTTTTCACAGATAGAGGGGATCGATTATGAGGAGACCTTTGCACCTGTCGCAAGGTATTCTTCCATACGGACGATTCTTGCTCTCTCAGCGCAGATGGGGTGGCACATTCATCGGATGGATGTGAAGACTGCGTTCCTCAACGGAGTCATTGAGGAGGAGGTGTACATAGAGCACCCGAAGGTTTCAATATCTTCAGCAGCGAGTCGCATGTGTGCAGGCTCAAGAGAGCGCTGTATGGGTTGAAGCAAGCACCTCGTGCTTGGTACACACGGATAGACAGTTATTTCATCGGACTTTGATTCTCCAAGAGTGAGGCGGATCCTAACCTATACCAGATTGTGGTCGAGGGTAAGTTGCTGATCATTGTACTTTATGTAGATGATTTGATTTTGATAGGTGATGAGCTGTTGATACTCTCATGCAAGGATGATCTTGCAAAAGAGTTTGAGATGAAGGACTTGGGCCTCCTTCATTATTTCCTGGGATTGGAAATTTGGCAGCGCAGTGATGGAATGTTTGTGTCTCAAGGCAAGTATGCCCGGGAGATACTGGAGAAGTTCAACATGCATGGTTGCAAGCCTATCAACACTCCTCTTCCTGGTGGTTGGAGGAAAGAGGATGCTACATCGGCAGAGGTAGTGGATGCCACTGTTTACCAACAGTTGGTGGGGTCGCTTATGTATCTAGTCAATACACGACCTGACATATGCTACGCTGTTAACCAGCTTTCACAAGCTATGGTTAAGCCTACCAAGCTCTTTTGGAAGGCGGGGAAGCATGTATTGAGATATCTCAGAGGCACATTGGGATATGGATTATGGTACAGACAGTCGGATGAGGTGAGGCTATGTGGCTTCACGGATGCAGATTGGGCAGGGAGTCCAACGGACAGAAAGAGCACATCTAGAGGGATTTTCAGTATTAGGTCGACAATAGTTTCTTGGTACACCAGGAAGCAGATATCCGTGGCACTCAGTTCAGCAGAGGTCGAGTATATGGTAGCAAGTTTAGCTGCATGCGAGGCTATATGGATGAGGAAGATCCTGGTCGGGTTGTTCGGTTCACACTTGGATCCTACTGTGATTTATTGTGATAATCAGAGTTGCATCAAACTCTCGGTTAATCCAGTGTTTCATGATAGATCCAAACACATTGACATCCGGTATCATCATATCGGAGATTGTGTGTAGCGGAAGATCATGTTACTTTCATACATTCCCATGGAGGATCAGGATGCTGATATCTTGACGAAGGCGCTCACCAAGAGAAAATTTGAATACCACAGGGGTAGGATCGGGGTGGCAGATAATCCCTATCTTATTTAGAGGGAGTGTTGAGATTGCAACAAGATGATGAGCTTAGAGGAAAGAAGTCGCCTTCACTAAGTGGGCCCGCAGGCTATTTTTGGCGCAAAGTCTATTTTTAGACTATGTCTATTTTTAGACATATGGATCATGTTCTATGAGTTGCAGGATGCTATTTGTGGATGGTTGGCCAAGTTGGAAAAAATATATGGAATTATATTTTTAGACATTTGTTTGGTCAATTTAGTGTGTCCTAAATTGCTGCATTTAATTTGTCAATCCGGGAATCGTAAGTCAGGAACCTGCAACTTTGGAGCGACAGAACACCTACAAAAACAAAATGTTATATGTCGGACAAAGTACCATTAGATTCATCTCTGAATCCATTTTCTGATGATATGAGATTTGTGGAGTTTCATTAAAAAATTCAAATTTTTATTAATTTTTTACTAAACTATGTCACTGTGGAATTTCAATGTTTGAAAAATTGCACTGAATGAAAATTCAATAACTTTCAAATGAGGACACCAAAAAATTCAAAAAAATCATACTGCACTTCCTCTCCCTGTCTACTTCAAAAGGGTACTCTCATTTTTCTTATTGACGATCACATTGAAAAGAAAATCAAAGGATGATAAAATGTACTGAAACATCACTGTTTTTTTGTATTCTTCCATTTCAAAAAATAATAAAAAATAGTGATTTAATCCGAAAATTACCGAAAAATAGTCTTTGCACTAGTGCAATATATGCAGATTATGATGCTATGGTTTTTTTCCCAAAAAATGAATAACCTTCCCTAAAAAAAGTAAAGGATAATAAAGTGACTATTTATGTTTGCCTGAAAATTTCAAGTATATGCAGTTAGTAAACAAGAAATTTACCCCTCTATATGTCAATATTTAAAAAAAAAAAAATATGGGTATGGAGGTAAGACAATTCTCTACAATTCTTGTTTTTATGTCAAAGCATAATTTGCAATAAAAATATGAGTTTAGTGGAGTTGAATTTGAAAATCATAGAAAATTACAATTTTCAACGTCAAAAAAGGGCAAAAAGTGTTTCCCAACTTCACATTTTCACCCCTGAAACACATTGACATCCGGTATCATCATATCAGAGATTGTGTGCAACGGAAGATCATGTTACTCTTATACATTCCTATGGAGGATCAGGATGCTGATATCTTGACGAAGGCGCTCAGCAGGAGCAAATTCGAATACCACAGGGGCAAGATAGGGGTTGCAGATAATCCTTATCTTGTTGAGAGGGAGTGTTGAGATTGCAACAAGATGATGAGCTTAGTGGAAAGGAGTCGCCTTCACTAAGTGGGCCCGCAGGCTATTTTTGGTGCAAAGTCTATTTTTAGACTATGTCTATTTTTAGATATATGGATCATGTTCTATGAGTTGCAGGATGCTATTTGTGGATGGTTGGTCAAGTCGGAAAAAATAGATGGACTTCTATTTTTAGACATACTGGGCGGAATCTATTTTTAGATTGCCAGTCTAAAAACAGATATGTCAAATATTATTAGCTCTTAATAATATTTAGACTCTAAACATTATCTTATTCTCTTGGAGCACTTCAGTTAAGTGCACAGATGTGGCACAGGAGCTAACAGAAGAAATTACGCTATTCCTGAGGGTTAAGTGGAGCTATTGCATGGATACTTCAGTTAGAACTCATGTGACAGAGTTTGGTGGAGTTGATTGAGGAAGTTAGTGGATTTGTATTCAGTTTAACTAATCTAAACATAGTTGAGCTATTTGTATTCAGTTTAACTAATTGATACAATTAGTGAGAGTGGTGTGAATTAATTATTAATTAATTCACTAATTATAAACTCATTAATCAACCAAAGAATGCATCAGTTAACTTTAGTGCATGGACAGTTTCAGTGGAGACCAGTGCAGAAATAGGTGAAAGAGCAGGTTAACTATCAGTTGTGACTATACTGTTGCTATTTGCAACACATAGATAGGTGGAGAAGCCCATGAGGATTGCACAGTACAAGCCAGGTGGTTTATCTATTTAATGAAGCCATCACATAGCATTGATAATGCAATAGAGGCTGGCTATCAAGTGGCAAAATATTGGAGCATGTGTTTTGCTAGATCTAGCTTGATAGTGTGTAGCAATTCGAGGTTGTGCTGAGAGCTTGTGAGGAGATTTGTACAATGATTGTTACATGATCTCCATGAAATATAATATACAGATAGTTGGGGTTTTCAGCTTTAAGCTTTCCCATTAAATACTATGTTCATATGTGTGATTGTTTGTGGTTTTAATGTGTGCATGCAATTGTTTATATTTCTGCAATTAATGATCAATGGTAGAAGAGATTCTTTATTATGCATGAAGATTAAATAGTGTATGATCAGGAGAATCTCGGTGAATAATATATCAGTTATTCAAATTTCTACATCTCCTAAGGAAGTAGAAGGTACATCTCCCAAGGAAGAAGAAGGTACCGCCATCCCAAAAACATCGGACGAAATCAGAATTTGTTAAATTTTTTTATTATATATATGTACATGTACATGCGTGAACAATTATTATTTTAAAAATATCACTTAAAAAACACAAAAATTTTCCCACATTTCTTGATGGTGAGAACCATCTTGATTGTTTGAACCAGAGGCTCCAAACGTGATATTAACATTTTCTTCATTCATCAAGCATGACAACTGCAAATGGTGTTAACATATAATGATAAATTTTTGTTAGATTAGTGTATACAAATAAATGTATGTGTATATGTATTTATTACAAATTTTACATGTGTTAAAATAATTGAACCCTAACCATTAACACATACCGTTCCCATGCCCTCTTCCTCATGAACAATTAGGTCATGCCAACCATTGCAAAAATTCTTTGCATATGTTTTGAGATCTTCAACACTCATGTTTCAATCTCTTTATCTGTATAATACACAAAATTAGCGCATGCATTCTCACTTGCTCTTTGTTGATTTAGACAAACATCGACTCCACCCAATCCATTGTGAACATTGTCGATGATGGCATCCCTTGCTTCTCAATTAATTTGAGAAGTGGCTTCCATCTCTAGCCACAAATTTTCGACACGAAAAGGTCGAGTAACCAATGTTAGCTCAGGGCAAGACAACTTAACATCACGCCTAGCGCCCCTATGGTCACATAATCGACCTTTCCCAGGACCAAAAAATTCAGAGGGAAGGTCATTGTAATTGGGTTTCATTTGCAAAAAGAATTCTGCATAAAATAATTTTGCAAAATAAAGCGGAACTTCGTCGTTCCATGGGAGTCTTCCATAGGCCTCAAGGTGTCTATCATATAGATAGTGAGCTATATCAGGGTGCTTGAAATATTGCACCTTCAACATTTTTCTTTTCGACCCTTCTTTGAAATTAAACATAGACTTGGCCATATCTATTGTAACTCTTTGTTTAACAACCTCCCATTTATCGGGACCCATCACTGTTTCCTTTCTTTTTCTCATGAATTCCACAAAAGTATCAGTGGTTGGCCCAAGCTTTCGTTACACATATACTAGTTCACCTAAAGAGTGTGCAACTATTTCCAAGCTTTGTCGACTCTCAGCAAGTAGAGTCAAAGCCACGAGATCTCTCTGCAATTTGGCATGAAGATGTTGACACCTTTCTAAGTTGCATTATTGCATGTTTCTTTCCCAAGGTATATCGGAAATGTCGGCCGGATAAGTCGTGGTGGGTGGAAAACCTTCTTCTTAAATGACGCGTTCTTCCCTACGTCTTTTTTGACCAACACTTGAAGCATTTTCAGCCTCTGCATCAATATATAAAATTATGTATATTAGAAAAAACACATGTAAACAAATTTGTACAAATTGAATGAAAAAAATATTCAAATTGATGGCCACCTCGATGTGGTTGGCTAGCATCTTTCCCACCCTGAGATTGTTGAGAACCAGAATGACCCTGCTGAGAACCAACACGACCATCCGTTGATTGGCCTATGGGGGAATAAATATCACCACCTTCACGCAACCAACTAGCAATTATTGATGGCCCTCTAAGGGGATTTGAACCACCATCAACCTCTGGAGACGAGAGAGAAGCTTCATAAACAAACATGAATTTATAATCAATTCATAAATACATTCATACATATAAGTACATGTACATATTCATTGATTAAATTGCGTGAAACATACCACGATTGGGTTAACCATGGGCATGCTCCATTGATGGAGTAGAGACCCTTCTCCTCTTAGCTCCTAAAAAATAAAAAATGAAACTTATTAACAACTAATTTAACTCACAAAGTTGATAAAAAATCAATTCCATATGTACACACATGTATGTATATGTACGGAGATTTAAGATTATATTTAAATACCATGAACATCCCTCGATCCCTGATCCCCCTCTCTTGTAGAGATATGGGATTTTGTTGATCTTCGTCATTCATCCTCCATGATATATATATCTACAGTGGACATTTACAATTATTTTTTTAAATTACTAATTAAAATAAATTCAAAATAAATTTCAAAAAATTAATGTAATTTAGTGTACAAAAATTATGTAAACCACAACTTTCAAAGCAATAATTGATGTGTGAAACTCAATTAAAGCAAAAAAATTATAAAAATGTCAAGTTCACCAAATTGCGCTTTACATGGTGGGAGCACACTTGGTATAAAATTGAAAATAACACATGGTCATTAAAAAATAAGCGTGAAACTCCATTTAAACAAAAATTTGTTGAAGTCCTCGCATTTTAATTTCATAAAAATGTGAAGTTCAGCACTTGTTGCAAATGTGAAGTTCACCAAGTTGCGCTTTACATGGTGTGGTGGGAGCACATTTGGTATATAATTGAAAAAAACACATGGTCATTAAAAAAGACGCATTTATAAGTACAAAACACACACATATCCAAGATATGTTACAATGTCCATCAATAAATTTTGAAGGAGAGCGTCTCAACACTAATTCATATTTGAGAGATGAATCTTGAATTTTTTAAGAAGTGCGTCTCAAAACTAATTCATCTTTGAGAGATGAATCTTGAATTTTTGAAGAAGAGCATCTCAAAAATAATTCATCTTTGAGAGATGAATCTTGCATTGGCATTGCCCCGTATAATTCTAATTCATCTATTAATTCATCTTTGATAGATGAATCCTGAATTGGCATTTCCCCACGCAATAGATCAGCAGACATCTTATTCACATGTGTACAATGCCGTATACTAAAAAATTAAAATTGGCTAACAATATTGTTTGCTATTCCATGCAGTTCTTTTAGCCTCTCCTTCTTAACTTGGTATACACCATTCACCTAGTTGCACACAAGTTTAGAATTGGTGAAAACTACAATTCCATTTGATCCATACTCCATATCTGTTCCCAAGCCTTCTATCAATGCAATATAATATGCCTCGTTGTTTGTTGTTCTTCTTGGTATATTCATTTTCCTTTGGAAAAATTTGCTAGTCCCAATATTGGAAAGAACATATGTAATCACTACTTTCCCTAGATTGGGATAGCAAGAAACGTCTATGCATAATTTCTATTTTTCAACCATATTTAGTGGTTTTTTTTATCCCTGGAAAAAACAAATTCAATAAAAATATATTAAATTGACATTTATTGCAAATGCATGGGAGAAATGACACATGTGCATGAGATAAATGACATGTGTATGGTTTATCTTAAAGTTTGACTTAAAGTTTATGGTAGAATTCACATCTAGAAATGAGATGCGTTAAAGATTGCATTGCCTAGAGTTTAAGGGAGATTTATGACACATATACATGGTTCATGCATGGTTTGCATGAAAGTTTGCCTTAAAATTTATGGCATAAATCACATCTAGTTCAATAACATGCCTTAAGAAAGGATGAGATCGAGAGTTTAGAACTTGTAGAAGTTAAGACTCAACCAACCAACTAAAATCCTATGGAAGTTCAACCACTTTAGGTTCAGTTTTTAGGCCTTAAAGTTTGACTTGAATTAATGGGGGAAAGCCTTGAGTTTGGGGATACTATCCTATGAGAGTTCAACCACTTTAGGTGCAGTTTTTAGGCCTTAATGTTTGCCTTGAATTAAATGGAGGAAGCCTTTAGTTTGTAGGAGAAATGACATTTACATGGTTTGAAAACTTATTTTATGCACTTACTAAAACAACGTTCAGTTTTTAGGCCTTAAAGTTTGCCTTGAATTAATGGGGGAAAGCCTCGAGTTCGGGGGATACTATCCTATGAGAGTTCAACCACTTTAGGTTTATTTTTTAGGTCTTAAAGTTTTCCTTGAATTAATGGGAGAAATGAAATTTACATGGTTTGCAAAATTATTTTATGCACTTACTAAAACAACTAGTTACGTCAAAAGTCACACCTTCATGAGTTTGTGGGAGAAATGAAATAGAAATGAAACATGCCTTAAAGTTTGCCTAAAATTTTATGGGAGAGGGGAGAAATGACACATGTACAAGGTTTTCCTTATAGTGGTAGTGGTTTATGGATATTAAAATGAAGAACTTCTATTTAGATCTGTTCCAGAGATTGACTGTATGGGCATTTACTAGATATGTCACCTTTCAGAAAAGATGAGATACAGAGGCTACATGGCCCTTTACAGACTCTGCCTTTAGAACTTGTAGAAGTTAACACTCAAAATACAAACTAAAATCCTATGGAAGTTCAAAATCCTATGAGAGTTCAACCACTTTAGGTTCAATTTTTAGGCCTTAAAGTTTGCCTTGAATTAATGAGAGAAAGCCTTTAGTTTGTGGGAGAAATGACATTTACATGGTTTGAAAATTTATTTTATGCACTTAAAAAAAACATGGTTTAAAGTTAATGGGAGAAAGCCAACATGAAATGTATGCTTTAAATGATTTTCCTAAGAATTTATGGGAGAAATGACACATGTACACAGTTTTCCTTAAAGTGGTTGTGGTTTATGGATATTAAAATGAAGAAATTCTATTTAGATCTATTCGAGAGATTGACTGTAGGGGAATTTACCGTCACCTTTCATAAAAGATGACATCCAAAGGCTACCCGGCCCTTTACAGACTCTGCCTATAGAACTTGTAGAAGTTAACACTACCTATCCCAATTATACCCTTTGAAGTGTGCAGAGGACCCGTGGAATCACTCACACTACTTTATGTATACATAAGGGTGTATAAGAGTGTACTAAGTTCAAAAATATGGTCATATTATTGGATATCTTTCCCAAGAGCCCAAATATACTCCTTAAGTATATGTGGGGTCTATATAACCATCTACAAAAACAAGTGATTCTTTCCAAGCTAAGGACAATGTATGAGCCATGTGTATACGCACATTATCTAGAAACCATAGGCCAAAATAAATGGTACTTAAGTGGTTTGAAGAAAAAATAGCACCAAGAAGCTTTGAAGGAGGGGAACTGGAAATAAAAGGATAAGAATAAAATAGCCACTACACATCCATGCAAGGGTAGTAGGAATAATTATAACCATTGCAACAATGATGGTCACATTAAGGAGAATTATTGGATGTTTGGTATGTGTTATATTCTTTATGTGAATACCCCCATGCACTATATATTTTTCTAAGGATAGTGGTGGGAATAAAATGGGCGGAAAGGACCCCCACATTAGGGTTTCATATAGACGAAAAAATCCCCACACGCAGGTGTTCAGGGGTAGTGCCCCAAAAAAATGTTTTTGGGAAAAAATGTTCTCCCTTTATGATGGTTTTCATCATATGGTTTTTTCTTTTAGCATTTTTCTAGTGCATGGTATTTTACCCCATGGTTCTACAGTTTCAGTTAAATAACTAAAGTTTTATTTGATCCAAGGTAATGGATTAGTAGTTTATAATTGTCGTGGCATATATACATATATACATACATACATATGCGTGTGTGTGTGTGGGTCTGATGGTCTAAAAATTAATATACTAATAAAAAAATGATCTTCTCGTTTTGGGTTTCTCGAGTAAATTATATGTTAATGCATGTGTTTTACATTGAAAAATTTTCATTTTATTAAGAATCTATTTGAAACAATTAACTATATAAGGTTAAAACCTATGTTTTGTATCAAATTACTTTTGGTTTCAATGGGAAACTTTTATGGCTAATGTGTTTTTCAATGTGATAGACCCCATTAAAATGGGAAATGTGATAGACCCCATTAAAATGGGAGATATATCAAAATGATTCCTATGGTGTAATAAAATAGCTGAGTAGTTTAAAGATATAGATGCATAAATTCAATGAGCATAGTTTTGAGATATATAAGTCCAAAATAGAATAGTTGTTGGTGAACAGATATCAGTGGATCACTATGGATATATCTGCTTCATTAAAAGGGATTTTTCTAGAAGGATGGACTAAGTTGGAAAGAAGGGAAAATATCACAATTATATGTTAATGTACATGTGTTTTACATTGAATATTTTTCATTTTATTAAGAATCTATTTGAAACAATTAACTATATAAGGTTAAAACCTATGTTTTGTATCAAATTACTTTTAGTTTCAATGGGAAACTTTTATGGCTAATGTGTTTTTCTCGAAATGTGATAGACCCCATTAAAATGGGAGATATATCGAAATGATTTATATGGTGTAATAAAATAGTTTCAAGTAGTTTAAAGATATAGATGCATAAATTCAATGAGCATAGTTTTGAGATATATAAGTCCAAAATGGAATAGTTGTTGGTGAACAAATATCAGTGAATCACTATGGATATATCTACTTCATTAAAAGGGATTTTTCTAGAAGGATGGACTAAGTTGGAAAGAAGGGAAAATATCACAATTATATGTTAATGCATGTGTTTTACATTGAATGTTTTTCATTTTATTAAGAATCTATTTGAAACAATTAACTATATAAGGTTAAAATCTATGTTTTGTATCAAATTAATTTTGGTTTCAATGAGAAACTTTTATGGCTAACATGTTTTTCTCGAAATGTGATAGACCCCTTTAAAATGGGAGATATATCGAATTGATTCCTATGGTGAAATACAATAGTTTAGTTTAAAGATATAGATGTATAAATTCAATGAGCATAGTTTTGAGATATATAATTCCAAAATGGAATAGTTGTTGGTGAACAAATATCAGTGGATCACTATGGATATATCTGCTTCATTAAAAGGGATTTTTCTAGAAGGATGTCCACTAAGTTGCAAAGAATGGGAAATATAACAATTATATGTTAATGTGCATGTGTTTTGCATTGAATATTTTTCATTTTATTAAGATTCTATTTGAAACAATTAACTATATACTTTGTTAAAACCTATGTTTTGTATCAAATCACTTTTGGTTTCAATGGGAAAATTTTATGGCTAATGTGTTTTTCTCGAAATGTGATAGACCCCATAAAATGGGAGATATATCGAAATGATTCCTATGGTGTAATAAAATAGTTGAGTAGTTTAAAGATATAGATGCATAAATTCAATGAGCATAGTTTTGAGATATATAAGTCCAAAATGGAATAGTTGTTGGTGAAAAAATATCAGTGGATCACTATGGATATATCTGCTTCATTAAAAGGGATTTTTCTAGAAGGATGGACTAAGTTGGAAAGAAGGGAAAATATCACAATTATATGTTAATGTGCATGTGTTTTCCATTGAATATTTTCATTTTATTAAGAATCTATTTGAAACAGTTAACAATATAAGGTTAAAACCTATGTTTTGTATCAAATTACTTTTGGTTTCAATGGAAAATTTTTATGGCTAATGTGTTTTTCTCGAAATGTGATAGCCCATTAAAATGGGAGATATATCAAAATGATTCCTATGGTGTAATAAAATAGTTTCAAGTAGTTTAAAGATATAGATGCATAAATTCAATGAGCATAGTTTTGAGATATAAAAGTCCAAAATGGAATAGTTGTTTGTGAACAAATATCAGTGGATCACTATGGATATATCTGCTTCATTAAAAGGGATTTTTCTAGAAGGATGTCAACTAAGTTGGAAAGAAGGGAAAATATAACAATTATATGTTAACGTGCATGTGTTTTGCATTGAATATTTTTTTATTTTATTAAGAATATATTTGAAACAATTAAATATATAGGGTTAAAACCTATGTTTTGTATCAAATAACTTTTGGGTTCAATGGGAAAAATATGTTTTTCTCGAAATGTGGTAGACCCAATTAAAATGGGAGATATATTGAAATGATTCCTATGGTGTAATAAAATAGTTGAGTAGTTTAAAGATATAGATGCATAAATTCAATGAGCATAGTTTTGAGATATATAAGTAAAAAATGGAATAGTTGTTGGTGAACAAATATCAATGGATCACTATGGATATATCTGCTTCATTAAAAGGAATTTTTCTAAAAGGATGGACTAAGTTGGAAAGAAGGGAAAATATCACAATTATATGTTAATGTGCATGTGTTTTACATTGAATATTTTTCATTTTATTAAGAATATATTTGAAATAATTAACTATATAAGGTTAAAACCTATGTTTTGTATCAAATTACTTTTTGTTTCAATGGGAAACTTTTATGGCTAATGTGTTTTTCTCGAAATGTGATAGACCCCATTAAAATGGGAGATATATTGAAATGATTCCTATGGTGTAATAAAAAAGTTGAGTAGTTTAAAGATATAGATGCATAAATTCAATGAGTATAGTTTTGAGATATATAATTCCAAAATGGAATAGTTATTGGTGAACAAATATTAGTGGATCACTATGGATATATCTGCTTCATTAAAAGGGATTTTTCTAGAAGGATGTCCATTAAGTTGGAAAGAAGGGAAAATATCACAAATATACGTTAATGCATGTGTTTTACATTGAATATTTTTCATTTTATTAAGAATCTGTTTGAAACAATTAACTATATAAGGTTAAAACCTATGTTTTGTATCAAATCACTTTTGGTTTCAATGGGAAACTTTTATGGCTAATGTGTTTTTCTTGAAATGTGATAGACCCCATTAAAATGGGAGATATATCAAAATGATTCCTATGGTGTAATAAAATAGTTGAGTAGCTTAAAGATATAGATGCATAAATTCAATGAGCATAGTTTTGAGATATATAAGTCCAAAATGGAATAGTTGTTTGTGAACAAATATCAGTGGATCACTATGGATATATCTGCTTCATTAAAAGACATTTTTATAGAAGGATGGACTAAGTTGGAAATAAGGGAAAATATCACAATTATATGTTAATGTGCATGTGTTTTACATTGAATATTTTTCATTTTATTACAAATCTATTTGAAACAATTAACTATATAAGGTTAAAACCTATGTTTTGTATCAAATTAATTTTTGTTTCAATGGGAAACTTTTATGGCTAATGTGTTTTTTTCGAAATGTTATAGACTCCATTAAAATAGGAGATATATCGAAATGATTCCTATGGTGTAATAAAAAATTTGAGTAGTTTAAAGATATAGATGCATAAATTCAATGAGTATAGTTTTGAGATATATAAGTCCAAAATGGAATAGTTATTGGTGAACAAATATCAGTGGATCACTATGGATATATCTGCTTCATTAAAAGGGATTTTTCTAGAAGGATGTCAACTAAGTTGGAAAGAAGGGAAAATATCACAATTATATGTTAATGAATGTGTTTTAAAATGAATATTTTTCATTTTATTAATAATCTATTTGAAACAATTAACTATATAAGGTTAAAACCTATATTTTGTATCAAATCACTTTTGGTTTCAATAGGAAACTTTTATGGCTAATGTGTTTTTCTTGAAATGTGATAGACCCCATTAAAATGGGAGATGTATCGAAATGATTCCTATGGTGTAATAAAATAGTTGAGTAGTTTAAAGATATAGATGCATAAATTCAATGAACATAGTTTTGAGATATATAAGTCCAAAATGGAATAGTTGTTGGTGAAAAAATATTAGTGGATCACTATGGATATATCATCTTCATTAAAAGGGATTTTTCTAGAAGGATGGACTAAGTTGGAAAGAAGGGAAAATATCACAATTATATGTTAATGCGCATGTGTTTTACATTGAATTTTTTTCATTTTATTAAGAATCTATTTGAAACAATTAACTATATAAGGTTAAAACCTATGTTTTGTATCAAATTACTTTTGGTTTCAATGGGAAACTTTTATGGCTAATGTGTTTTTCTCAAAATGCGATAGACCCCATTAAAATGGGAGATATATCGAAATGATTCCTATGGTGTAATAAAATAGTTGAGTAGTTTAAAGATATAGATGCATAAATTTAGTGAGCATAGTTTTGAGATATATAAGTCCAAAATGGAATAGTTGTTGGTGAACAAATATCAGTGGATCACTATGGATATATCTACTTCATTAAAAGGGATTTTTCTAGAAGGATGGGCTAAGTTGGAAAGAAGGGAAAATATCACAATTATATGTTAATGCATGTGTTTTACATTGAATATAAAAGGTTTTTTCTCTCTCTCATTGTTTGAGTCTTGATCTTATAAAAGGTTTCCACTAAATCCATTCCCTATTACTTTTCATGTGAACCACATTCCCAAATCCACCCATCTATGTACCTAAGAGTCAAGCCAAGTGTAAAAATGGATTATTTCATATTCTACTTTAACACATATGTGATTAATTATTGTTAGAATTTATATGGTAGAAATACGTATAAAGATTAATCCTTAGTATAGATCTATTTTGAATTTAAGGAATAAAGGGAAGTTTTTTAGAAAGTTTATCTTAGGAGGTAGAACTAAACCATTTATAACCCACAAAAGAAACTATGGCCCGTGAGTATCACATGCAAACACAAGTTACTCCCATCTTTGAAACACCACCTCACATTATCATAAGGGTTGGAAACCACTAAGCAACCCATACTAAGTTCCCTAGAAGGGATGACTATCATATTTAATGATTGGGTTTATCTCCAAGGTCAAAAGGTAAATCAAAGTTAGGAAAGGGAATTAGAATAGAAATTAAGGTAAGACCATGAAATTTTACCCAATATTGAATGAAGGTGAGCAACCATAGATATCATGAAGGAAGTTCAAGAATCCAAACTATCTGATATGATAGGTAAGAGTGTAATATATCTTAAATACATATAAAGAAAAAATTGTTCCCTTTAACACTACTATAATTGTGCATGCATAAGAAATATTATATTTTTTGCAGAGGCTTAAATTCATGAAAAGATCATGAAAAGGTGAAATATTTATTGTGTGCAAAACAGTTGGAGATCATGATGGCCACTCTGTCTTTTCTAGGGTTGATCAACTCATGAAGATCACATGATCTTGTTGATGAATCATGAGAGTAGCTGGGAGTCAGATGATACTTATTATTATTTTCCTTCCCAAATAGTATGCACCATTTATGGGTTTCATCTAAAAAACACAAGATTTATCGATAATCAGACACAAGAAGCTGTTATAGAGGACGCTATTGAGATAACCCATGATAATGAGATATAAGATGTTCCAGAAGAATCAGTGCAATGTGAGACAAACAATGATGATGATGATGACGATACAGACAGCTATGTTGATGATGACTCTATCGAATGGAGAAATGAAACTAGAAGTGTGGATGATGAGTTAGCAAAAATACTAGCTACTGATTTTCCACATCTGATTGTAGAACATTCACCCAAACGAAAATCTACAGAAGAAATACTATGTCGTCATGTTGAGAGAATAAGGGATCTACACACTGTTTCTGAAGCCAACGGGCAAATCACTAATCGTCATGTTTAATAGTTTTTTTTTAATGTAGGATTAAACCTTACTTCCAATTTCAACAAAATAATTTCTTGCATTACAAGTCCTGGTGTATGGCGTACAGGAATCTGGTTTCAACAAATTCCTATTAATCTATTCCATGCAGATCTACTGTAAATTTCTTAAAGATTTTGTTAGAGTTGATTGAAAACAAAAAAATGGAGTTTTAATTGGTTTTTTTCTTGCTTTTATTAACATACGCTAAAAACATCAAATAAATTTTAAAAGAAAAAGTATCGGTGATAGAAATTGCAGAGGCTTAAATTTGGGTTTCCTAAGAGATTTAACCATTCAATGTTTAACAGAGGATTTCAATGACAGAGGATTTCATACTTGGAAATTCGTAGACGAAGCCGCAACGAGGACGAAGCCGGGAGATCCATGAAGACGTCGTGGAAGACGCAGACCAAATTCCCTGCAAAAAAAATAAAATAAATTAAAATCAAACAAAAAAAAATCAACAAAAAAAATTACAAAAAAAGAGCAACTGCAACTGCAAAATCAATGGCAAATCAACAAAAATCACCTCGTCATCACGGCGCAACTGCAAATCAACAAAAATCACCTCGTTGTCACGGCGTAACTGCAGATCAACAAAAATCGTCTTGTCACAGAGCGCAACACCTCAATAGAGCAACATCAACACTTAGACAGACATACGCGAGACACATGTGAATAAGAAACCTGTAAAAGTTTGTGGGTCGATATATTTATAAATACAAGTTCGAACGAACTATTTTAAAATTTCACCCGAACTTTTGTTGCTGGTTTTCCCATCTCCCACCAAAAATCTGTTTGCCCATGCCGTCAGTACACCGCCAATGTAAACGGCAGAATGAGTTCAGCGGAATTAATTTCGAAAGTTCGGCCGAACTCTCGAATAGTTTGGTCGAATTATTGAGAAAAAAAGTTTTCCGCCCCCAACTTCGCATTTTTACCCCTAAGAAGTAGATAGGGAAGGACAATAGAATAGTTAGGCACTTCATTTTTAACCAATCTTATAAGTGGCTATTAATAAGTGGCAATTAATTAAGATAAATTTGAAAATGTAATCACATATTTAAAAATATAAAGAATTTAGGATTGAAAAAGAGGAGAGGAAAATATATCAATCTTTTAAATTTCTAATTATAAAATCAAAATTATAACTAGTATAGATTTATCTTAAAACTTGAAAAACTATTTGCACCTTGAGATTTGATCACTCTTGAAGATTGATTTTTGATATATATATATATATATATTGAACGCTTTTAAAATCTCCTTAGATAATTGGATTGTGTAACCTACATAACTTAAACTTGCAATTCCAACAAGCTTAAAACTTGATTCGTTGTATATATATATATATATATATATATATATATATATATATATATATATATATAATCTGTTAATGCATAGCTAGATTGAACACTTTTAGATGATGTAAAGTACAAAACTTAAACTTGCAATTCCAACAAATCTTTGTTCAATTTTAGACAAATCTTACTAAAGGAAAAACTAAAATGTAAAATAATGAGAATACTTGAAACATTTTAACCATAATTTTTTTGTTTCTTCAGTGTCTTTATATAATATGAATAAGCAACATTGAAATATTTTATTTTACATAGTCATTAAAATATTATATTTATGAATCATACTATTTACAATTTATTGTGTTATTTTCATTATTAATATACTCACTCTTACACATTAGTATTATTTAACATTATATTGAAATATTTTATTTATTACCGATATTAATTTTTTTAATTATTATTAATATTTTTTAAATGTGGCATATTAATTTATGTTAAAAATTTAATGAAGTAAACCTTTTATATATCTTTTTGGCATTCAAAAGTAAATATATCAGTTTTTCTTACATGTAATTACTTTATCTTTACAATTGATATAAATTTAAGTTATTTCATATAAATATTCAAAAATATTTTATTTATGGTTGACAATAAGAGTGAAATATGTTTGCATCTCTATATTATTCAGAGATTACAATGAGAATAAGATTATTAAAGTTTTATAATGTTTTCAAATAAAATTATCTATATATATATATATTAATTTTTGTTTGTTGATTATAATTAAAATTATTTTGTCAAATAATATTTTATTTTTATTTTAAAAATATTGAACTGTCAAAAATTAAGATATATATATATTTAACTCGTTAAACATCGAATTTCTAAAATAAACGACTTTTAATAATTTTTATATACACCATTTTATGATCGGCCATCTGTAATCATCATTCAACCACTCAATGATTGATGCCGGGAAATGCGTGTAATCATTCATACCTGTGCTGCTAAATGTGCAGTGGTTTTCAAATGTGCAATGGTTTTAAAATTCAAGTCCGCTAATCATCATTCTGACAACTTCTGGGTAGAACTGGGCAGCTATCGGGAGCATAGTGAGACACATTTTGGTAGGCCTTAGATTCTGACCACTGAAATTCTGCGACAATAATCATGACTTCACGTCTTTACATCAATAGCCAAAGATTTGGTGCAGTAAAGATTTTGGGTTGGGAGAAGCTCAATTTTATATATAATACACACAATGGCCTTGCAAAGGACATCATCAGCTGTTCAGTTAGTGACGAAGAGCATCCAGGATGCGACGTAGGTTTCCTTGCTGCTCAAAAGAAGGGCTCATCAGCGGGATGTGGACTGCCAAGGAGGATATGATTCTCTCGGAGTACATTGGAATTCATGGCGATGGTGGCTGGACAAATCTTCCCAGGAAAGCAGGTGAATCTGATCAGCAAATCTCAAAAAGTACTGATTAAATCAATGGAGATGACAATTTGTATTAAGAGGCTATATAAATTAGAGGAGAGAATTTGTTTTGCAGGACTTATGCGGAGTGGAAAGAGTTGCAGACTACGTTGGGTGAACTATCTTCGTCCCGACATTAAACGCGGAAATATTTCCCCGGACGAGGAGGACCTCATTATTCGCCTTCATCGTCTTCTTGGCAATCGGTATGTGGAAATGACTTGAAGATAGTGTGCAGAGATTATTTATGTCAGGGGAGTTTTAAAAATATTTATAAATTTGATAGATTGGAGTCCGGTTAAATTTTCAAAATATTTTGGAAATCTGCAATTAAGTTGATAAAATATTCCTAAAAACTGAAATCAAATTAAATTGAAGTTACTAATAATCAATGGCATAGTAATATGTAGTGTGTTAAAATTAAACTCAACATTTCATCCATTCAACATGTCAATTTTATGCATCAATGCAGGTGGTCGCTGATAGCAGGACGACTACCTGGGCGAACAGACAATGAAATCAAGAACTACTGGAACAGTCATCTGAACAAGAAAATGCTGTCCATGACTCAACCTCAACCTCAACACAATGGTACGAAATATCTGAAGACGAGGTCAAAAGATGCTCCCCTTAAAAATTCTGTATTAAAACCCACACCCATGAGAGTAAAAACTCCGGTAATGGGTAATCTGCTCTCGTCTCTGTCAGATTGTAGATCTGAAGCGTTCTGCAGGGAACCGGCTACATTGGCGGTAGAGACGAATGGAATTGAATTTATGTGTTGTAATCAAAGAAATGTGCAGGGCGTTAACAGTTTAACCGATGCTGACGATGATGGAATGGAGCATTTCTTCGATAACGCACTCCACGTAGATTGGATTCAAGAACTTGATTTTGATTTACAGAAAACAAGCCCATGGTCGCTGGGCTTGTTACTCTTGGAATCTGAAGAGGAGCGGGAGGGATGAAATATTAGCAAGGGTGGGATCGAAGACCGTAGATAGATCAAATAAGAAGCATAATCACCGGATAATACATTCTTTAAGAAAAGTAATTACGTTGATATTGAGTTTCGCAAATAAATCAGTGTTAATTATACATTTTAATTATTTTGTGGAATTGTTTAATTGCTTGTGGAAATGGGTTTTAGCATCATCAAAAAGTATTATGATGTATCTAAAATTTTAAAATTGGAATGTTGTAACTTTTATTTTTAAAAAAGTTTACTAAATTTTCTCAAAAATATATCTTAATTTCCATTATTATCTGAGTGAAAACATAACGATTTTAAAATATTGTTATATTCTAAATGGAGTTTTCACTATTAACTCCTCAAAAAAATAAATAAAGTTTTAGATAATCACTTTCTTATATTTTTAAATAAATATTTAAATTTTAATATAATTTTAGATTTGATAATCACTTATCAAAATTAATGAATAATAAAATTCAAATATAATTCTAAAATATTTAAATTTATAATTTTCTTTTTCAAACTTTAATTACCATTTCATTTATATAATTATGCTAATTCTCAAAATTTTGACATATTAATTTAAATTACACATTATAACTGAGTGAGTATATTTCAATAAAATACAACTATATTCTGAATGGACTTTTCACTAATAACTTCTTAAAAAATGAATAAAGTTTTACATAATATTTTAAAGACAATTTCATTTATATAACTATGCTAATTAGCAAAACTTACCTTTTCATTGATATAACTATGCTAATTGACAAAACTTTGACCCTGGTAATTTAGATTGCAAATTATAACTAATAAGTGAGTGGATTTAAATAAAATGCAGCTATATTCTGAATGGAGTTTTCACTATTAATTTTTTATTTATTTATGACGTTTTAGATAATCACTTTCTCATACTTTTAAATGAATATTTAAATTTTTATATTTATTTAGTATAATTTTAAATTTGATAATCATTTATCAAAATCAATGAATAATAAAGTTAAACTATAACTTTAAAATATTTAAATTTATAGAATATATATATTTTTATTTTTATAACTCATAAATTACCACTTCATTGAATATTTAATATAACTGTGCTAATTCACAAAACTTTGACCATGTTAACTTAGATTGCGAATTAAAACTACATGAGTGAGTGGATTTCAAAGTAGTCTGTCTTGTTAGGTTACGATTGCGAATTAAAACTACACTGTCTGAGTGGAAACTCAGTGTTCTCATAATTTACGGATACTTGCTCTTAATTGTGCTTGCTAGGAATTCGATGTCTTTCTATTGAGAGCGTTGTTGGCAATCATAAAAGAGTTGTCTAACGATATGGAGGAATTGTCCTGATAACTAAAATTGTCTGAAATCTGGGTAATTTTTTTTTTTTACAGTAATAGTGTTTGGATCATGATTTTGATGATGAAAATGGATTCAGCACCATCAAAAATCTCCAGAACACCTAAAATAGACACCCAAAATATTAAAATTTGTTATAACTTAGATTTACAAAAATCCCTATCAAATTTTCTTAAAATCTTACCTGAATTTCCAAAGACGTGAAGGGGTTGATATCAAAAACATTAAAATATGGAACGATCGTCCGGAGAATCCTACGAGGGTCAACGAAAAATCCTACGAGTGTCAACGAAAATTTTAATTGGAAGGAAAACACCAAATATTGTCCATAAAGTGAGTGTTTGATAAGATTAATGTTTGCAGTCGTCGTATGATTGGTTTATTATGACTGAAATGACATCACTGTGTCTGAAATGACATCACTGTGTAAGTGTGGATGTTCATTGAATTTTTGAATGAAGGAAAAAATAATCATTTATCTTTTGTTTTATTTGTTGAGATTGGAATCGGGCATATTAAAATAGAAGAGTGGTTGGTCTTTGCATTGAACAGGTTGGATTTATAATTTTAATTTTTCATCCATGAAGGCGTCAGAGGGTTTTCTTATGTAAGTCAATGTTCTGAAAAAGTTGTGCAGTAGGTTGCCGCTCATGAATAAAGAATGTGGAGATTGTTCAGGTTTTCAGGGGAAAGTGGGATGTAGTCAGTCTAGCAAGTAGAATATTAAAATGATAAAAGGTATAATATTTATATTTATAAATTAAAATAAAAAAATATAATTAGTTATAAGTTATTATAAATAATGGGAAAGTGGGATGTAGTCAGTCTACTTGCATATTAAAATGATAAAAGGTATAATATTTATATTTATAAATTAAAATAAACAAGATAATTAGTTATAAGTTATTATAAATAAAAAAGATATTTTGGTGTAAAATGGGATGGAAGGGCTAGTAAGACTTGGAAGGGTGATTTATGATTTGGATGAACAAAAGGAATATAATTATGTTTGGGACTAGGAACTATAACAAATAACCAAGCATAATACGGGGTTTTATGAAAAGTTTTGGATGTGGCAAGGGGAACAACATTAAAAAACTAATAGTTTTGAGAGATTTCATGTGGTGATAAGACAAATTTCGCTGGCACTAGCTGGAGAATGCTCAATTGTTCGTCCAATTGTGTCCTAGATAACTCTTATATCCTCATAATTTGATGAAATATCCTATCTCCATACTCTCCATTTGAATGTTGATGCAAACAAACTTGCTAACGCGGGCTACCAGCTCGGGAAAGGTATAATTGAATTCGCAGATGGGGGGAGGATGTGTGCCCCAATCCTATGGCCACAAGAATAATAAATGACAAGATCTACAAGTTCGATCACATTGAATAAGTGGGTTTGAATTTCAAAAGAATTTAATGAGAAAATCCAAGTGGATCTTCATTCAAGATCAATGAGGGATGACAAAGGACACTTGGGTCTTGCGCATACAACAATTGTTCAACACTGCATGCAAGTGATTGTGTACACTTGGAGGCATCATCTCAGAAGGCAACGAGTTTTAAATATGAAGCAAACCCTTCACACATGGATGAGGGTCTCACTAAAGAATGCTTTGTCTAAGTGCATTCAATTCCTCATGCGAACTCATTGCGTGAGGACTAATAGGATGACAGGATAATTTATCTCGATGCAACTCTCGAGTCCAAAGTTAATGCTCATTTTCGGGGAGCGATTACACTGACGAGCTATGGCTCTGCTATATAAGCTGAATGGTAGCAACGTTGGGCTTGACTTAGCTTTAAATATGTTGAGCGAACATAGAAGAGTTTGGAATTTTTCTAGTATGGAGAGCCCAAAATCGGTAAATGACCTGGATTGGTGGAAGAAGTCGATAGAGAAGCTCTTCAAAATACTGATGGGAAAGTATGAGCTGGTGAATCCGTGATTGGAATTTGTGGAGAAAGAATGGGATGGCAGAGTGAAAATGGTGTATAAAAAATGAGAGTCAATGCATGCTTGCATGGAAAGGAGACTAATTGGCATGCAAAACATATTATTGTTGCTGAAGACTCGGGTTCACGACTTTGGGGAAGAAGACGAAGAAGCAGAGACCCAGGGCCTCACAATTCAGATTCTGAGCCCATAGGAAGATGCAATTAAAAAAATGGTGGAAGAGGACAGATGAGGTCACAACAAGAGGGAGATGCATTGTCACAACTCTACAAAAAAGAAAAAAAAAAACTCTATTTAGTTGCTTGTATTCCAGCTGTTGTATGTGAGTTTCTTCCATAATACATTCATACCTAATGTTGCATATGTTTTGCAAATTATGTATTTAACAGTCTCATCTGGGTGAAGGGTACCTACTCACTTCCTCTTCCTCACCGTCTGGGCATTAAATTCAATCTCCTTTTTTATATGTTACGATACCATTGATATTATTAGAGCTTGGAGGTTTATATAATAACCCTCACTCAGTTGTTAAGTTGTTATCGCACATAATCATATGCTCATGCTACTTGGTGTATGAGGGCTTGTCTATGGTTTGGACTTTGTATTACGTTGTACTTGGAGCATGTGGTTTCCCTATAGTTTAGACTTTGTAGTACATTTTATTAAATATATTCCATAAAATAATATTAATAAGGCCAAGAAGCACCTGGGTGGAAACAAATAGTGCCAATTCCGCCTTAACATGGATGCTGTTGTTAATCATGCCTCATCCATCACATGTTTATATGTTATTGCCACGATACATCTGTGCAGGTGATGGACGTAGGAGCGTCTTCTTATTGTTTATTTCTACGTCGCCTCTGTCCTCATGATGGAAAGTGGTATTCCCTCCTATTCTCATGAACAATCACAATGATGAATTAAGGAATCAATGAATCTAATGCAAAGCCCCAATTCTAAACCCTAACTTCACCCCTTCCTTTGGCATTTGTCTTGGTCTCCTCTGTCAACACCAACTACCTGTATCAATCTGTAATATCCATTGGTAATTAGCCTCGTAACACTTGATGCTCGCACCAAGATGTAGCAACAGGAAAATGACCTCCATCGCCATGTATTTCATCCATCTCTAGTTGTCGAGACACGTTATAGGAGGCACTAGTATATTTATTCGGCTATATCTACTTGCCATAGTTGGCCTGAATTTGGTCATTCGACTTCCTTTGTTTTTTTTTTAGACATATTATATTTCTGAGTTTTTCTTGTCTAATTTTATTCTCCAGTTAGCTCGTACATTACCAAGAGCCCATCTGGTGTTCCTCCTCGCTACATTTTTGCTATGCCTGCTCACGTACATGTAAATTATGGTAAATTTTCTTACCTAATTGTATTGAGGGCGTATCGGCTTGTCTGGTTGATGACAACTTTCATTTTATTCCAGATATATTGATGCAGACCATCAATCTTGAAGGTCATTATGAACTAACCCCATTCAACGGTCTAGAACCGTGGTTATTTTCTTCCCCAAGAGGTAGATACTCAATACCCCAGTCAGATTTTCCATTGCTGGTTTACTTACCATGCTAGTGATGATGTTCATTAATTTTGGAAAGTCGTTTGATGAATATTTCACAGGGCACACAGATATTCATTTATTTTCTGTCAGGTAAAACCTACTAATTTTTTTTTTTTTTCTCTTTATATGTGTTGCTATTATAATTTTCCTCGTATCTGGTGCTTGTTACTCTAATTTTGGTAATGGAATTTGTCTCACAGGTAAGAGGTTTCCCCTTCCATTGTTTTGGGTGGTTGAGGCTCCCCTAAATTCCAGCTAAGTGGAAATGAATTTAATTACTCAGTTTTACTACCCCTCTAGGTCGATGAATCTTATTCCATGGCTATGTGCAAACGAATGCCTCCATTACTAGTTGCACACTATTTTTATAGGGTGGAAAATGTCATAGTCATTTGTTTTATGAGGTGTATGTAATCCCATTTGATTTTTTGTCCCCTGTAAGGACAGGGCGTCGAATGGATCTTGTATATATTACTTATTTCTTGGGTTGCTCTGTGTTTGTTTAAAGACTAACCTATTTTTTATACCAGTTATTTCTTGTAATTATGCTAAACTTATTTTTTTTCAAACAATGGTTTCACCTTTCTTCAGTAAGATATTTCTGAGACGTGTATGTCCTTAATTTGTTATGTAGATGAAATTGGGGATATTTCCATGCTCAGGCACATGACTAAATATTTAATTTCTTTTTCTGTTATGCTTGTGTAAAAACTAAATTATAGGTGTCGGTCCTCTATAAAGCTCTGGTATCATGTAAGCTTAATTCTTAATCTATGGATTGGGAAAAGCCATTGCTTAGTATATGTTTCAATTTCTGCGTTTTAATTTTTTGAGTTTAATTATAGAACCCATTCCAAATTCTTTATGTTTATAATTTTTACGTCGATAGGCGTATCCCTCTATTGGAAATGGCATCTTTTGTGATTATGCTAATTAATCTTTTTGATGTGATGGTCTAGATTGAAAGATGCCGGTATATTATGGTCATCGCCACTAAATCAATGGATGAAATTAAAAAAAGTAACTTCCTTGCATATCTAAATCACATGTTTAAACCATACTTAAATTAATTTCTTACAAAACATGATTAAAAATTTACTGTACCATTTGTTGACCGCCACCTATCAAATTAGAGTGAAATCTGAAAAGACACTGATACCATGAGATACCATGTGGCAAACATGGGACACCATGTGGCTGGTAGATGCTGCGCAGACTGGGGCCATTATGAGTGATGGTTCAAATTCTCAACGCATGTGTGATGGTTTTAACTACAATGAAGGGAACGCTTTGTTAACCCTATCAAATTGCGGTGAACTGGGAAGATGAATGTGGGCGGAATGGAGTAAGGTTTAATATGATGGGCTACGTGTAAGTGTTATCGAACGTGGGCAAGAGCAGGCAAGTTGGCAACCGTTTATGCCAGATGTATGCCAGATGGTTTGGGAGGCTGTCTGCTCGATTGCCCAGCCAGAATCAACGGAGATCGTCTTCTCTCTGTCGTCGGTTTAATTTCATAGAAGAAGATCCGGCGAGGCTGCGGAACGTGGGGTTGCAATCTGCCGTATTACAGACACCGTCCATCTTTGTGTATAAATCATAGGATTTCACAGATGGGCTCGACTGCGCAGTTTGTCTGTGTGAATTCGAGGAGAATGAGAAAGCTCGGCTGCTGCCGAACCGCAAGCACAATTTTCATGTCGAGTGTATTTAAATGTGGTTTCGTTCTCATTCCACTTGCCCCCTTTGTAGAACTCGCGCCGAACCCCGACACCCAATTTTGGAATCCATGAGAAAAAAGCAAGTTTCGGTTACAATCCCAGAGCCAATTACTTCAGGAACTCCTAATAATCACAATTTGGAGCAAGGGCCGACTGCAACCGCTAAAGAAGATAATAATCGGCAAAACCTAACAAATATATTTTCTTGGAATAGGCAGAAGCAAATGAATGCAGAGATGGGTGAGGGAACCTCGGGCTGAAGAAGAGCTCTAATAATGCTTCACATTGGCATATTGTAAGAAATTATATTATTTATTGATTTGTTTATTTATTTTTTAAATGAATATATGTAGATTTAGTAATTAAATTGTTGTGGGAGGTCAGTTTTGGTGTGTCACAAATAAGAAATAAAAAAGTTTTATACATCAATGTTAGAGTATATATATCAGCTTTATTAAGCTTGATCAACCAATGTGATGATACATATATACTATTATTATTAATTAATTTGAATAAGAATAAAAATATTATTTGTAATATTATTAATGTTAATATTAATAAATAATATTAGCAACATTTAGTATTAACAATAATGTTAACAAATTTTAATTTACAATATTATTTATTATTATTATTATTATTATTATTTATATGAAATAATAAATTTAAATATTTATATTTTTAACATTAAATATTAAATATTAATATTAATATTAATTTTAACATTAATATTAATTATTCATGTTAATATTGTTAATGCGAATAATAATAATAATATTACTTTTAATATTATTAATATTTATAAATATAAATTTTTATTTTAATAACATTACATAATATTATTATGGTAAATAATCATGGCTACATTCTGGAAATAATAAAAATGACATTAATAACATTAAAATTCTAATATACACTAAAAATAATATTAATAATTAGTATTTAAATAATGATGATTATGATTTATACTCAAAACTAAATTAATAATGAAAATAAAATTTTAATTATTATTAAAAACAATATTATTAGTAACATTATTAATAATAATAACAATATTATTAAAAACATCATTAATACAATATTCATGATGTTTATTTAAAATTAATGTTCATAATTGTATTCATAATAATAAGTTTCAAACATTATTAAAATTTATTAAAATCATTAATAACATTTAAATTATGACAATAATATTAATAACATTTTATTAATAATATTAATATGATTAATATGATTAAGTATAATAATGTTCATAATTGTATTAATAACTATAAGTTTCAAACATGATTAAGGTTTATTAAAATTATTAATAACATTTAAATTATAACAATAATATTAATAACATTTTATTAATAATATTAATGTGATTAATTACATTAATATTGATAAATAATATTAATATTAATATGATTAATTACATTAATGTTCATAATTGTATTAATCACAATAAGTTTCAAACATGATTAAGGTTTATTAAAATTATTAATAACATTTAAATAATAACAATAACATTAATATCATTTTATTAATAATATTAATACGATTAATTACATTAATATTGTTAATATAAATCCTATTAACATTAATATTGATAAATAATATTAATAATGTTTTCTTTATAATAATAACTATGTTTTTTATTAATATTCTCTTTTTAATTATATTTACTCTAAAAGTATGATGATTAATATTATGAATGATATTACTATTGATACCAAAATTAACGCTCTTAATATAAATAGTATTAACATCATTAGTGATAAATAGTATTTCTAAAATATTGATTCTTAAGATTTATTAATCTCTTTATTAATCACATGAGTTTCTCATTCATTTGTATTTAAAATATTTATTCTTAGCCTTTACTAATTTTTTTGGTTTTTTATAGGTATCCCTTGGCATTGTTGATCTCTTATGTTCTTAATATTTCTCCCTTAGGTTCCTCAAATATTGGGTTTTAAATATTAATCCTAGAGTTTAATACTAATGCATGGTCCAATTTCATATTATGAAAAACACTGACTCAATATGAAAATCAACCATGGGAAACCATTGTTAATTAGCTTTATCCATAGTCGATCAATGTCATCCATGATCAAATGTCACATTCTGACAAATATTGTCTCAATATGAAAATCACCCATGGCCAACCATGGTCATAGTTGGTCCAACGTCGGTTTATAATATTAACAATCAGTAAGGTTGATTGATCACTTGCAGTTTATAATTTGTTGGGTAATGGTTTTCCCTTGGGTTCACCAATTCTTTTGGTTTATAATATTAAACCCTTGGGTTTATTAGTTCTTTTGGTTTATAATATGAATAATCGATCAATGTCGTCCATGATCAAATGTCCGCTTAATCATTGTACCTTCATTTAAAAATTAATACAAAATTCTATTTATTTATTATATGCCAGCGATTTACCTATAATTCCACTTTGAAATCTATTAATATACACCTCTGATTATTTATGAAGTAGCGCTGTCAAATGTATATGCTCGAAGCGTTGAGAAAAGAGATCCCAGGAGCACCGTTTGCAATAAATTATATTATTTATTGATTTGTTTATTTAATTTTTGAAATGAATATCTGTAGATTAGTAATTAAATTGTTGTGCTCGAAGCATTGAGAAAAGAGACTCCAGAAGCACCGTTTGCAATAAATTATATTATTTATTGATTTGTTTATTTAATTTTTGAAATGAATATCTGTAGATTAGTAATTAAATTGTTGTGGGTAGTCAAGTTCCTGTGGGGGAGGTGAGTCCTTGTTTGTGTTACATTATTTATTGATTTGTTTATTTCATTTGAAGCATTGAGAAAAGAGATTCCAGTAGCACCGTTTGCAAGACATTATATAATTTATTGTGAGAAATTATATTATTTATTGATTTGTTTATTTAATTTTTAAATGAATATGTGTAGATTTAATAATTAAATTGTTGTGGGAGGTCAGTTTTGGTGTGTCACAAATAAGAAATAAAAAAGTTTTATACATCAATGTTAGAGTATATATATCAGCTTTATTAAGCTTGATCAACCAATGTGATGATACATATATACTATTAATATTAATTAATTTGAATAAGAATAAAAATATTATTTTTAATATTATTAATGTTAATATTAATAAATAATATTAGCAACATTTAGTATTATTGTAATTTACAATATTATTTATTATTATTATTATTATTATTATTTATATGAAATAATAAATTTAAATATTTATATTTTTAACATTAAATATTAATATTAATATTAATTTTAACATTAATATTAATTATTCATGATAATATTGTTAATGCGAATAATAATAATAATATTTATTTTAATATTATTAATATTTATAAATATAAATTTTTATTTTAATAACATTACATAATATTATTATGGTAAATAATCATGGCGACATTCTGGAAATAATAAAAATGACATTAATAACATTAAAATTCTAATATACACTAAAAATAATATTAATAATTAGTATTTAAATAATGATGATTATGATTTATACTAAAAACTAAATTAATAATGGAAATAAAATTTTAATTATTATTAAAAACAATATTATTAGTAACATTATTAATAATAATAACAATATTATTAAAAACATCATTAATACAATATTCACGATGTTTATTTAAAATTAATGTTCATAATTGTATTAATAACAATAAGTTTCAAACATGATTAAGGTTTATTAAAATTATTAATAACATTTAAATTGTAACAATAATATTAATAACATTTTATTAATAATATTAATATGATTAATATGATTAAGTACATTAATGTTCATAATTGTATTAATAACTATAAGTTTCAAACATGATTAAGGTTTATTAAAATTATTAATAACATTTAAATTATAACAATAATATTAATAACATTTTATTAATAATATTAATGTGATTAATTACATTAATATTGATAAATAATATTAATATTAATATGATTAATTACATTAATGTTCATAATTGTATTAATCACAATAAGTTTCAAACATGATTAAGGTTTATTAAAATTATTAATAACATTTAAATAATAACAATAATATTAATAACATTTTATTAATAATATTAATACGATTAATTACATTAATATTGTTAATATAAATCCTATTAACATTAACATTGATAAATAATATTAATAATGTTTTCTTTATAATAATAACTATGTTTTTTATTAATATTCTCTTTTTAATTATATTTACTCTAAAAATATGATGATTAATATTATGAATGATATTACTATTGATACCAAAATTAACGCTATTAATATAAATAGTATTAACATCATTAGTGATAAATAGTATTTCTAAAATATTGATTCTTAAAATTTATTAATCTCTTTATTAATCACGTGAGTTTCTCATTCATTTGTATTTAAAATATTTATTCTTAGCCTTTACTAATTTTTTTGGTTTTTTATAGGTATCCCTTGGCATTGTTGATCTCTTATGTTCTTAATATTTCTCCCTTAGGTTCCTCAAATATTGGGTTTTAAATATTAATCCTAGAGTTTAATACTAATGCATGGTCCAATTTCACATTATGAAAAACACTGACTCAATATGAAAATCAACCATGGGAAACCATTGTTAATTAGCATTAGCCATAGTCGATCAATGTCATCCATGATCAAATGTCACATTCTGACAAATATTGTCTCAATATGAAAATCACCCATGGCCAACCATGGTCATAGTTGGTCCAACATCGGTTTATAATATTAACAATCAGTAAGGTTGATTGATCACTTGCGGTTTATAATTTGTTGGGTAATGGTTTTCCCTTGGGTTCACCAATTCTTTTGGTTTATAATATTAAACCCTTGGGTTTATTAGTTCTTTTGGTTTATAATATGAATAATCGATCAATGTCGTCCATGATCAAATGTCACATTCTGACAAATATTGTCTCGATATCATTGTGACAACAATGATCTCAATGTTTAAATCAATTCCTTTGGGTTCACCAATTCCTTTGGTTTATAATTTGTTGGGTAATGGTTTTCCCTTGGGTTCACCAATTCCTTTGGTTTATAATATTAAACCCTTGGGTTTATTAGTTCTTTTGGTTTATAATATGAATAATCGATCTATGCCATCCATGATCAAATGTCACATTCTGACAAATATTGTCTCAATATGAAAATCACCCATGGCCAACCATGGTCATAGTTGGTCCAACGTCGCATTGTGACAACAATTGTCTCAATGTTTAAATCAATTCCCTTGGGTTCACCAATTCCTTTGGTTTATAATATTAAACCCTTGGGTTTATTAGTTATTTTGGTTTATAATATGAAAAATCAATCAATGTCATCCATGATCAAATGTCACATTCTGACAAATATTGTCTCAATATGAAAATCACCCATGGCCAACCATGGTCATAGTTGGTCCAACGTCTCATTGTGACAACAATTGTCTCAATGTTTAAATCAATTCCCTTGGGTTCACCAATTCCTTTGGTTTATAATATTAAACACTTGGGTTTATTAGTTTTTATTTATTTATAATATGAATAATTGATCAATCTCATCCATGATCAAATGTCACATTCTGACAAACATTGTCTCAATATGAAAGTCACCCATGGCCAACCATGGTCATAGTTGCTCCAACGTCGCATTGTGACAAACAACAATTGTCTCAATGTTTAAATCAATTCCCTTGGGTTCACCAATTCCTTTGGTTTATAATATTAAATCCTTGGGTTTATTAGTTCTTTTGGTTTATAATATGAATAATCGATCAATGTCATCCATGATCAAATGTCACATTCTGACAAATAATTTCTGAATATGAAAATCACCCATGGCCAACCATGGTCATAGTTGGTCCAACGTCGCATTGTGACAACAATTGTCTCAATGTTTAAATCAATTCCCTTGGGTTCACCAATTCCTTTGGTTTATAATATTAAACCCTTGGGTTTATTAGTTCTTTTGGTTTATAATATGAATAATCGATCAATGTCATCCATAATCAAATGTCACATTCTGAAAAATATTGTCTCAATATGAAAATCACCCATGGCCAACCATGGTCATAGTTGGTCCAACGTCGCATTGTGACAACAATTGTCTCAATGTTTAAATCAATTCCCTTGGGTTCACCAATTCCTTTTGGTTTATAGTTTGTTGGGTAATGGTTGTCCCTTGGGTTCACCAATTTCTTTGGTTTATAATATTAAACCCTTGGGTTTATTAGTTCTTTTGGTTTATAATATGAATAATCGATCAATGTCATCCATCATCAAATTGTCTGAATATGAAATCAGCCATGGCCAACCATGGTCATACTTGGTCCAACGTCGCATTGTAACAACAATTGTCTCAATGTTTAAATGAATTCCCTTGGGTTCACCAATTCCTTTTGTTTATACTTTATTGGGTAATGGTTTTCCCTTGGGTTCACCAATTCCTTTGGTTTACAATATTAAACCCTTGGGTTTATTAGTTCTTTTGGTTTATAATATGAATAATCGATCAATGTCATCCATGATCAAATGTCACATTCTGACAAATATTGTCTCAATATGAAAATCATCCATGTCCAACCATGGTCATAGTTGGTCCAACGTCGCATTGTGAGAACTATTGTCTCAATATTTAAATTAATTCCCTTGGGTTCACCAATTCCTTTGGTTTATAATTTGTTGGGTAATGGTTTTCCCTTGGGTTCACCAATTCCTTTGGTTTATAATATTAAACCCTTGGGTTTATTAGTTCTTTTGGTTTATAATATGAATAATCGATCAATGTCATCCATGTTCAAATGTCACATTCTGACAAATATTGCCTCGATATGAAAATCACCCATGGCCAACCATGGTCATAGTTGGTCCAATGTCGCATTGTGACAAAAATTGTCTCAATGTTTAAATCAATTCCCTTGGGTTCACCAATTCCTTTGGTTTATAATATTAAACCCTTGGGTTTATCAGTTCTTTTGGTTTATAATATTACGAACCCTTGGGTTAATTATTAGTGTTTATTAATTTCTTCAACTTGAGTATTTTTTTTTAATAATTTTATTGATCCTTCGCCTTATTGGTCCCTTAGGTTATTAATATTTTTACCTTGGGTTCACCAATTCCTTTGGTTTATAATATTAAACCCTTGGGTTTATTAGTTCTTTTGGTTTATAATATGAATAATCGATCAATGTCATCCATGATCAAATGTCACATTCTGACAAATATTGTCTCAATATGAAAATCACCTATGGCCAACCATGGTCATAGTTGGTCCAACGTCACATTGTGACCACAATTGTCTCAATGTTTAAATTAGTTCCCTTGGGTTCACCAGTTCCTTTGGTTTATAATTTGTTGGGTAATGGTTTTCCCTTGGGTTCACCAATTCCTTAGGTTTATTAGTTCTTTTGGTTTATAATATGAATAATTGATCAATGTCATCCATGGTCAAATGTCACCTTCTGACAAATATTGTCTCAATATGAAAATCACCCATGGCCAACCATGGTCGTAGTTGGTCCAACGTCGCATTGTGACAACAATTGTCTCAATTTTTAAATTAATTCCCTTGGGTTCACCAATTCCTTTGGTTTATAATTTGTTGGGTAATGGTTTTCCCTTGGGTTCACCAATTCCTTTGGTTTATAATATTAAACCCTTGGGTTTTATTATTCTCTATTTTCTTTAATATTTCCCTTAGCCTTATTGATCCTTAGGTTTTTAATATTTATCCCTTGGGTTCACCGATTCCTTTGGTTTATAATATTAAACCCTTGGGATTATTAGTTCTTTTGGTTTATAATGTTAATCACACATTGGGTTTATTAGTGTCTTGAATTTAAAATATTAATTCTTAGGCTTTATTAATTTCTTAGATTTCTCAGTTTAAAATATTAATTTTTAGGGTTTATTAATCTCTATTGTTTTTAATATTCATCCGTTAGGTTTATAATATTTATCCCTTGGGTTCGCTGATTCCTTTGGTTTATAATATTAAACCCATGGGTCTATTAGTTCTTTTGGTTTATAATGTTAATAATCTCGTTGGTTTGTTAATATCTTATGTTTAAAATACCGATTCTTATGGTTTATTAATTTATTTGGTTTTTTAGTTTAAAATATCAATTCTTAGGGTTTATTAATCTCTTGTGTTTTTAATATTGATCCCTTATGTTTATAATATTTATCCCTTGGGTTTATTAATATCTTTAGTTTAAAATATTATTTGTTAGGGTTTATTAATCTATTAGGTTTTTGTTTTAAATATTGTTTCATATGCTTTATTTATCTCTTGAGTTTAATATATTAATTGTTAGAGTTTATTACTTTCTTATGTTTTTGGGTTTAATATTGATTAATTATTATATTATTAATATTATTAATATATATTATTATTATATATTATTTATAAATATTATAATATTATTAATATATCAATAAATATTAATATTATTTATATTTATTATTTATTGTATTATTAATATTATTAATATATCAATAATATTATTAATATTTATTATTTATAATATTATTAATATTATTAATATATATTATTAATAAATATTATAATATTATTAATATATCAATACATATTAATATTATTAATATTTATTATTTATTATAGTATTAATATATATTATAATATTATTAATATATATTATTATTATTATAGGCCTATCGGCGTATATCAACCACATTGGTGAATGTGGTTGTAAATCTATTTTATATACGCCTATCGGCGTATATCAGCCACATTAGTAAATATAATGTGGTTGTGCTAATTAAATTTCATTCTGAATATTTCAATTCTCGGTACACCAAAAAACACATAGCTTTTCTTCTGATTACACTTAGAGATATTTTATGGTTTTAATTCTTGCTTGGCCTGGTTGTGCAAACCAACCGAGAGCGAAGATGACATAATTTCTCCAATATTAGTTTAGCTTATAAATAAAATCATATTACTAAGTCTGACCCTACCAAATTTATCAATTAAGTTCATCGTGACCAACGTACCTAAAATCCAGGAGAAATAACTTATTTCTCTTATATGTCTTATTGTTATGGTTTATCTTCAATTTTTTTCCTCGCCTCAGTACTTGGCAATACCTAGTACCATGTCAAAACTAGATTACTAATACTCACACTAACTAAAACTCAAATGATATTTTGATACCCTAACACAAGAATTCCAACAATACGTCCATGCCTCTTCCCTTGTTTTCACCTCTATAGACTGCGTCTCGTCATCATTATCGATTGAGGTATAATTTCTTATACCAACATGACACCTACTCTTAAAGAACACTAGAGCCATTTACTTCCATATTTCCAACTCTTTTTGTAACTCATCGACAAATTTTGGTTTAAATGAATTTTTAGTAACTATTTCTCATTCACTGTTACCTATTCTTCTATTTCTAAGGTAGAGCTATAGCTTCATAACAATAGGAAAGATCAGTCCTTTAGAAGAAATGTACTACCTTCTACAATACCAAATTATTAGAACTAAAACATGAGTTAATTTAATCCATAATTCCTTACAATACTGAGGAACTAAAACATAAATGTAATCATGTATTATTTTATTGTACGGTAAAATAAACATATCAAAAAATTATTAGTCAACTAACTAACCCTATACATCATAGTAAAAATATATAACTAGGAGTTGATCTAATCAAATATCTGCAACAATTATTTAATATAGAGGGTTATAAAAACAAATATCTACAACAAATCATGTAATAATAGAGAGTTAATCAAATCCGATATCTACAACAAATTCTGTAATAACAAAGATTTAATCAAATAAAATATCCGCATCAATAAAAGATTTTGTATAGAATGTTCTAACCAGAACTTAACGAGGAGAACACTTGGGAATGAACACTTTTCCTCCCAACCTTGAACTGTAACCTTCAGCTCCCCCCGAGGTAGATGTGCTTGCCAGTAACCATGGATCAATAACCCCTATTGATCCTTCCCTGGTTATGCTATACTTTCTCTTCCACAACTGATTTTTCCCTTCAGGAACATCCCATTTTTTTGGTTTTCATCGCCACTAGCCTAGTATTTTTCCTCTAAATCTCACTTTTCTCTCTCACGAGGCTTTATTATTATCTAAGATTAGCATCTTTCTCCAGTTAAGTGACCTAAGGAATTTTCTCTCCTATCCATTAAACCTTATCCAAAATTTTTATTATGGAAGAGTTATCTCAATCTCATTCACTATATATATATATATATATATATATAATTATTTTTATTTTTTTCTTTCTTTCTTTCTTTGGCAAGAATCTTGTACTCTATTGTCCCACTCCAAAGTGTTTCCAATCCAACCATCTATATTAATAAAATTATTTATTTACATACACATTTCAGTGTACTTTATGGCCTTTTTCCATTCACACTAACATAATTTCTCTTGAACAAGAAAAAAACATTAAATCAATGGAGGCGTATTACATTCTTCCTCCTTTTAATTCCTGAAGTCCTCGATGTTTATTTTCTAGTTATTTCCATATGGAATAGCACTAGGTAATTCTTTTTCATTTTATCTTCCCGCTCCCATGTGGCCTCTCCGGGAGTAAAATGTTTCCATTGCACTTTAACCCGAACGACGGATCGATTCCAGAGCCAAATCTCTTTTCGGTCTAGAATATAGAGAGGTGATGCTCGAAAGTCACCTTTGGATTCCACCTATAGCATTTTCCAGTAAATTATGTGAGATCTATCAGGTATATATTTCTTAAGTAAAGATACATGAAAAATATTATGAAATTTAATATGACCAGGTAATGCTAATTGATATGATATAGGTCCAATTCTGTCCAAAATTTTGAAAAATCCGCAAAAACGTGGTGCTAGTTTTGAACAGGTTCCTGCTCTTAAAGTACTTTTCCTTAGTTTCCCCCTCAAGTGAACATGATCCCCAATTTTTAATTCCTTGTGTTTTCTTTTTTTATTTGGATAGGTTTTTTGTCTGTTATGTGTGGTTTTAATGTTCTGTTGAATCTTCCCTACTATTTTCTCCATCTCTTGCAAGGAATCCAACCCTAATATCAGTTTATCCTCTGGTTGACTCCAATTGAGAGGTGTATGGCATTTTCTGCCATACATGGCCTCAAAAGGGCTCATTTTTATGGATGCTTGATAACTATTGTTGTATGAAGATTCTTCTAAATGCAAAAAATCCTCCCGTTTCGTAAGTATGTCCATGACATACATTCCCAGCATGTCCTCCAACTCTGGTTGTTTCTCTCAGTTTGTCCATCTATTTGAGGATGATATGTTGTACTAAAATTTAGTTGAGTTCCCACGCCCCCAAACAATGCCTTCCAAAATTTTGAGGTGAATTTGGAATCTTTGTTTGAAACTATCTTCTTGGGTATTCCATGTAGTCGAAAAATCTCTTTCATGAAGATATTAGCATTCTGTGTTGTGCCAAAAGTGGATTTTACTGGTATGAAATGTGTTGCCTTACTTAAGGTGTCAATCACTACCATGATGGTGTCATGTTGCCTCTTGGTTCTTGGTAGTCCTGTGATAAAATATAAAGAAATTATTTCTCATTTCCATTCAGAAATTGGTAGTGTATTTAGCAACCTGACAGGGTGATGATGTTCAAACTTTACTTGTTTACACTCTAAACATTTTGATAAATATTCCGCTACCTCTTTCTTCATACCTAGATAAAAGAAAAATTTCCTTAATTTTGTAATCATATTTTGGTACCCATGATGGCTTGAATATGGTTTCTTATGATACTCATCTATGATCATTTGTTTCAGGTAATTTACCATGGGAATATACAATCTTATTCTATAAATTAACAAATTTTCAGAATTCTCTGCATAACGAGTAATACTCCTCTGCTATAATGTTTGTTGAATTTCCAAATATTTGGGGTCACTGGTTATTGGGTTTTTTATTTGTTCTATTAAATTTGTATTAATACTATTCATGGACCCATCCAAGAGAGTGTATACATGTCTTCTCAAAGCATATGATATCTTTTTTTCTTTCCCTTTTATGTGTTTAATGTCAAAATCAAACTCACTAAGGAAGACCATCCACCTAGCTTTCGTGGAATTGAGATTTGGTTGGATGAAAAGATATTTCAAGTTGATATGATCGATTACCAAGGTGAATTTCTTCCCTAATAAATAATTCCTCCACATATTTAAGGCATGTATTACAACAACTAGCTCTAAATCATATACAACATAATTCCTTTCATGTGTTTTTAGCTTTCTAGACTCATAAGCTATCACTGAATTATCTTGCATTAAAAATCCCCCTAGCCCCTCCATACATGCATCGATGCAAACTGTAAATTATTTATTTGGATATGCCAGTTTTAAATGGCAACTACTGTGAGTAGATGTTTCAGTTTATCAAAAATTTCCTGACATTCAGTAGTCTATTTAAATTTTACTCCTTTTTTTGTAAAGATGTGATAGGATATGCTAGTTTCGAGAATCATTTGATAAACCTGTGATAATATCCCATGATTCCCACGAATTATTAGACAACAGACACATCACTACAAGGAAAATACCATCTAGTGGAGGTTATAAAGGAATTTTTTAGTGTTATAAAATTGGCCAAAATTTAAAAAAAAACATTTGCTACAACATCCTTTTACGGTTACGGAGGTTTTGGCGGAGCTTTTAACAGAATTTCAACACAACTAAAAAAACTAGGTGGCTGGAGGTTATTACGGATGTTTTTTTCATCGGTGCGCTACTAAGGTTTCAACGCACCAGTACAACGCACTAGGCCATACCAATTGGTCTTGGGATTTGTGCGGTGCTCATAGGTCGCCTCAACACACCAGTATGTAGACTTATAGAAATGCACCCATGCGCCATATCAGACAAACACATAGATATTTATAATTGGTATTGGTATTTGTGCGGTGCCCATACATCGTACAAATTCATTGGTGCATAGTTTCACATAAAAGCACTGGTGCATAGTATCGCGCAAACGCACCAAGATTTTTAATTGGTTTTGGTATTTGTGCGATGCCCATAGGTCGTAGAAACACACCGGTGCACTTCAGCATACAAAAGCACTGGTGTACATTACTTGACACACATCGGTGTTTATTTTGTATTTTTTAGAAACATCGACCTGTGATAGTGCAATTATTGTGATTTTTCTAAATTCATTATTCATCAAAAGTCGACACATCTTATAACAATATTCATATTAATTAAATTTTTATTAATGCATTTGAATGTGATGTTTGGATTCATTTGTTATATCATATCATAATTATTGTGGTTTTTTAAAATTCACTATTCATCAAAAGTCAACACATATATATATTATAACAATTTTCATATGAATTAAATTTTTATTAGTGCATTTGAGAACGATAATGGAGAACACAATAGCGAAAATGGAGAACGCAATAGAATAAATAAATATATATATATATATATATATATATATATATATATATATATATATATATATATATATATATATATATATATATATATATATATATATAGAATAATCTTTATAATAAAATTAGACAATTATTAGTATCCCTTTGTCTTTCAATTGGGACATTATGTCCATTACATTAAACAAAATGTCTGGTTTCACAGACATATTTCAAAAAATACAGCTCCTTGCTTTGATATCCAAACATAGTGATCATCATTCTTCGCTTGAATTGCTGTGGAACTGCTGTCACTGCTAGAGCTACTTCCATGACTTGAGTTATTTTCAGGAATGTTTTGTTCACGGTGTTGATTGTTTTCTTCTTCTTCACCTTCCATCTACAAACATAAAAATAAACTGAAATGAGTGTATATACATTGGTGAGAATAATGAAAATTGCAATATTAAATAATATACATCAATGTAAATCGAAAAGAAAAATGACGTACCATAGCAATAGCTGACTCATAAACTACACATGTTCTTTCAAAACCATGTACCATGCCGTCTTTCAAAATTCTATCTGTTGGCGCAGTTCCATACTTTGTTTCCAACAAATTTTATACCCCATAAAAAATCATATATTTAATATAAAAGATTTTTTTGTTCTATTAATTATAGACGGAGCTAAGTAAAACAAGATCAATAGTTGCTTACAAATTCTACAATTAATTTCTGATAGGCCAACATATACTCACAACCCATAGTTAACCTTATTTCAATCAATTTATCTGATGGTTCTTCTTTGTATGTTAGCACATGTTTGAAGACATTCAATGATGATTTTTGTAAAACAACTTAAAAAATACAAAAATGAAATCTAGTTAAGTTGTTATAAGGAAGTAAAAATTACTCACAAACTTAGATATCAACCCTTTTCTTCCTTGTCGTCTTGTTTTATGTGCTGAATGGGTTCCATTTTCTTTTCTTTTTTACAAGAAAATTCTTGAAAATTAATATTTAATGCTAAATTGTTTATTTATTGTACCTAATGATTGAAAAACACAATGATTACATATTACATTTGAAGCACGTTGTTGTTGAGATGGCTCCTCCTGCGATGCAATTTTGTCCATTTCTTTGACCATCTCCTTGTACACCTTTTTGGACATTCCTACTAGCATATTTCTGATCTCAACCCGTTCATCTTTGAGATTTTCATAATCTTCCTGAAAATGTAACATGACAATAAAATATTTAATTTTTATATTGATATATGAAAAGTAAATATAACAAAAGTGATATTTATAAATAATTATAGACAAACATTTAAAGGAATATTAGTTTTTCATTCCTTCTTTTTTGTTGTTGTACATTTTTGCTATTAAAAGTCTGACATGTCTCATTGACCAATTCTCTGGAAACTCTTCCTATAGTTTAGATAAAATTTGGTTCTTGGAATCATTGGATTGGTTTTTATATTATAAGTGGAAAGAACGTCTATACATTCATTCCACTAGATCCATCAAAATTTTGTAAAAGTTTTTCCCCCTTTCGTTAACTTCCAACACCACTCTAGATGAGCTAAGGAGCAATTCATTTTCATTTTCATGTTCTATTTTTTTTCTTTTCTTAGAAAAAAATTCCTTTTCTGAGTTATTGGTCCTTGTAGAACATTAAACAGATGTGAATTAATAGAATTTTTGACACATGTTATCTAATAATTTTAAATATATTATTAATGATAATTAAAAAAAGAAACTCATATTGGATCGATAGTATTTTTTCATTCACCTGATTCATCCTTTTGCAATTTTTCCATCAATATTTTATGCTTTTCTGGTCCTAGAACATAAATAATCCTATCGAGCTTCATCATTTTGTGGCTCTCCATGATACACGATAAACAATACATATTAGTTAAACTTACATATAGTTCAAAAATAATATTTTTTATAAAAAATTTACAAAGAACTTTCCTTTTTTGCTTTTCTTGACGTGTTATCAGTATTTTTGTTACTTGATCTCTTGTCAGTCATTTCTTTATCAATCTGAAACCTGTACCATATCATTCATTAATATATTTATAAATAAATTGTCAACTTTTCAGGTAAAAAATAAATCTCAAGAAACCAGTGTGCCTTTCATGATGTATGCACCGATGTCGGTGCATGGGGGTATTAGAAACACACCAAAAAAATAGTATAATAGACCGTATGGTGCGTGGGGGTATTATAAACGCACCGCACAAACGGTGTAATAGACCGTATGGTGCTATCCTCGTAACATGGAGCATCGGTGCCCTATTTCAGATATGGCGCATTGATTTAAAAAAAATGTTTTCAAATTTTTTATTACATAGTACTTTCGCAGTGCGTTGTATAATATAGCGCATCGGTGCGATAGGTTACGTAGGGCACACCGATTAAAAAAAATCCATTTTTTCCAAAAAATCACGCAAGGGTCGAATGGATTGGGTTCTGACTATGCAAGTCGTCCCTTGGGTTGGATGTCAATATAAAATGAAAAGCCCTAAGTCTGAAATCACAGAAATAGGGAGAAGAAAGGGCAGAAACAAAAAAATGAAGGGTTTAGGGTAAAAATGGATAAAACTGTAGAAAAGGTAAAAAAACTGCACAAAAGTAAAAAAAATTATCAAATTTAATCACGAGATGGTTTGAAATTCTATGATACATGGTTTTAATCACCAGAGGTTTGGTTTCTGATTGTCTGAATACTTTTGTTCGAACGTATTTCGCTGCTCCACAATGCTCTCGTGCGCTCTTGCTCCAGGTATGTCTCCTGCAAATCTCTGGCTGAAAATTTTAGCAAAAATAGTGAAATATTGAAAAGTGTTTAGTATTTAAAGAATTATTTTATGAAATTAGATTTTCGAAAATATTTTGCCGCTCATTTATCAAATTGCCACTTTTTTTTTCACTTAAAGAAAATAGAGTTGCGCTTTTTTTATTTGCGTTTATTCGTCACCGGTGTGTCACTTAATAGAACCGCACGGGTGCGCAGTAACTAAAACGCACTGGTACGGTTATATGTACAATAGCACCGATTTGCGATTAAGGCACCAAAATTAATTTTAGGTGTGTACACCAAAATTTAGTGAACTCCAACCATAGAAATTGAGAATTAGAATTTTTTTTATTCTTGAGAATTAGAATTAGAATTAGAATTGAGAATTGGAATTGGATAAATTCTTGATGGAAATAACTATTCTTCCAATGCATTTTGTTTATTGCAAGAGGTCCCCACTGATTATGTGGAGAGAATGCAATGTGGGGCGTGTGAAGATGCAATACTACAGGGCCCAAGTGGGAAATTGTGGAATGTGAACCTGTGCTATGCTAAGACGTGGGTAGTTTTCACAAATGGTTGGGAAAGTTTTTTTTTTCTGAGCAGTTTATTGAAGTTGGAGATATTTTAGTTTTTAGACATGTTGGAAATGTACATTTTGCTGTGAAAATATTTGGGCCATTTCTTTTCAAAACTACACCTCTTCTTCTTTCGAAAATAGAAATTTGAACCTTTCCATAATCTGCAACAATAAAAGGTGTCCCATGATCTGCTTGCTGATCCATGATCTGTTTTCTCATTTGTAAGTTCCTCCTCCATTTGGGCATCCAATTTCCTCTTTTCTCCTTTGGGATTTCTATCTTGATCTTAAAAAAATTTATACAATCTCTGTTTTACGAGAAACTGACCTTGAATGTTCTAGGAGCAATGGCAACGAGTCCTTCATTCTACATTTGTGAGGAGAAGAAGACAAATTTTCGACTAGATGATGCAGTTATTACATGTGGAGGCAATGGTTTCCCATATAAAATGAGTATAGGGTTGAGCAGAGGAAAGCCATTGAAAAATGGGCTATTACATTATATTTTCCAATGGGAAACCGATTTTCAGGTGGAAATATGGTAGCTGCAGGTATCTATGCTTTTCTTCCCACATAAATAGTCACTGGGTTTCCATTTATAATACAAGAAGAATTTTTACTGGTTTCATCCACAGGACACAAATCAGACAAGTTAGAGATGTCGTTCAGGTTCAATTGAAAGCCGAAGATGTGATTTTATGTGACGTCAGCTTTGTCAGAAAAAGTTTATGTAAGCCAACCAAAGCTCAAACAATACTCCCAAATTATTTTCAACACATTCTGGATAATCTTTCCCTTCATGGGACCTACCAGCCTGATCAACAACGTTAATTGATATTTCTCTGCTATCCTTAAGGGAATGAGAATCCTTCCCTTCATGGTGCCTCTTGGCTTTATCGACTGCCTCGATTGATCTTTCTCTACCATCAAATTTGCTCTCCATTTCTCCATCATGGGACCTCTTAACCCTATTTCCGGCCTCAATCGAATTCTCTCTACCGGTCTCAACCTGTACTCCTTTTCTCCTTTTGTACCCTGTCGAGCTCTGTAGCCGTCTGCATCCATGTAAGCATCTTTGTCCGTATTTCTGTTTGAATCACTCATTTTCTTTTCTATAAACTTCTCAGCCGAAATTCGAACTCTCGTCTTTTCAAACCCTCATCTCCTCAGAAAAATTCTTGCCCGCAATTCGAACCCTCTGCTACTCCAATACTACACTTTATAGAATAACCTCGTTCCGGTGCGCGGGGTTTTATTTGTGCACCGGTGCGGTTTCGTAAGATCGAGGTTTATGTTTTGGCATGGTGTTTTATGATGCACCGATGCATGTTAGTACTAAGACACACCGATGCATGTTATGATGATAAGCGCACTGGACTGTATAAAGTTCCTTTTTTTGGTATGTAAGATCATAATAAAATAATGTTAATTCTAAAGTACATGAATTTATTTGCATTATTTTCTAAACTTTATTATGTTACAAAAATTCATATTATCCTAGATTTATTATTTTACAATTATTTACAAATTTAAATATTTTAATAAAATCATTTCACATTAATACAATTAAAATTTTACAAATATTTTACATACAATTACAATTAAAATTAGAATTAGAATTACAATTACAATTACAGTTACAATTTTACAATTTGACATACAATTACAATTACAATTAGAATTAGAATTTTAATTTTACATACAATTACATTTAGAATTAAAATTTTACAATTACAATCATTTCACAGTAATACATTTAAGATTTTACAAATATTTTAGATACAATTAGAATTAAAATTAGAATTACATTTACATTTACAATTACAATTTTACAAATATATTGCATACAATTACAATTAAAATTTTACATTAAATATTTTACATACAATTACAGTTAAAATTACAATTACAAATACAAATACAATTTTACAATTTTACATACAGTTAAAATTTAAATTTAAATTACAATCACGACATAATATTAATAAATATCATGGTCATTTAATATTAAATTAATTAATAAACATCACGATCATCATAACCATCGTACAAACATTATATTCGACTTAAAAACACATTCAAAATCGCTAACATCATCGTGATCACGATCATCTAACAAAACACAATTAACATTATATATTAACATCATCACAACATAAACATAAAATATACATCTCATGTCAAATAACTCATGCTATCGAGGTTTGCAACATTGAAGGTTGCTGCGTGCGCACAGCGAACGCGTTTGTGTAGGTTTGAATCGTAGAGGAGCCACAGCTGCCGCCATGAGCGCGCCTGGGGGTGGGGAGCCTTCTCCCACCCCTTCAATTTCTTCTGAGCAAGCATTTCATAGCCTGTTAACGTAGAAAGGGAAGATTCGCTTGATCCCTGAGGTCCTGAAATTCATCAAAAAACTGGAGGAAATCCCTGAGATCGCCCTACCTGAAGAACAACTGATAAAAATCGCCCTTGCCCTGGCTGACAGAGGGTTGGTTGGGCAATGTATGGGTCGCTGGCCATCTACAAAAACAACTGACGACTGGATTCAACGCAACTGGAGGCCTCAGCTAAAAAACAATGTGATCTGCTACACGGTCGGAAGAGGCTATTTCATCTTCGAATTCACCACCAAAGAAGATCAGGATCTGGTATTTAGAAATGGTCCGTATTTCATGGGAAATCAAGGTCTGTATCTCAATAAATGGAACCCTGACTTTGATCCCTCGGTCGATGTCCCTAAGGAAGTCCCAGTTTGGGTCTGGCTCCCCAACCTCCCAATCCATTGCTGGAGTTTTCATTCCTTGCAGAAGATTGGAAATGGGCTGGGCCGATTCATCGACAAAGCAGACAACAAGGGCCAATACACCTGCGCAAGAATCTGTGTTGAATTCGACCTGGAAGCTGGTTTGACTGAAGCGGTAAAACTCACAGTTGGAGAATGGCACCATTATCTAAAGCTGGACTACGAGCAACTGCCTTTCAAATGCAGAACCTGTCATGAACATGGGCACTTCCAACGAAATTGCCCAAAAGCCCCAACATGGGACAAGGTGGAAGAAGAAGGTTAGAAAGAGATCAAAAAGGGCAAGGCTATCGCAAGGCCATCTGAGAAGAAAAATTCTGGGCCATTGGGGAAGCCCCAGCCTAAACCAAAGGCCAAAGAAGCTCCAAATGATGGCTCCTCCTCAGGTGAAAAGGTGGAAGTCATTGAGACCCAAGACGAACCAGAAGACCTGTCGAAGAAAGCGAAAGAAACTGGTGTAGAATCAATCATCCCTCCAGCAGATGAAGATAAAGGGGGAAAAGAAGGTAACGAGGAGCATATAAGTCTTGCCTCTGATTCTGGGGGAGAAACAGAAGAGATAGACTCTGAATCAGATAGCTCACAAGTCACCCCTATCAAGTCAGCCACGGGTTGGAAATCCAAGAAAAAATAGAGAGAGGAAAAAAATTATCTGGATGTACTCCAAGGCTCCCAGAAAACTCTCAAAGGAATGATGAACACCAAATCCGGGCGCAAGCATGGCAAGGCTCCAAAAGGAGCCACAACCTCCCAAGCCAGTAAATAATGAAATACATCTCCTGGAACTGCAGAGGGTTAGGTAGCAGGCTGAAAGAAGAAGCCCTGAAAGTCATTGTGAAGATGTATTCACCTGAAATCCTTCTTATCCAGGAGACGAAACTGGAGGATATTCTTCTCCTCCAAGCTAGCAAAGCCTTCTAGAATAAAGGCCAAGGAAGAGAAGTCAGTGCTAGAGGCGCCTCTGGTGGGATTGCCTCCTTCTGGGACAACTCCATTTATGATCTGATTCATGAAGAATGTTGCCCCCATTGGCTTTTCACTAAGCTTCTTCACAAAGAATCTGGCCACCATGTAAGTATGTTCAATCTATATGATCCGGTTTTACTAGTTGAGAAAAAAATTTGTTGGGACTCGATCCAGTCCTATCTTTTATTGCATAATCTAGAAAATATTATTATTGTAGGAGATCTGAATGTTACACTAGCTGTAGAAGAGAAAAAGGGTGGCTCCCCGTCAGGGATCCAGCTCAAGAATGGGTTGAAGACCTTATGTTGGGCTGGGATCTGGAGGATATCAAGCCCACATCTGGGAAATTCACTTGGTCCAACAAAAGGATAGGCCCCAGCCATATTGCTGCTCATTTGGACAGATTCCTCGTCCAAACCTCTTTATTGACAAGAGGTCTAATGGCCACCTCTAAAATTTTGCCAAAATCCACTTCTTATCATAAACCCATTCTGCTTGATCTCTCCCTGGATGGAAACCTTGGCCCCATTCCATTTCGATTCAGTCCTCTGTGGATTCAGTAAGATGGTTTCCAGGAAGTGGTCTTAGAGGCCTAGAACCGGCAAGTCCAAGGTTCTTCATTCTTTGTGTGGGAAGAAAAATTGAGGGGTCTTAAACGAGGGCTCAAGGAGTGGGCTAAAAAATTGAAATCTCCCTCCTCCAAAAGAAAGGAGACTCTTGACAGCCTTGCTGTCCACTAATTAGCAATGGAGAATTCCGCTGTCACTCAAAGCCTCATTCAAAAAGAAGTTGAACTGCAAAAAGATTTCCATAGAGCAAGTAGGGAAGAAGAAGAGTTCTGGAGACAGAAGTCCAGAAATATTTGGTTACATGCTGTAGATAAAAATACAAGTTTTTTCCATAAGAAAGCTGAATCACGCAAGCACTTCAAATCTGTAAATGAAATTCATTATCAAAACACTGTGGTCAAAGATTTTGAAGGCATAAAGAGAGCAACCCAATCCTTCTTGAAATACCTTTACTCTGCCCCTGAAGACCCTCTTATCGATCCTCATGCCTATCTATTTGAACTAATTCCCCACTGTGTTCAAGACTCTGATAATTCTATGCTGACTGCTCCGATCAGAATGAATGGGCTCAAAAAAGCTTTGGATTGCATGGAACTAGATAAAGCTCCTAGCCTTGATGGGTTCACTATAAGGTTCTATCAGACTTGCTGGGCCACAATCAATAAAGATTTCCTGAGAATGGTCTGGAAATCGCAGTCTTGTGTCAAGATTGGAGGCAGCATAAACTCTGCCTTCCTTGCCTTGATCCCGAAAGAGAAAGGCGCCTCCAATTTTAGAAGATTCCGGCCCATCTCTTTATGTAATACCAGTTATAAGCTGGTTTCCAAAATCATAGCCACTCGCCTCAAGAAAATTCTTCCAGCCATCATTCCTGAAAATCAAGGAGGATTCATCAAAGGGAGAAAAATTCTGGATAATATTGTGTTGGTGCAAGAAGCAGTCCATTCAAGATTTCACCGAAATGAGAAAGGTATGGTGATTAAGCTCGATCTAGAAAACACATTTGATAGGGTGAGACATGATTTCTTGTTTAATGTGATAAAGAAATTGGGCTTCTCAACATCCTTCATAAACTGGGTGAAAGCCTGTATAGCCACCCCTTGGATAGCGCCATTGGTTAATGGTCGATCTTCAGATTTCTTCCATCCCCTAAAGAGGCCTAAGACAAGGTTTCCCCTTGTCCCCACTCCTTTGTGCCATTCAAGCCTCAGTGCTCAGCTTCCAGCTAGCCAACAGTCAACTGATCCAATCTTTGCCTGGCCTTAGAATGGCTCACAACTCCAAAGGCATAAATCATGCCCAGTTCGCGGATGATACATTACTACTTGGAGGAGCTAGCATAAAATCTAAAAGGTCCTTCAAGATGGAGCTGGACATTTATAGGGCGGTCTCGGGCAGCAAGATCAACTATCTAAAAAGAACAATCTATGGCTGGAATTGCTTGATCAAGGAATTGACAGACATAGAAAGGCTCTTAGAAATGGAAGGAACCCGAACCTGGGAGTCATTTAAATATCTGGGGATCCCAATATTCAAATATAAACCTAAAGTTGCCCACTGGATGCCCCTGCTAGACAAGCTAAAGCTCAGAATTCAAGCTTGGGGAGCCTCTTGGTTGAATAATGTTGGGAAAGTAATCCTTATGAAATTTGTTCTTATAAGTCTGCCATTATATCAACATTCCATCCTTCTTGCCCCTAAAACCTTTATCAGTAAAATGGATGGTCTACTGAGAAGATTTCTGTGGGAAGGGGGGAAAAATAATGAACGAAGGCTTCATTTAGTTAACTGGGACACTCTTAAGAAGCCTCTATTGGAAGGAGGTCTCAAAATGTGTGATTTGGCTGCCCAGAACCTTGCTTTGGGCTCCAAGCTCCTTTGGAACATTGTCTCTGGCAAATCTAGTTGGAGTAAACGTGTTCTATGGAAAAAATATTTTCATGGGCAGCGTCTGAGGTGTTTGGATCAGCCTCCAAGAACAACCAAAGGATCTCCGGTTTTCAAACTCTATCTCTCTGCTTTGGAGCATTTCAGGCATAAGCTTTACTGGATCCCAGGTAATGGGAAAAAAATAAGAATTTGGGATGATCCGATCCTAGGTGATCAACCTTTCGGCTAGATGGAGGAACTCGTAAACATTAAAACTTGGTTTCAGGCCTGCAATTTGAATACCCTTTCGGACATCTCCAACTGGACGGATGATGCAAGAAGTCTTTGGGTCAGTTTGAATCTGGGGGAGGTTCCTCAATGGATGGAAGGAGAAGCCACGTTATTGTTGGACTTGCTCCAAGGAAAATCTCCATCAAAGGATACTTCTAAGGATAAACAAGGGTGGGGCTCACTCTCAGGCTCATACTCAACTTCTGAAAGTTACAAAAGTATGATGGCTATCCCAAATGTTCCTCCAGATCCAACTCAATGGAAATTCATTTGGGCTTTTCCCTCCCTTCCCAAAGTTGACTTCTTCTGCTGGAAGTTGGCGCATAATAGTATCCTCACAAGAGATAATCTGCGAAGGCATGGAATGGAAGGGCCCTCCAGGTGTCCTCTATGTGTGTCGGATGAAGAAAATGCTAATCACCTGTTGTTAATGTGCCCCTTTGCTCAAGAAGTTTGGAGAGGTGTCCTAATGCTAGGATCTGACAAAGTTGAGCTTCCTGGAAATATTCCAAATCTTCTTCGAAACTGGGCAAAATTATCTCCATTCTACCTCTCCAAAAAAAACCTTCTCAAGACTAGCTGGATGTGGATTCCCAAGTTCATATGCTGGAAACTGTGGCTGGAGAGGAAAAATAGAATTTTCAGGGATGAGAGTTGTAACCCTGCCAGAGTTATCTCTAAAATCAAGGCTCTCTTGGGTGAGGTTTTAGAAGCCAACTCTGCCATCAGAAACGAAATGGCCCTGGACAGTGAGGAGGGTCACTGGCTAAATGAGCTTGTTCTTAACCATAAGAACAACCCCACCCCTCCTGCAATTGCTCCTTCTAATTGGGAAATCCGTCTGGATGAGCAGGAGTTCATTAAGTGGAGATCTTCCCTGGATGACCACTGTCTTTTCTTCGACGGGGCCTCTAATGGAAACCCTGGTGCAGCGGGCGGCGGTGGAGTTATCCTGAGTCCTGGTGGTTCTACAGAGGTGTGGTTTGCTTGGGGTCTGGGAATTGAAACTAACAACAGAGTGGAGGCTCTTGCTCTGTGGCAAGGTCTAAATCTGGCGATCAAGAGGAATTTCCTTTCTATCTCTGCGTTTGGAGACTCCAGGATGATTATTCAGGCTATGAAATCACATAAAAACCCTGCTCAGGTTCATTTAGCCCTCATTCTCAAAAAAATCAGGCTTATCCTGCCCAGGTTCCACAAGATCTCTTTCTATCATATCCTAAGAAACTTGAATTCTCAGGTGGACTTGGAAGCCAACCTTGGATCTCTCCGGAGTAGGAGATCTCTGTCAGTAAACAATGTTGAATCAGTTTGTAGCATTCCTTAACCCTTTTGAAGACGAGCTATCATTAACTTCAGGCACTCCTCTGTTTCCATCTGCTATTCATATTCTAGCACTCCGGGATTAGATCAATTCAAGCAGCCTGCCGCTAAGGATCATGGACTCTGTCTTAAAATCACATTCAGATCGATCTCCCTTCAAGATCGACCCCCGTCCTCTGTTAGATCTCACTGCTGTCCCAATTTCTATTCTTCTGGGTAGGTTCTGGGTGGATTTCGAAGACAGGTCCAAAGGCAACCGCAGAATTGCCATGGCTGCACAGCATTTGGGTTCTGCAAGCAAAGCTGGCCGGTGTGATGGCTCTCCTATTGGAAATTTGAGAAGCAAGGCTAAGGATCTGCAAGCTAATGCGGAAGAAAATCAAGAGGCCCTTCAAATTCAAACTTCAGCGCATGTCCATGCTCCTTTTTGCAATCTTTGTGTAGCTCCTCTAGCTGATCAGTCCATCGAGCGGCGCTCTCTCCTTGGCGCTCCCAATCCCTGTAACGAGAAAAACAGTCTCAATCGCTGTAAATCGAAAAGCTTCTTCAGTCAAAGAAGCCCTATAATAGCCTGCGGCAGCTGGTTTGCTGCCATCTAAACAAAATTTAACCGTTGTTGTCTAAAAATAAAAATAAAAAAAATCATGCTATCACATACATATCTATCTGCAAGCTGCACATTAAATGAACATATCTAACATGACCTAAAAATATACACATCATGATGATCACCAACATGTAAATTAAGTACAACTGCAACATGAACATAAAATACATGGACCATATATATATATATATATATATATATATATAATTGAATAATGTTAAAAATATGCAACTGTAATATAAATTTCATGGATCAGCTGGTGGTAGTACAACATCAATTGCAGTACTAGTGGAGGCCTTCACAGTCAATGGCGCAGCCTCGACGGTCGATGGTCCAGCCTACTCATGATCATGAGTACTGATGGATGTTGCAGGCTGCTGACTGGACGTGGCTAATGGTCTAGTCTCATCTCCATGATGACTGCTGCTAGATGCTAGTGGAGGCTAATGCTCATCTGGTGTGGCGTGAGGTGAACGATCATGAGATGATGAGTTGCTGTTCGTGGATTGTCCATCATGTGCTGTGGATTGACCACGCCTATAACATGAAACACTCCTCCTCAGTCGCGTAACAACTTTCATAGCTCCTACGACATGTCGCATCAGGCTGTACATGTCACGCAGAATGCCTCTCCACATATGTAATAGCCTATCATCGGCCCTTATGTCTCTGTAATGAGTGGGCCTGGAGCCCACCTCAACAATCAATGCACTAAGTTGGTCGCCCAACTCTATCCTGTATCTAGTATCAAGTCGACTGTGCCTAGAAAAAGGCGGTACTAGTGCACCAGCAGGAGTATGTCTCTCTACAACGTCCTCCTGATGATCCTCGGCATTTCGCATGCCCTGATCGTCATCAGAATCCACATTTGGATCATGTGGTGGTGCCAGAATCTCCTCGCCATCGACAGAGCCGATGTTTGAAAAATATATACAAGTAAACAACAATAATTAGAAAATTTCATTACACGATTTAATAAAAACAAATTAAAGAACATGTTAGAATAAATTTAAATAAAAAAGTAATATTACCTCTATCATATGGTGACTCATCATCTGTGAAGAGGATGTTGGCACAACCTTGCCAATCCAATCTACCATAAGGACAGGGGACCATAATGAAGGGATGCAATTCGTCAACACTAGCTAGCAAGTCCAGTGCATCATGCAATATCCTGGCTAGAAACATAGTCTCGCCCCTCTTGGGCATCATTTGCCCCCACATGTGCATCCGTGTCTCCAACATCGGCCTACGAGGCTTCCAAAAAAAAGTAGGCCTCATCTATGGAAACATAACAAACAATAAACAAAATATCTTTGAAGCAAAAGGGAAGTTGACCCTCCCTTGTGCATGAGCACGACATCTATCTAAGGCTATACAGAATTGCCGCAAAAAAATGGTAGATCACCTGACAAGTCGTGGCTCCTGTACTAAAGAATCAACATAGTATAGAAGCGAGCAACTAATATGTTTCCCGTCATTGGTGTTCTGTGAAATGGTCGAAATGGGAAGTGAGAGGCATTGCACCTCCTCACTACCAAATGCACCAATACGTAACTGACCTCCAGCGACCTGAAAATATGCAGGAGACAATACTGATGCTCCAATGTATCTCTGGGAGTAAACTAACTGACTCCCTGCTACACAACCAAATGGAACCTCTAGGAATGAGGGAAAATCAACCCCTCTCCTCGATAGCCCTGTAATGAAATATATATCCTCCTCAGTGGGTGTGTACCACTGGTTAGGACCAACCTAGAAATCCTGTCGGTGGGCATTCCACCTGCGGATAAGATGTCTCAAAAACACACTATGGGCCTTTAGGGAACTAGCCTCCTCATAGAACTTGAGGAGGCCTACCTACCTTAGGAGCCCCTGGGTAGTTGCTATAATAGGGCGAGGGTACGCATCTCTCTCCCTCTCTCGTGCCTCCCACAAGCGAACCATGTCATATTTCTCCACCTATTGTTGTTGTTGTTCACCCTCTTCTCTCTGAATCATTGACATATTAAATAATTTTTTTTATTAAAAGAGACATGCATTTAGGAATATACATATATAATTTTTTTTGGAAAAAAAAAACAGACCAGTCGGTGTGCCACAAAAAATAGTCATGCACTGGTTTCGGTGCGTTGTTTGTTTGTCGCGCACCAGGGGCGGTGCCCCAAATGATATTCAATGCACCGTATGTGGTGCACCTGAAAATTTTTAAAGCACCGTTGACTATGTATGGTGTCAGAAGAGCGGTGCGCTGACTAAAATATATGCCCCGACGCGTATAGTTGTGTCAGCGCACCGAATTCCTGACAAATTACATAGTTAACGGTGCGGTCTTTTACCAGGCCGCACCATTGACCCTGTTGGAATGTCGAATGCGATGCACTGACAGACACCGGGGCAGGTATTTCCATCAACGCACCACGTTGATATTCCCATGGTCAACGGTGCGACCGGCTAAAACCGCACCACACTTTTTTTTTAAAATTTTAAAATAACACGGTGCGCCTTTCGGTACCGCCCTGGACATGGTGCAGATACCGTTAGCACTGGTTGTGGTGTGACCTGTACATTTTACAGGTAGCACCGCTTACCGGTGCCAGCCAAATGGCTCATGCGCACCACGCGACAATTTTTTTTTCTTTCTTTTAAATGGTTAATTTTAAGGTTATTTGAAATTCTAATCCGCCAAAAAGCTTAATTATGGAAAAAAAAGAAAAATACCTGTACATTTCATCGTCGAGGAGGCATATTGGCTATAGAATTTGCAAAAGAAAAATTTCCCACCGTTTTTCAAAATGCAAGCTAGAGATTGGTGGCCAATGCACAGTAGCAGCGTGTGCAATGGGTCCAATGGCAGCACGGATGTCAGGGCAGCTCAGACAAGGATAAATTGCACCGGTGCTTGAGAGCTCTGGAGCACTGAGAAAAGTGAAAAATGATGTTTTCTGGCCGTAATTTTTTTTATTTAACCCTGTTCCAGTGTGTGGGGTTTTATAGACGCACAAGTGCTGTTTCTTACGAACGCACTGGTCGGTTTCTGTTTTGGCGCAGTGTTTTATGATGCACTGGTGCGGTTTCATAACACCGTACTGGGTGGTTTCATAACATCGTACTGGGCGGTTTCTATTTTGGTGCGGTGTTTTATGATTCACCGACGCGAAAGAGTTATGAAGAATCGGTGCTCTATAGTAATACGATGCACCGAGAGAGTGTGTACGGAGTGCACGGTGACTGGTGTGCCAATGTTTTGTGCACACAGATGCTTTCTCTTGTAGAGCGCATTTGTGATCGAGAGCTCTGGAGCACTAAGAAAAGTGAAAAATGCAGTTTTTTGGCCTTAATTTTTTTTATTGAACCTTGTTCCAGTGCACGGGGTTTATAAGCGCACCGGTGATGTTTCTTACGAACGCATCGGTCAGTTTCTATTTTGGCACGGTGTTTTATGATGCACCGGTGCGGTTTCTTAACACCCCACCGGGAAATTTTTGTTTTGGTTCGTTGTTTTATGATGCACCAGCGTGGAAGAGTTATGAAGCACCAGTGCTCTACAGTAATACGACGCACCAGGCGTGGTGTACGAAGCGCACGGTGTCCAGTGTGCCAATGTTTTGTGCACATCGGTGCTTTCACTTGTAGAGCGCACCGGTGATTGAGAGCTCTAGAGCACTGAGAAAAGTGAAAAATGTGGTTTTTTGGCTATAATTTGTTTTTATTTAACCCTGTTCCAGTGTGCATGGTTTATAGGCGCATCGATGTTGTTTCTTATGACTGCATCGGTCGATTTCTATTTTGGCGTGGTGTTTTATGATGCACCAACGTGGAAGAGTTTTGAAGCACCGGTGCTCTACAGTAATATGACGCATCGGGTGGGTGTGTGCAGAGCGCACGCTGTCCGGTGTGCAAATGTTTTGTGCGCACCAGTGCTTTCTCTTGTAGAGAGCACTGGTGTGATTTTGGAATGTAAGCGCACCGAGCGGAAAACATCCGCAAAACCCTCCGCCCGCCAACCTCCTCTAGTAATCTCCACTAGAAACGGATGTATGGGGTATTTTTTATAAGGGGTTCCTCAAAAAAATCTGCTAGAGGGTATTTTCCTTGTAGTGCATCCTTTGGTATGGGCCAATTGACCATGGCCCTAACCTTCTCAAGGTCAAATTCTAGTCCTTCCTTCGAAATGATGTGGCCCAAATATTGTATTCTGTTTTGGGAACTCACTTTTACTAAATTTTGCATAAAACTGATGTTGTGGTAATTGATCCATTCTTATTCAATATTTTGAGAATAGTAGTAGCATGTATGGTTAATATTTGATTTATTGACATTAACTTTTTTGAGGTTAGTACTAGTCTACATGGTTGACTATTCATGTATTTCCATCAAGTCGTTTGGTGCTATTGTTGGAGTTTAGAAATGAATCATAAAATTCACCCTATTCCACATTAATTGTCAACCCGAAGTCTGACTGGTTATCTTTGTTGGTGTCCTGTGTTTTGATAGTTTGGAAAATCAAAAGACAAGGCAACATCAGAACCAATCTTTAGAGTTACAGGATCTAGTCCTCCTGTTCTCAGAGAGGGATCTCTCAAATGTTTGTTTGCAAAGGTTTATCTTGTGTGCTCAGAGTATTGATTTTAGACTATTTATTAAGTGCAGGTGTTTGTTTGCTTGTTTGGTTGGATTGAATTGATACAACAGAACATGAAAGGTCTAGGAAAGATACATAGAATAGAGAAACATCTGGTTCATTGGGCAATGGAGTCAAGAAAAGGTCATAACAAACTCATCAAAGGATATGGGATATCAGAGGGCAAATCTAACTTGGCCACAAGATCCTTTTGTTTTTGTAATGGGATAAACATTAATGATTTAGAAAGAGAAATTGAATTCTCAACAAAGGGAACCTGAGAACACAATTTAAACAATAAAGAGATATTTGATAGACAGGGCTAACCATAAATTCTACAAACATTCTTTAAGCAAATAATGACTTCAAGACAACTTTCAAAATGAAATCTAAGATTCGGGGAACACCCTATTTCCTCAAAGATTCTATTCTAAAGGACTTAGAAAACATAAAATATTTACTGATAACTACAGTCATAGAAGAGGGAACACCTAAAAACATCTATGATCATAATTATAATGACCTTTAAGCCAACTGTTTAAGTGAGGACAAAGGGCAAGATCAAAACAGACCTATTTGATTCACTATAAGCAAAGAACTTCAAAAGGGAGACTTCAATAACAGTTTTTAAGTGGAAACAGACAAGTAGGGAAAACCATAAATCATGCTAAAACCAACTGTTCAAACTATTAAGGAAATAAACAAGCATGAAGATTAAAGGGAAAGATTAAAGCCTGTAAAATACTTCAGCAGCAGAAAACATTAAATAGTGAAGGGTGAATAGGTCTAAGGTGCTTCCAAGAGTCATTTCTTAGCCTAAAAATTTCAGCCTACTGTAGTAAGAAATTATGGAACATAATGAAAATAGGGGAAAAACATAAAACAGTTCAGAATACTTCACCAACAGCCAAACTCATGGATCCAATGATAGAGCCTTCTCAGAAACAAGCATGCAACAACATCATCAAGACTTCAAAGACTCCAGTTTCTTCTTCAACTTCAACAGACTATGTATTTATTTCAAAGGGTTTCAGTATTACAACTTGTGATCAAACAACAACCAATCAACCAAAAAATCCTCATCTTCTACATAAGTATTTATAGGAAGATGAGGAGGTGAGATCCGATAAAAGATCTCTCAAGGCAATTAATACAGATTCAGGACTTCTTAGCCTTTTGAGGGGCTTGATGAAGAAGTGTACAAGCGGTTCTCTGTATTAACTGTTTTACATTTATGAATTAAGCTCGGTGGGAGCTTTATTTGACTTTGAGGCTCTGTGTTATGTGTGGAATAACTCTGCAGATATTTTATTTATTAAGTTTCTTTGCAGAAGTAACTCCCTGGCTGCGCTGGAGGTGAATATCTGATTTTCTTCAATAACTTCAGCCTCTGTTTGAAAGGTTTGAGGCAACAGGTGGCTCTTATGGTAGCTGAGGAATTAATTCCCCTAAATTGAAGCAATGGAAGCCTTTCTGTCAGTTAAACCCTTAGGGTTTCCCTTTAATTGTGTTTAATTTGGGGGGAATTAGGCTTTTGATAATATTTCTTAGCTGTAATCCCCGCCATTCTATCTTCAGTATTCATTTGCTGTGCTTTATCTTCAAACTTATACTCTTTAACTGTTCTTTTGAATAAAACAGTGTCTTTTCGATGTGCAGGGCCACGCAGGGCTTTTTATGGCATCGGTGCTTGATAAAACATGATGAAACGTGAAATTAAAACCCTGCAGTTGATTTTCTGTGGTAAACTGAAGGCGGGAGGATCGTCACCCTGACCCTTCGAAATTCCTTCAGACATAGTAAAGAAATCATTCAAACCCTGCAAAAAATGAAAAATAGTTATAAAATCCCACGTATGTAGGTTTATTGCTGCAGAGGATATGTAAGGGAAGCGTGGCCGTTGGATGGCATCATCCAACGGTCAGGGTTAATCGAGAGAGATCGTAGAACGAGCGGAATAAGATTAAATCTGAGCCGTCGATTGCGCAGAGATCGATGGTCGGGAGCGGAATTTGAAAGTCAAACGGAGAAAATAGGGCGATGGAATGTGGACCGTCGATCTGCAGATCATATCGATGACAGAAAAATGATTTACCGCCACGCCAGGACCATGTTAAGTGTCAGGCATCTTCGGCGAGCGATAGCCGTTGGATGGGCGGCTTCAAATCGGACGGTCCACGACGATATCGCGGGGCGTCCACGTCCGAACGATAACGCGCGATGGACGGCGGTTTTCCAAACAGTGCCCAGGACGCGTGTCAGCCAACATATGGAATCGCTGCTGTTTGGGAAAAAACCGCCCTTGCCCCAAAGGCAGTGCGATGGATACCACGTGGTTTTTTGGAGTGGGGAACAGCTGGTGGGGACCACTGGGTAGACGTACTCCGCACTGTTCGATCTATGGATTAGATCGACGGTGTAGATTTATTGAGAAATCGCTCCGGCGGAGAATTTTATAAAATAAAATGAAACCCAAAGTTTACAAATAACAAAGGTTTTTTATGGTTTTGGATGGGATATATATGTGAAATAGGATAAGCGCTCGACTGCGGGGCCTTTGGACTTATGGAATACAATGGCCCCGGGGCTTTATATAACAAGGGCCAATCACAATCGCAGTTTCAGGCCCGGGCTTTTCAATCAACCCATTGGAAGATTTGCGATGCGATAAAATATAGACCGTCGATCTGCAGATCAGATTGACGGCGGGAGATGCATCGGGGGAATCGCAAATCACAGATCGGGCCAGGGCGCTTTAATCTTCTCATTGGAATATTGCGATGCGATCGCGTGATCGCATCAGAACTTTTATAATGGCATAAAGACTTGCGCTCTTGTGTTTGCGATGTGATAAGCGCCAGAAAAAGGTTAGTGCTTAGTTCTAGGGTGTGAGTGTATGGAAGAAAAGGGTTAAAGACTTAGCCCGAGGGGGCTTAAGTCCAATATATAGAAAATATGCATTTTAGTGGTTTTTTCAAGGATTTTGTAAGGGATTTGAGGCTTTCAATAAGGTTAAGAGAGAGTCTTAAAACCTTATCAAGGGTTTTTATGAAGTGAAAAGGGGAGAAACTTAAAAAACGAGGGGTTTTTACGGGAAATGGAGGGATAGAAAAGGAGGTTAGTTTTTGAAGAGGAGGAAGGGGAAAATGGGCTTGCAGCAGTATTTGGCTTTGGAAATGAGCAGGATTTCAGAGTCTTTTGAGATGTAAACAATAGTGTAGGATCTAGACATAAACATGAGGTCTTCAAGAGTCTTCAAGAGCCAACAGTTTTTAGTAATGAAAATTGTTCCTTGAAGGCACAAAATAGATTTAGCCACCTTTTGGTATAATCAAATTTTATAGGTGGCTAACAGTGGCTCCACTTGGGGATGGTGCCTTCTTGAAGGCATCAAGAATTCAGACTTGGATTCTCTGGGAGGCTGACCTATGCCTCATCCATTGGGTGATCTTGCTTTGCTCTGAAAAATAATATCAGTTATGAAAAATAATGGACTTCATCAATACCACTTTATACCTACCCAATCCTATTGATCTAACATTTTGTCTTCATCAGAGTGCACTTGGATTGGAAAACTATTTTCACAACATTTTATTCTTTTGAAAGCATAAAACTAATCTAATTCTACTCCTTATTTATCCATGAACTCAGATTAAACAATTGAGCTCATATGTTTGTCTACTTAATCTACTGTCTATTGGGATTAAACTGTTCAACAAAGTTTCTTCTCTAAATTCTTACAACAGAAATTTAAAAGCGTTCAAGTCAGGATTGAACAGTCTAACTTGATGCTGGTCTATAGCATAAAAACAAGCTGCATATAGACAATATTTTGCAGAAAATTTTAAACAAAAAATGGAAGGCTTAAGATCTGAAAATCTGAAGCACTGCCTTATCTTTTTACAGCTCTGTTTTGACTCTTGTTTGAGCTGTCTCTTTCTTGTTCTCTGGTTCAGATTTTGAGCTGATTAGAACTAGATTTTAACATTATTTGACTCAGAATTTTGAAACAGATTTGAGTCATCTCTCTTTTGGAAACTTAGGTTCAGATTTTGATCATGTTTGAACCTTTAATTTCTATCCTAATTTAGCTACTGATAAGCCAAGATTAATCAGTTTGGAAAATCAATCTCATTATACTATCAGTAGGAAAATTGAAAGCTAATTAGTCAAGATTGAACAATTGACTAACTAGAAGTGTGTTTTGAGGAGTGGCATTTAAGCTTGCACACTTTTCAGAATTTATTTTCTTTTTTGGCATGGGGCTGTGCCTTTCTTGTTTTCACAATCTACCCTCTTTTCTTTCTTTTGTATGTTTTTGTATTTTTTGGTTTTTTCTAACTTTGAATGCAATGGTTAGGCTGTGATATTTACAATGAAAAATAAAATGCTTTGAAACTTAGGATTCTTGGCAGAAGTAATGCTTGAGCATCCTGCCATTGATGGGACCTCCATATAGATCTTGTCCATTCAGTTCTTTCAAGAAGAATGTATTGTGACCCCTCTCATCATGAATAATATAGGGCCCTTTCCACAAATTCTCAAACTTGCCATGTTTTCCCTTGTCTTCTCTTCTTGAATCCCATTTAAGAACAACATTTCCAACTTGGAAATTGTTTTCCTTAGTCCTTTTATTAAATAGGTTCTTCATATTCTCTTGGACTAAGTGTGTTCTTTCATAGACTTCCTCTCTGGTTTGCTGTAAATGGATTGTCTGGTTGATTATTCTCTGCATATCGTTCTCTTCAATCTACACTTCTTGAAGGAGCTTCATAACTGGCACTCCCAACGAGGTGGGAAAGACTGCATCCATGTCGTAAAATAACTGATAGGGGGACATGTTTATTGATTTATTTGTAGTCAACCTATCAGCCCATAAGGCATGAACCAGTTTGCTGTGCCATGCTTTCTGATTTTGTTCCAACAGCTTTTTGATTATATTGATGAGACTCTTGTTGGAAGATTCAGCTAATCCATTCCCTTGGGGATAGTAAGCAGTGGAATGGCCCAAGGTTATGTGGTATTTGTGACATAAATCAACCATCTTCTTAGATTTACAAGCAGCAGCATTGTCTGTTATGATTTTTCTGGGACAACCAAATCTGGATAGGATATTTGTTTCAAGGAACTTGATAATGACAGAGTCATTAGCATTCCTGGATGGTATAGCTTCTATCCATTTGGTAAAGAAGTTAGTAGTTGTGAGGATCCATTTATGCTGAGCTGAGGAGGATGGGTGAATTTCCCCAATGAAGTCTAAACCCCATTGTTGAAAAGGTGCCTCAACTCTGATAGGGTGTAAAGGTAAGGGAAGGAGTTTTCTCTTGCCATCAAAGATTTGACATTTATGGCAAGACATGACCAGCTTTTGAGTGTCTGGGAAAAGGGTTGGCCAATAGTAACCAGATCTAAGAATTTTGTTTGCTATGGCCTTCCAGTAGAGGTATCCTCCACATTCTCCTTCATGCAACTCATGCATGATCTTTCCTACATCATCTTCAAGTAAAAATTTAAGAAAAATTCCAACAACATTTTTCCAATATAATACTCCATCTAAGATACAAAAACTCAAAGCCTTTTGTTTCAAAAATATAGCTTTAGTTTTGGACAAAGAAGGAGGGGCATTTAAATATAAAAGCACATAAATAATGTCAGCATACCAAGAAGAATTTATAAATGTTTCTTCAATAAAAGGAGCATCAAATTCTTCTATTTTTTCCAACATGTCTACCATATTCATGTCTAGTGCTTGGAAGTTAGACTCAGCCATAAGTTTTGCTAATCCTTGCCCTTTAACCAGTTTGGTGGGCCTAATTTCTAAGTCATACTCACGAATAGTTGCAATCCATTTTCCCCTTTTACCATCAGGGTCTTGAATTAGAATGTCCTTGACAACAGTATGTGGAACAAAAGAAATTATGTGAGAGTGTAAAATATAGACCCTAAAGTCTTTCAATGCTTTCACTAATGCTAAGGCTTGCTTCTCCATGATGTTGTATTTGAGAGGAGCATCTCTTAAGGCCCTACTAAAGAAAGATATTGGTTGTTCTTGCCCCAAATCATTCTTTTGAAGTAAAACTGCAGCTATTGTATGTTCAGATGCAAAGGAAAAGATGTAAAAATCTTTGGTAAAATCTGGACTAATCAGGACTGGTGCTTGAGTCAGAGCTTGTTTGACCAGTTCGAATGATTGTTTAGCTGGTAAAGTCCATTTTACACCGACATCTTTCTTAAGCATGTTTGTAATGTTTTTTAATAGCTCAAAAAGATTAGGGATAAACCTCCTCAGAAAATTTATCTTTCCGATGAAAGATTGCAATTCTTTGAGGCTCCTTGTATGGTTGTTCTGCAATATGCCATTTATCCTAGTAGGGTATATTTTGATTCCCTCTTCTGAAATTATGTGGCCAAGAAGTTTACCTTCTTGGAGACCAAAGAGTGTTTTCTTGGGATTCAATGATAAGCCAAATTTCCTACACTTCTCAAAAAAATTTCTCAAGTGAATCAGATGTTCTTCATCGGTTTTTGAAAAAAAGGTTATGTCATCAAGGTAAATAATTATTAAATAGCCAATATCTTCAGAAAATTCTATGTCCATGGCCCTTTGGAAGGTGGCCCCTGCATTCATTAATCCGAAAGGCATTTTGACATACATAAAGGTGCCTCAAGGTGTGGTAAAAGCAGTTTTGATTTGATCACTTGGGAACACTAACACCTAGTTGTAACCCGAGAACCCATCTAAGAGTGATATCCTTTTTGACCCAACTACCCTCTAAAGTATATGGTCCATTTTGGGTAAGGGGTAGTTGTCTTTTAAGGAGGCTCTATTTAGGTTTCTGAAATCGATACAGAGTCTGATCTCCCCTGTCTTTTTCCTAATAGAAACTAAGTTTGATACCCATTCTGAAAATCTAACTGGTACTATAATGCCAGCATCTTGCATATTTTTAATTTTGGCTTTAACTAAAGGTAATAAAAGTGGGTTTATTCTCCTTAGTTTTTGTTTGAAGGGCTTTTGATTTTCCTTCAGTGGAATCTTGTGCTGAATGATGCTGGTATCATAAGATTTCAGATCTGTGTATGCCCAAGCAAACACATCTTTAAACTCTTTGAACAACTCTATATATTGTGATTTTATGTGAGTTGGGAGAGTGATGGACAAGTTAATCATCTTGGGTTCTGTTAGGGAGCCTATGTTGTGTTCTTATACGTTTGTTTCTACAGGCTCCATTTTCAGTTCTTTGGCTACATCATTAAAGTCGAAAAGGTGTTCCAAAGGTGAGAGACCTCTTGGAATTGAAGCGTTCTTACATTCTAAAACTTCCAGGTCTTTTTGGTCCACGTTGTCAACTAAATCTACTTCAAATAGATTCTCATAATGATTTATATCAGTAGAGTGTATTATTTCAGCTTCTAGGATTTCTTCGATATATAAACAGTTTTTCTTATGGCTAGTTTCTGATATTGGTATACTAAAATCATTTTCTGATTTCAAAAAATCATCTATGTGTTGGTCAGAATCAAACACTTGCCAGTGGTCTTCGTTATTAGGTACTACAGGCCTGTGTTTTACCTTTACGCTAAGTTGTTCGTTTATTTCAGGTATGACAGTTACTGGCATTGAAAGTGAGTTCATTTGCTAAATGATTAAACGCTCTAGGAATGAAAACAAGTTCGTATTTTTCAAAGGTTTTCAATAAATTGAGGGCAGCATTTCGATATTCCCTAGGCCTCGAATTCCTGGCTGAGTACTCTCCTTTGATTTGTTTTATAATAAATTCAGAATCTCCTAAGATTGTTATCTTTTGGGCTCGTAATTGTTTGAGCAATTGTAAACCTAGGAGAAGTGCTTCGTACTCAACGATATTGTTAGTGCATGGGAAATCTAATTTATACGAAAAAATTTGATTTGTATTTTGGATCCATACGCCTGCACCTGCACTTGCTTTATTACAGGATCCATCAAAGTTTACTGTCCACATTACATTTGACTCATTTTTGTTTTCTTGTTGCTGTTGATTGTCAATGTTTTGAATTTGATTGAAGGGAAGATTGGATTGTTGTGGTGAACTGATTGGGTCTATGTTTTCTTGATCTTGTTGAGTAATGTCATCTTCGCTGCATAAGATAGAGGAATATAAACTTGATTGAATATAATAGATTGGAGAGTTGTTCGGTTTTTCTATGTTTCTCACCATGTACTTCATGTGAGATTCTCTGTACAGTCTTCTGTTTTGGTTGAAAATAGGGATGGTGGCGTAAGACATGTCCATTTGAAGGCTGCCCTGAAGTTTGGCTCCCTAAGATCTTGATAAGAGCATGCCATACTTAGGGGGAATGTCAGCTACAACTATATCCATAACAGACTCTTAGCAGGGATCTGAGCTAGAGTAACACATAAATCCTTGATTAAACCCAAACATTTGACTCGACTTGAGTCAAAAGAATACAAATCTTTGTATGGTTTAATAATATCTAAGCCTAAGCTCTCCATTACCACCTTGGGCATCAGATTGTGTGAAGCTCCCGAATCTAACATGGAATTGTGTAAAATTTTCTCGTGTATGTTCAAGCTAATATAGAAGGGAGGGACATGCCCTTCTTGATATTTTCCTTCCACTTCAGGACCAAACAACAACTCAGGTTTATCATCTGTCAAGTTTAAGGTGTCAGTATCACTTCCTAAGTTCAAAGCTTTCAAAACTTGGTTTTTGTATACTTCTTGGGTTACTAGTTCAGCTAGGGGGATGGTAATTTTTATCTTAGCAATCTATCCATCAAGGTTGAAAGGAATAGTTGACTTGTTGATATTTACGTCTGTTTTTTCAATTGAATTCTTTTCAGCAACTTTGATTTGCTGAACCTTGTTTGGACTGGTGATGGGGATAGTTTTATTAGGGCCACTAGCTGAAGTGCTAGGGGTACTCTGTTCAACATTTGGTTGGACACCTTTGTCTTTATTTAAGTCTAGTTTTTTGGCAGAAATGTTGGTTTTTTCTGCTGTCTTTTTGGGTTGGTTTTCTGTGTTTTTCTTGACATCAGTGCTAGTGTTCTTATCTTTCGAATTATCTATACTTCCCTTGCTCCTAAGGTCATACTGTTTATGCACCTCCATGATTGCATTTTCAAAACCCAATCTATAGTCATCAGAATCTTCATAGGTGTTTGTATTTTGATCATAAGAGAAGAAACCTTGTTCCTCCTCAGTGAGGAAAACATCATCCCCACTGTCTGATCCAATCAAGTTTACATGTGATTCTTCCAACCTTTCCAACTCCCTGTCTTCCTCATATTGATCTACATAATTCTTATGAAAGGGAGGTCTAATCTGTTGGTCACTTTCTTTTTGCTTATCTTGATTTTTGTCTCTTCTATAATTCTGATTTCTATTTCTGTTTTGATTGTTTTGAGGTGTAGTGTGGTTTTGATTTGCTTGTGCTCTCTTGATTATGCTCATCTCTTTCATCATTTCTTCCATCATTTTCTCCATTTTTGAGTTGGAAGTAGTGGGTGTGGATTCCTCTCTAAAAGATACTCTCTTCTCAGTTTTCATTCTTGCTCTCTTCTCTATTAAGTTGACTTCCACCGAAAGAGCTCCTCTTTGCATACCTTCAAGAGTTGTAAAATCTCTCTCTCTTAGCGAATAGGCCATCTCAGGGTCAAACCCTTCAGGGAACTTGTTTAAATCTGCGCCCTGTGGAGGTTTTAGTTCTGGAGACAGGGCATTATACACACTATTAAATCTAGTGCAATAAGCTTGTACATTTTCCCTGGGTTTCTATGGAGATTTTTGTAATTAGAAAGGACTTGGAGAGGATTCTTCTTCACTTCCCATTTGTTTAAGAATGTTTGATGGAAGCCTTGGAGATCATTAATACTATGGGGGGGCTAAAATTTTAAACCATTTTCTAACATCTCCCCCCAAGCTCTGAGCAAATAACCTAAGCTTGACAGAATCATCATCGATTTCATTTCTGTCAAAGTAGTCATTCATTTTGTCTACATGTTGTGATGCGGTTGTAGCATTGTTAGCATCATATAATGCAATTTTGGATTGGTATTCCTATGGGAGATTGACTAGTGGTATAGGAAGGACTAGGGGATCATACCATGCTGCCATGATAGGTGGTGGGGGTGTATTCACAAGGAGCGGATTAATGACAGGAACAGTGGGCTAAGGTGTAGTGGTTTGAATAGGGGATGAAGGGTGAGCAGAATTGGATGGACCAGGGATAGATTGTTGAGCTGACCTTGGGTGAGAGACACCTAAATTGAGAAGGAAATGTAAATCAGGTGGTGTGGTTTCTCTACTACCAGGTTGTTTACTTTATTCTGGGGATGAAAGTGAAGACCTAGAATCTATCTGAATTATATCATCAAGTGACCTAGTTCTAAAAGGATTTCTTCAGTCAACTTGTGATTGATGTAGGGCTGCGAGATTTTTAGGGATTGAATTAGATCTCAAGGGTGATCTAAAAACAGTTGAAAATTTTATCTTTGAAGGTTTCCTAAGTATAATTTCAGGGTTGTCAACTTCTTCCAGTGGGTTTGGATCAGGGTAGGCTCTAGTATGAATATTTCTAGGAGCCACAATGCTATGTTTTTCAGACTCAATTGAAAAAGAAAATTTTTGACCAAATATGACAATCTTTAAGAGGCTAGTTGATCTTTTCAGAAGAAGGAAAATTTTAATCTTAAAGCCTTCTAGCTGAGTTTATATGATGTTGTTAAGACTTGGGGTCTTCCCAGTGGAGTCTTAAGGTATATTTTTTAGGATCGTGGAGTCGCCAGGTGGAAATTTTTAGCTCTTTTGGAGGTAAAGGTTTTATGGTCCACCACCAAGTTTATTATGAAGCCAAATTGAAATGTTTTGGGTTTTTCTGAGTTTTATGATCTTACAGGTTATGAGAGTGTCCTAAATCTGTCCTAACACTTAGCTAGGGTGTCAAAACGTATAGAGTTCACTCTTATGGCTTGGTAACTGAATCCTTCAAGGTTTGATAAGGCTTTATAAGAATCCTAAGGATTACTTAGTTTGTCACTGATTCAAAAGATCCTATCATGATTACCATTGCTTGGTAGTGCTTGAAAAAGGTTACTTATGTTATACTTAGACAGTGAGTGTTTTGTTTTGCAGATTTTACTCAGAGTCCCACCGTGATCGCCATTATGTTGGTGTCCCGTGTTTTGATAGTTTGGCAAATCAAAAGACAAGGCAACATCAAAACCAATCTTTAGAGTTACAGTATCTAGTCCTCCTGTTCTCAGAGAGGGATCTCTCAAATGTTTCTTTGCAAAGGTTTATCTTGTGTGCTTAGAGTATTGATTTTAGACTAGTTATTAAGTGCAAGTGTTTGTTTGTTTGTTTGGTTGGATTGAATTGATACAATAGAACATGAAAGGTCTAGGAAAGATGCATAGAATAGAGAAACATCTAGTTCATTGGGAAATGGAGTCAAGAAAAGGTCATAACAAACTCATCAAAGGATATGGGATATCAGAGGGCAAATCTAAATTAGCCACAGGATCCTTTTTCTTTTGGAATGGGATGAACATTAATGATTTAGAAAGAGAAATTGAATTCTCAACAAAGGGAACCTGAGAACATAATTTAAACAATAAAGAGATATTTGCTAGACAGGGCTAACCATAAATTCTACAAACATTCTTTAAGAAAATAATGACTTCAAGACAACTTTCAAAATGAAATCTAAGATTTGGGGAACACTCTATTTCCTCAAAGATTCTATTCTAAAGGACTTAGAAAACATAAAATATCTACTGATAATTACAGTCATAGAAGAGGGAACACCTAAAAACATCTATGATCATAATTATAACGACCTTTAAGCCAACTGTTTAAGTGAGGACAAAGGGCAAGATCAAAACATACCTATTTGATTCACTATAAGCAAAGAAATTCAAAAGGGAGACTTCAATAACAGTTTTTAAGTGGCAGCAGACAAGCAGGGAAAACCATAAATCATGCTGAAAACAACTGTTCAAACTATTAAGGAAATAAACAAGCATGAAGATTAAAGGGAAAGATTAAAGCCTCTAAAATACTTCAACAACAGAAAACATTAAACAGTGAAGGGTGAACAGGTCTAAGGTGCTTCCAAGAGTCATTTCTTAGCCTAAAAATTTCAGCCTACTTTAGTAAGAAATTATGGAACATAATGAAAACAGGGGAAAAACATAAAACAGTTCAGAATACTTCACCAACATCCAAGCTCATGGATCCAATGATAGAGCCTTCTTAGGAACAAGCATGCAACAACATCATCAAGACTTCAAAGACTCCAGTTTCTTCTTCAACTTCAACAGACTATGTATTTATTTCAGAGGGTTTCAGTATTACAACTTGTGATCAAACAACAACCAATCAACCAACAAATCCTCATCTTCTACATAAGTATTTATAGGAAGATGAGGAGGTGAGATTTGATAAAAGATCTCTCAAGGCAATTAATACAGATTCAGGACTTCTTGGCCTTTTGAGGGGCTCGATGAAGAAGTGTACAAGCGGTTCTCTGTATTAACTGTTTTACATTTATGAATTAAGATCGGTGGGAGCTTTATTTGACTTTGAGGCTCTGTGTTCTGTGTGGAATAACTCCGCAGATATTTTATTTATTAAGTTTCTTTGCAGAATTAACTCCCTGGCTGCGCTGGAGGTGAATATCTGATTTTCTTCAATAACTTCGGCCTCTGTTTGAAAGGTTTGAGGCAACAGGTGGCTCTTATGGTAGCTGAGGAATTAATTCCCCTAAATTGAAGTGGTGGAAGCCTTTATATCAGTTAAACCCTTAGGGTTTCCCTTTAGTTGTGTTTAATTTGGGGGGAATTAGGCTTTTGATAATCTTTCTTAGCCGTAATCCCCACCATTCTGTCTTCAATCTTCATCTGCTGTGCTTTATCTTCAAACTTATACTCTTTAACTGTTCTTTTGAATAAAACAGTGTCTTGTCGATGTGCAGGGCCGCGCAGGGATTTTTATGGCATCGATGCTTGATAAAACACGATGAAATGTGAAATTAAAACCCTGTAGTTGATTTTCTGTGGTAAACCAAAGGCGGGAGGATCGTCACCCTGACCCTTCGAAATTCCTTCAGACATAGTAAAGAAATCATTCAAACCCTGCAAAAAACAAAAAACAATTATAAAATCCTGCGTATGTAGGTTTATTGCTGTAGAGGATATGTAAAGGAAGCGTGGCCGTTGGATGGCATCATCCAATGGTCAGGGTTAATCAGGAGAGATCGTAGAATGAGCAGAATAATATTAAATCTGAGCCGTCGATCGCGCAGAGATCGACGGTCGGGAGCAGAAGTTGAAAGTCAAACGGAGAAAACAGGGCGATGGAATGTGGCCCATCGATCTGCAGATCAGATCGATGGCGGAAAAATGATTTACCACCGCGCCGAGACCACATTAAGTGTCAGGCATCTTTGGCGAGCGATAGCCGTTGGATGGGAGGCTTCGAATCGGATGGTCCACGGCGATATCGTGGGGCGTCCACATCTGAACGATAATGCGCGATGGACGACAGTTTTCCAAACAGTGCCCAGGATGCGTGTCAGCCAGCATATGGAATCGCTAATGTTTGGGAAAAAACCGCCCTCGCCCCAAAGGTAGTGCGATGGATAACACGCGGTTTTTTGGAGTGGGGAACAGCTGGTGGGGACCACCGGGTAGACGGACTTCGCACTGTCCGATCTGTGGATTAGATTGACAGTGTAGATTTATTGAGAAATCGCTTCGGCGGAGAATTTTATAAAATAAAATGAAACCCAAAGTTTACAAATAACAAAGGTTTTTTATGGTTTTGGACGGGATATATATGTGATATAGGATAAGAGCTCGACAGCGGGGCCTTTGGACTTATGGAATACAATGGCCCCAGGGCTTTATATAACAAGGGCCAATCACAATCGCAGTTTCGGGCCCGGGCTTTTCAATCAACCCATTGATAGATTTGCGATGCGATAAAATATAGACTGTCGATCTGTAGATCAGATCGACGGCGGGAGATGCATCGGGGGAATCACAAATCGCAGATCGGGCCAGGGCGTTTTAATCTTCTCATTGGAATATTGCGATGCGATCACACCATCGCATCGAAACTTTTATAATGGCATAAAAACTTGCGCTCTTGTGTTTGCGATGCAATAAGCGCCGGAAAAAGGTTAGCGCTTAGTTCTAGGGTGTGAGTGTATGGAAGAAAAGGGTTAAAGACTTAGCCCGAGGGGGCTTAAGTCCAATATATAGAAAATATGCATTTTGGTGGTTTTTTCAAGGATTTTGAAAGGGATTTGATGCTTTCGATAAGGTTAAGAGAGAGTCTTAAAAAGGGTTTTTATGAAGTGAAAAGGGGAGAAACTTAAAAAACGAGGGGTTTTTATGGGAAATGGAGGGATAGAAAAGAAGGTTAGTTTTTGAAGAGGAGGAAGGGGAAAATGGGCTTGCAGCAGTATTCGGCTTTGGAAATGAGTAGGATTTCAGAGTCTTTTGAGATGTAAACAACAGTGTAGGATCTGGACATAAACATGAGGTCTTCAAGAGTCTTCTAGAGCCAACAGTTTTTAGTAATGAAAATTGTTCCTTGAAGGCACAAAACATATTTAGCCACCTTTTGGTATAATCAAATTTTACAGGTGGCTAACAATCTCAAGTCTATCATGCAAATTAAATGCAAGCCACAATTTCCCTACTTAGTATCAAACATTCAATCATAACACACCATTGTGTAGCAGCAAGCAATGAGTATAACAACAATTAGAGTATCAACAAGAAATGACTCACATCAAAGCATCGATAAGTCATTACACCAATAAATAATTACACAATAGAAATAAAATATGCACAAAACTAATCCAGCAACACCTGGTCAGGAGAGTGGGCCCAACTCCCTGATAAGGGCTGTGGTAAGATTGGAATTATAAAATACTTAGAAAATTAGAAATTGTATTAATTAAAGGAAATTACAAAGTTTGCTTTCATAAAATAAAGTGTCTCGTATCTCTCTTGCGAGATTGGTTTTACATGCCTCATGAAATTAATTATACATTTAAGTGATGACTAATAAGTCTTGAAATTATGGCAATTGTCCATCTACAAATACACAACAATCTATGAAATAAAACATAATAAAAAAATAGTGATTGTGTTGATCAAGAAGTTTAACCACCATTGTTTCTGGTATCCAAAGATAGTCCTGCTAGCTCAGCAACATCCACTGAATTGTAGTCTTTGACCAGCATTGCTTCGAATCTGCAAAAATACTTAAGTTAGCAAGCCGCTTTAGGTGATTCCCCTACGACTACCTTCATTGATTAATAATTCAAAAAGACATGAAAATATATATAATTTTTTGTTTAGAATACAAATTGACCCATCAAGGACATGGAATAAGTACAAGAAAAAGATAAAAAGGTAGGTAAAAGTAGGCAATTTTAGCAACCAACATCTACCCCAACTAGCATTTTTACATGTCCTCATGCAAATCGTCGCCTATGCAGATCTGGGTTGGAGCCACTGTGATTAGTGTGAAGCTGTGCAAGATCATACTTTGCAGCCATATCTATTCGAGGAAGTTTAAACCCAACTATTTGAAGAAATTCCTTCCACCAATCATCATTTACCACATAAGTTGGTATGTATTGCTCAACTGGCAGCCAAATAACAGGAAACGAGAATATCAAACCTATCCGTCAGGCCCCAAAATGCTGCATACATGAAATATACCATAATATTATGTCCAAAATTAGGGGCCCCAAAAGTTTTGTGTACCCTCACTACTGATGATGACAACATCCAAGTTTCTAACAGACGTCCCGAACCTCCTCTTGACAAGCAAAAATTTGTCTTATACATATGTCAACACATCACTTCTATGTTGTTAACATCTGACTCTTCCATCCTTTGATATTTATAGATGTACTGTGTTTGTTGAAGATATGATCAGCCTGGAAATGATCCATTATAATCATAAGTGGTCTGTTCACCTGATATTCTTCGAATGTGTTGAAGGCCTTCTTCCACTTAACCTGGTTAATCATGAAAGAAGTGAAAGCTCTCAACTAAACATCCCCCACATATGTAACTGGATTAAATTTATGGTAATCCTTCAATGGATAATCATGCATGTAAATCTCACACATTAGGTGTTGGTTCAGGGTATTGTGGGTTCTAAAAATCTGAAGAAATTTTTAGGATCATGTATTTCATGAATTATTTCATGATGAATACTTTCTAGATAGAATAATATGTATCATTCATGGAGGAACAAATCATAACTGTTAGTAGGGGTTTGGCATCTCATTACCTACTGCGCCAAGTCAAACATTTCATCCTTATCGACCTTCAACAACTACACTTGTTCTTCCAATTCTTTAATCCTTTCCCGTTGCTTCTCTTGTTTCTGCTTTATTTCTCTAGATGGGTCATGTAGCATTAGGGGAATTTTTAGGTCTAAAATGGGCTTCCTAAGAAAAATGTACAACCAAAATAAAATTTACAAGAACCAATAGGATTCAAGATGATGATGTCAACTATGGGGGATGATTCACCATTTTTGGAGCAAAAAAGTAAAAATATTAAAAAATAATAAAATAATAAAACTATTTTTTCAAATTATCTCCCAGAAGTTTTACTAAAATTTTGAGTGGGAGTACTCTTTAGATGAAAATTTTAATTCCTCATCCAAGGAGTACCCATGTTGCATACTTTCGATGGACCCTGCTACACGAAAAATGAGAAATACATGAAAAAATGTGATTGCAAAAATGTTTTTCATGTATTTCTCATTGTTTGTGGAGTAGGGTCCTTCGAAAGTATGCAACATGGGTACTCCTTGGATGAGGAATCAAATTTGGCATCCAACGACTGTTTCTGCTCGAAATTTTAGTAATCTCATAGGGAGATAAGTTGAAAATATGAGTTTTTTTTTTTCCCTTTAAAATTTGATGATGTAATCAAATATTATTTTATTATTTCCACTATTATTTTATAATTTCCTTAGGAGGCCCATTTTAGACCTCAAAATTCCCCTAATTTCAGCTACTTCTTTCACAACCTACTCTCGGATTCCTTTCACTATTTCTCGGTGGGCTTCCATGGGAATAGATCCTTGCTGAAAATGAGACGCCATATTTTTCCATTTCTGGATTTCAGCAGTTAAAAAAATTCCCTTGACTCAAAAAAGTGAAAAAGTGACTCGGTCTGTGCGACTGCTGAAGTCATTGGCCTGTCTTCAATCTGCATTATCCCTGAAGTGGTTTCAACTCCAGGGTTCATGGTGGCTTGACCAAAAACCCTTTTATTCTTCCTCACTCGTCTCCATAAGCGCAACACTCGCTTAATTAAATTGATAATTTCCATTTTTAATTGCACATATTATCTAAACTATGACCGATACTTATCTTGGATGGGGGACATTCTCCTTGCACATTTTTCAATAAATTCTTGCTTAATAGGGACCTCCTCCACTGGGGTCATGGCTGGTGTTGCATTTGGCGAATTGACATCAGTGAATTCGTCAACCGGTTCCTTCTTTACCCTAATTTATTCTGTTTGCACAAGATATTATGGGAAAACCCCAAAATTTTCTTCCACAGGCCCTGGAATCTGCATAATTTCCCTGAATGGCTCTCGTGGGATGACATTTTCAGCATCCTTTTCCCACGGCTACTCTAATGTCTTATCTTCTCCTTCCCTTGGCTCAGGGTTTGGTTCTGGCTCTTATGGGTTAGAAGCAACCACAATATTTTATCCTAATTTTTCTGTGGGGGTAACATCAGTCATAATTTATTCAAATCACTCTTCGATCGATGTTGGTTCTTGTGTGACAACGTCGACCATAAATTCTTCAAATGGTCCAAATTGTTCCCCCATCGACATCGATTCTTGTGTAACAACGTCGCCAATGGCCTTTATGGTTGTCCCTACAAATTTTAATATAGGGGGAGAAATCTTTTCATTTTTCGAGCAATTAGGGGGATGAAATTTCCTTACTCCTCTTGGCAAGGAAGCAGGAAGTGGAGAACACAGAGTATCTTCCCCAATTTCCATCCTTCCAACACCTGTTGCCTTAAGATATTTAATTTTCTATTCTCCCCCCTTATCTTCTGGCTGTTTTACACCTTCCCTTTCTCTTCCTTCTTATGCCTCTTCCACCTTCTGTTCTACTTGTTCAGTAGTCATCATTGGTTCTTGTGTGACAATGTTGATTGCGACTTCCATTTCTTCCAAAGGTCCCTTCGCTGCTTTGACATGCGACATTGGTTATTTTGTGACCGTGTCGCCTGCAAGATCTTCAAATGCTGGAGTTCTTTCATTCATTCAATAGTCGACGTCAGTTCTTAGGTAATAGTGTTGGTTATGCTCCCCTCTACTTCCATTACTTCTTCTTCCAGGCCTATAGTCGACGCTGGTTCTTGTGTGACAACATCAATTATGGTCTCTTCCAATTCCATTGCCTCGACTCCCATTGCTAATTCTTCTAATCCTTCAATATCCGGCAATGGTTCTTGTGTAACAGTGCCTTCTGCGGCTTCTTTTTCTTCCATTTCCTCTGTTACTTCTGCCAATTCCTCTAACTGTCCAGCAGCCGATGATGGTTCTTGTGTAAAAACGTCGTCTGCAACTTCTTCTTCTTCCACTGCCTCTACTATAGTTGCCAATTCCTTTAACTGTCCAACAATTGACACTCGTTCTTGTGTAACAAAATCGTCTACAACTTCTTCTTCTGCCACTGCCTATGCTACCATCTCCAATTCCTCTAACCATTAAGTAGTGGACACTGGTTCTTATGTAGCAGCATCGTCTACAACTTCTTCTTCTGCCACTAATTCTTCCTCCACTCTTGCCGACTTCATACCCGCAAGATCTTCCTCTGCCAATTCAATGAATTGGGGCCAGGCCATGGAAGTCTGTGATAGGGTATGCACCACCAATAACCTAAGAAGCACATGGTTTGTGAGAGTTTCCAATGCTTGACGCGATTGACAAGCAAACTGTGCCATCAATTGAAGATTATTCCACAAGAAATACAATATATACACACAATGCACATGAAAGAATCAAAGACATGCACGAAGTTTAAAATGATATTTGAATAGGGTGGAGAGATGACCTTCACAAGTAATGTATCACTTAACAAAATATGTGACTTCGACCCATAGCTGCAACAAATATTTCTAATTGTATCCCATGCCCTTTTGCACCACAACTTCCCCTGCCTGCAAGAATAATTATAGGAATTATGGTAATGGTGATTTCCTGGAAAACCATTTCTTCCCCCTTTACAGAAATACACTAACAGTAGAGATGATTTCTACAGTGACAGAAATTTATAGATCACATACTCTGGAATGATTTCTGTCCAGTTTTAATGCAATTTCAACTGTAATGGATTCATCGAACCGCTACAACCTTTCAAAATATGTGTGCCAACCTATATCCTGAAAAAATTGCCATGCATTTGGATTGCACCAGACCTACACTGTGTTTTCTGGTTCATGCCTCATAACTTTCCCACCCATTCCACTAGTTGTTCTATAGCAGCACTCGAAGTAGCAGTAAGACCATTGAGGAAAGTGTTAGCCAGTAAGATTGCAGTGAAAGTAACCGTGAAAGGGAAATTTGGCGATTGTTAATGGAAAAATCCATGGTGGATTGTAATAATTATGGTAATTATTCTAACGTGTTTGAAAATACAAAAATTAATTAATGTCATACATATTCAAATTCCAATGCGTGTGGATAATCATGCAGGGTATGGTGAGGATCTGAGCAATGATCGTGGGGGTGTACAAGTTGGCATGAGGTTCGAAAGAAATAATGGCCTATAATTTTTAGCATTAAATGTCATAGCTCCCCCTAACTAAGGAATGACCATCCACAGTAATGTTTAGTCATGTCATAAGTGAAGTATTAATCAGATCCAAAAAATTCGGTTGGGGACGTATCTGACGACTTACCTTGGTGGACTAACAACATTAAAGGAGTAACAAAATCAAGGGAGTAACAACACCCGAGGAGTAACAATACTACAGAAGTAACAAAAACAGTGAGGTACTTAGACGAAATTTCCACGAAGATAGTAACAACACTGGAGGTGTAACAAGACTGGAGGAGTAACAACACCAGTGAAGTACTTAGACAACCAATCATCGAAGGAGTATTAACATCAGAGGAGTAACATCACCAGTGAAATACATGAAAGAAAAACAATAATAGAGTAATAACAACATCTCTCTCTCTCTCTCTCTCTCTCTCTATATATATATATATATATATATAATTTTCTTTTAAGTAAGGGGTACAAAGGAAGAGTTCTTTGCACCAATAACTTCAAAACCTGAATTATCAGAGAGATGTTTAATGAAGGAGTTTCTAGAAGCTGGAAGGTGATACAATCTGAGGCAATGTCCATTTAAAATCACAGGAGTATGTGCCTCATCAATTGTTACAAGTCTAACAATCCCGTTATCAAACACCATGTCAACTTCATGCTGTCCCATCCATCTTGAGCAGAGTTTTCCCATAAAGTCCTTGAATTGAGAGTCATAGAGAAACTCCCAATTCCCTTTCTGAAACACATTTTTCTTAATGAATTTGTCATGCCATTTAGCTCGTTGTTGCTGAATTGCAATAGTGTTCTAGATATCCATCAGACAAATTTCATCCTAGTCGTTCAACTCTTCCAGTCAGTGTTTCTGGGCTTTTGAAAGATCCAATCCTACTTCAAGAGCTGTCGTGAGTGTCTTAATATCAAATTCTATCAGAAACAAAGGATATTTCCCATATACAAGTTCATAAGGTGAAATCCCATTGTATTCTGCCATGTTGTGCTAGATGCCCAGAATGCCTTAGGAAGCTTCTCAGCCCAATTTTGGCGATGGGTTGCTACAATATTCATAAGGATGTTCTCAAGCACCTTGTTCATACTTTCGACTTGAAAATTCACTCGGGGATGATATGGAGATGTCACCCTGTGCTTGATTCCATACTTCTTCATAAGTTACTCTATCAAATGTGATGTGAATTGCGCTCCTCCATCTGAAACTATATCTCTAGGATCTATGTAACGAGTGAAAATCTCTTCTAACAAAAAGTCTGAAACAACCTGATCCATTGCTTTCACAATAGCCTTGGCCTCTACCCACTTTGTCACATAATATGTGGAGACCAAAATATGAAATTTCTAATGTGAAGACAGATTAAATGGTCCAACAAAATAAATATCCCATTTCTCAAAGGGCACAAGAGCTATTTGAGGATGTAATGACATCTCATCTGCCCGACCAAGCTGAACCATTCCCTGGAAGCTATCGCACCCTCGAACATATTCCCTTGAATAAAAAAAAATAGAGGGCCAATAATATCCCGTTCGCAACACCTTATGGCCTATCTGCTTCTCTGTGAAATGCTCTCCACAAGGGCCATCATGGGAAACTTTTAGGACATCATAGATGTGATCTTCACCTATGCAGCGCCGGATCTGCTGGTTAGGTCCTGTATAAAAGAGGTATCCTTCAATCCATGAATATCGGGCGCTATTATGGATAATATTCTGTTGCTCCTTATATGGAAAATGTTGAGGTACTTTCCCTGTAGCAAGATAGTTAGCAATATATTCATACCATAGAGTGTGAGTAGAAATTGCAAAGAGATGTTCATCTAGAAAACTATCCTCTGTAGGTGTACCTTCATCACTAGTATCCATCCTAGACAAGAAATCTGCAACTACATTATCTTTCCCTAACTTTTCTATAATGGTGATATCAAACTCCTGAATCAACAATAACCACCTTGTAATGCGACAAGGGGTTACATGTTTGTTCATCAGATACATGATGGCTGAATGATCAATGTGCATGAAAGTGGGATATCGTATAATGTAATGCCAAAAATTATTAATGGCATAAATTACTGCTAAAAACTCCTTTTCCATTACTGTATAGTTTAATTCAGCAGGAGTTAGGGTCTTAATGATGTAATATATTGCATATGACTTCTTGTCCTCTTATTTTCCCAGGAATGTCCCTACTGCTGTGTGAGATGCATCTATTGAGATGTGAAATGGAAGATTCCATTCAGAACCTCATAGTATTGTAGCTTTGCATACTAGCTCTTTGATCTGCACAAAAGCTGCTTCACATTCATCTGTGCACATAAATTATGCATCCTTAGGTAAAAATTGAAAAAGTGGGTGCGTTGCCTTAGAATTTTTTTCTATAAAACGTTTGTAATAGCCCGCATAGTCGATAAAACTATGTACATGTGCTGGTGTATTAGGTGTAGGGAAATGTAATATTACCTCTACCTTGGCAGGATCAACCCAAATTTCTACAACTGAAAGTAAGTGTCCCAGAAAAATTCCTTCTTCCATCACCATGTGGCATTTCACCGTACTAAGAGAAACATGCGTCTAATTACATCTTTTGAGCACTTTCTCTAAGTTTTCTAGAGCCTCATCAAAAGAGTCCCCATATGGGGTGAAGTCATCCATACAGATTTCAACACTATCATTGACTATATCAGAGAAGATACCTAATATCTCTCGTTGGAAGGTGGCGCATTACAGAGACCAAAAGGAAGGACTCGATATGTGAAAGTTCCTTAAGGTCATGTGAAGGTAGTCTTGTCCTGATCCTCAGGAGCTATTTGGATTTGGTTATACCCGCTAAATCCATCCAGGAAGGAGAAAAAATTCTTCCCAGCTAATGTATCAAGTACTTTATCAATAAAGGGTAAGGGACAATAGTATTTCTGAGTTGCTTTGTTTAGCTCCTTGTAATCAACACAAATCCGCCACTTTCCATTTTTCTTTGGAACAATGACTAGTGGAGACACCCATTGATTGTCAGAGATTGGGTAGATGAATCCCACATATAATAGTTTCTGATGTTCGTCTTTAACAATGTTCTTTAATGTTGAATTCATTCTTCTCTGCAGTTTCCTAACAGGTTGACATTATTCCTTAATGTATAGTGATGGATCCATAAGTCTGCAGGGATTCCTTTCATGTATGTATACTCCAGGGTGAAAGCTTCTTTCTGTTCTCAAAGGATTTTAAGTAACCATATAGACTAGACAGGTGAAAGGTTAGGATTAACATTCATCTTTTTCCCTGATTCAATTTTTATAGGTACACTATTATGAGGTAGAATTAAAGAAGTATTTTCAACTTTATTTTCTGGCTCAATAGTTTCCTGAACATTAAAACTCATAATACATTCTAATAGCAGATGGGTTGAATCATAAATGGATTTAGAACTACTGATAAAAGTAGTAATGGCATCATCCTCGTTTCATCCTTAAAACAAAGGGCATAACCAATAAGAATTGGCCTACTTTCTTCATTGTAAGTTTCAAACCCTTTCATAGTTAGAGATCTCTGTATTAAGGTAAATCTTGGTTTATTTGATGAACTCGATTATGTAGGTGGATAAAGGATAAGGTTATTTGTGACTTCCTCATTGGAGATTACCATATTTCCCGACCGACACCCAATATAGGCATCTGTAGTCGCAAGCCAAGGTATTACTAGAATCAAAGGATGCCCACTGGATAGGGAATGGGTATGTAACACCAAAATATCAATAGGGTACTGCCACAAGTCTACTAAAATAATTATGTCTTCCAAATTTCCTATCAGTTTTACACTAGATCGGTCTGCAAATTCTAAGATGGTGGGAGTTGGTTTAAGATCTCGTAGACCCAATATAGTCATGGTTAAATAAGTATAACATTAATCGTGGCACCCAAGTGTACAAACACATTTTGGATATCAATTCGATTAATTTGTACTATCAGAATTAGGTTCCCTGGATCCCCGTATTTAGCAGTTGTAGGATTCCCCAACATGATATCTGATAATTTCCCCATAACGTGAATAGTCAGTGGGTCCTTTGGTTTCCTTCTAGGTTTCTTAGAATAATATTCTTTTATCATTTTAGCATAAATAGGTACATCCCTCATAGCCTAAAGTAAGGGAATTTAACAAACAGATTTTGTAATTCCCCTAAAAAGTCAAATTCAAGATGAGGATTATGTTTGCTCAAGGATATTATCGTAGGATAGGGTGGATTAGTCTGACATCCTCTAGTGACAATAGTTTGAGAAGGAGGTTGATGTTCCATAGGAATTTTGATTGACTCATCCCCAGTTGTACTAGATTTTGGTTCTGAGACTTCATCACAAATATGTTCAACAATTATTGGTGAAGTCTGAGTATTCACCACCCGACCAGACCGAAGGTTTAACTCATTACATTCTGCAACAGAAATAATAAATTCAGGGAGGTTGAGTGTCTCAACCTATTGAGTCCCCTAATTGTTTGGATTGGGGTTGGATTGAACAGGAAATTGCGGACGAAGAGGAGTATTAATGGTGGAGACATTAGGAGGAAGTTGTAACTGTTGTTGTGGCATAGGCTGGGAGAAAAATCTTGAAAGAGTAGGAGAAGTTCCACGCAAATTTTGGGACCATTAGGGGGTTGGACTAGTTTGAGGGAACCATGGTTACCAAGATGTTGGATATTGGTAGTATTGCGACCATGAAGGTGAAAAAGGTACAAAATGAGGCCCAAAATTTGAATTATTAAAATACTGAGAGAAGTCTTGGAGCATACCTTGATTCATATTATGTGGCCGTGGTTGCATTATAAGGAAAAGACCCTCTAGTAGTTGTTTTTGAGGAATCCCTTATAAAAATAGCCTAGATAACCGTTTTAGTGGAGGTCACTAGAGGAGGTTGGCGGGTGGAGGTTTTTGCGGATTTTTTTTTTGCAGTGTGTTTCTAATCATAACACACATCGGTGTGTTTTATGAAAAGTGCACCTGTGCATACTATCAATTGACACACCGAGACACCAGCCACTCCATACAAACCTGCCAGGTGTGTCTCAGTACTCCAGTGCATCGGTGCTCTACGTAAAAAATGCCCTGGTGCGTCTCCATAATCCAGCGCATTGTAACGATGTGTAGTGCGCCATTGAAAAAATGTTAATTTAAAAAAAATTACTGGCCGTAAAAACCTCACTTTTACTTATTCAGTGCTCTAGAGATGTCAAGCACCGGTGTGAGTTTTTCTTCTCTGAGGTACCCTGCCATCAGTGCTCCCATTGCTCGCATTGCTTCCGTCCATTTCTCACTGTGTGTAGTTTGATTTTTCGAAAACAGTGGGAAGTTATATTTTTTTGTATTCCTTAGCAAAGATGCCTCCTCGACACACAAATGTATAGGTAATCTACTTGTTTCTCAATAACTATACCTTTTAGCAGATTAATTTTTCCAATTCACTGAAAATATACCGTTTTTGATTAATTAATTAATTTATTTTATTTTATTTTTTTCTACATGGTGCATTCGAGCTGTTCGACTCGCACAATTTGCGGTGCTTCGTATAAATTTACTGGCCATACCACGAATGGTATTAATGGAAACCACACTGGGTTCCAGTGAGGTACCGAGAAAACACGCATCAATAAATTTTTTAAAAATAACACGACAGTGCGGTCGTTTAATAGACCGCACCATTAATTATGTACTGCTATTGGGCGATGCGTTGACCAAACTAACTGCCCAGAGGTGGAGAGTTTGGTCAATGCACCACCCAACAACAATACATAATTAACAGTGCAGTCCTTCACAAGATTGCACCGTTAACTATGTACTGCTGTCAGGTGGTGCGTTGACCTAACTAACTGCCCCAGGGCAGTTAGTTTTGTCAATGGACCACACAAAAAAATACTTGTTTGCACAATGCGCAAAATTTTTTCATGAGCACTGTGCACGGTGCATGATAAAGAAGTACGCACCGGTAACGGTGCGTTACTTTTTTTTTAGGTGCGCTGAGTGTTTTGTTTTTAATAAAAATTATATATATATATATATATATATATATATATATATATATATATATATATATATATATATATATTTTAAATGCATTTATCATTTAATAAAAAAAATGTATTTTATATGTGAATCATTCAGTGATGTCAATGGGGAGAGAAAAGGGAACAAAAAGAGCATATGGAGGGCCATTATAACATGATTAAGCTGTGGGAGGCACGGGAGAGGGAGAGACTTTTCTACCCTTACCCTATTACGACACCCACCCAGTTTCTCCTAAAGGAGGTAGGCCTCCTCAAGTTATATGAGGAGGCTACATCCCTGAAGGGGCACAATGGGTTATTGGGACAACTGACCTAGAGGTGGGATGCCCACCAACAGGATTTTTGGGTCGGTATTGACCAGTGGTACCAGCCCACTGAGGAGGACATCTATTTTATTACTAGCCTATCTAGGAGAGGGCAAGATTTTCCCTGGTTCCCAGATGTCCCCATCGATTATGAAGTAGGGAGTAATTTGGCGTACTCCCAGAGATACATTAGGGACGATATAATTTCTACTACAGATTTTTAGGCATCCGTTGGTCAGTTACGCATTGCTTCATTTGGTCCAGAGGACGTGAGGTGCCTCTCACTACTACTGACAACCATTACACACTATATTAGTTGCCGAATTTTATTTTATGTTGATTCTTTATTCCAAACACCACGACTTGTGAGATGGTCTGCCATTTTTTGCGGTAGTTTTGTATAGCATTAGAGAGATGTCATTCTCAGGCACCTGGGGGGTTGAACTTCCATTTTGCTTCAGAGTTATTTTGTTTATTTTTTTATAGGTTTCCAGAGACGAGGCCTACTTTTGTTCGACAACCTCGTAGGCCGATGTTGCATGTACAGATGAAGATGTGGGGCTAAATAATGCCCAAGAGGGGTCTGTCCGACTATCTAGCCAGGATATTTAGTAATGCACTCGAGTTGCTAGCCAATGTTGATGATCACTCATTCGTGATGGTTTCGTGTCTGTACGTCGGTTTGGATTGGCGAGGGTGTACCAACATCATCTTCACACAAGATGAGCCACCAGATGCTAGAGGTAATATTAGTGTTTTCTTTAAATTAATAGAGCTTCATTTTATTTTCTTAATTAATCAATTAGAATAAAATTTATTCTAACATGCTCTTTAACTTGTTTTATTAAATTGTTTAATGAAATTGTCTAATTATTGTTGTGTACTATATATTTTGTAGATATTGGCACATTCTTTGGGGACATGATTCCACCCCCACCAGATGATCGGAGTGTAGATCATGACGGGGAGATGGCAGAGGCGGAGAATCAGGGTGAAAAACCTGATCCTCGAGTGTCGGTACCCATGGGGATGTGGCGTAGGGCGGACATCCTATTCAGGATGGAGTTGGGCGACCGACTGTGTCGACTCCTGTTTGATGAGGGAGTCTGCCTTGCTACAAACAGAGAGATTCAGGTTGATCGTAGGCTCACAGAGCTCTGAAGAGACATGTCCCACGATATGATGACCCTTATGCGTCATATCGTTGGAGCTTCAATAATACTAGACGCTAGGAGGGATAGGCATCGTGGAGATGCATGATAGAGAAGATCATATGATGATCATGATCACAAGGGGAGTGAACATCATTTTAGTACTCCACCTCCTCCTCCTTCACCTCGTGCTAGATATGAGCGTCCAACATCAAGTCTTGATCAACATGCATCTTCTAAGCAGTCTCCACCATCTCAGCAGGCACCTAGTCCTGAGAAGACATAGCCATCGAATGCACATGCACTTGATCCTGAGCAGGCACTATCCACTGAGAAGGTTACACCATAGACAACTCATCAGTAGGCACCTCATGAGCAGACTGCACCATCTGATCAGCAGGCACCTCCAGAGCAGGTACATGATCCATTTGAGCATAAGACTACATCATCGACTAAGCAGGCCTCGACTAGTTCTAGTTATAGTATTTATGTAGTACCACGAGATATTTGACATTTATATGCAGTTATATTATAGTTGTATATTTTTGACATTATATATATATATATGGTGCATGTATTTTATGTTCATGTTGATGTACTTAACATACATGTTGGTGTTTATCATGATATGTATATTGTTAGGTCATGTTAGATATGTTCATTTAATGTGCTTGCAGATAGATGTGTATGTGATAGCGAATTTGAATGTGTATTTTAGAATATGATGTTTGTACGATGGTTATCATGATCGTGATGTTTATTTTTAATATTAAATCATGATATTTATTAAATATTATGTATTGGTAATTGTAATTGTAATTGTATTTTGAAATTGTAAAATTGTAATTGTAATTGTATGTATTGTCATGATTCAATTTTATTAAAATTGAAAATTTGTAAATTTTTAAATTTGTAAAATTGTAATTTTAACTGTATGCATCGTGATTGTAATTGTATGCATTGTGATTGTAATTGTAATTGTAGGTGAAATTGTAAAATTGTAATTGTAATTGTTATTGTATGTAAAATTGTAAAATTGTAATTGTAATTCTTATTGTAATTTTAATTGTAATTGTATGTAAAATATTTGTAAAATTGTAATTGTAATTGTATTGTAAAATTGTAATTGTATATATTGTCATGATTCAATTATATTAAAATTGTAAAATTTGTAAAATTGTAATTTTAATTGTATGCATCGTGATTGTAATTGTAATTTTAACTGTAATTGTATGTAAAATTGTAAAATCGTACTTTTAATTGTAATTGTATGTAAAATATTCGTAAAATTGTAATTGTGTCGTGAAAAGATTGTAATTATATGTAAAATTGTAATTGTAATTGTATGTATTGTCATGATTCAATTTTATTAAAATTGTAAAATTTTTTAATTTGTAAAATTGTAAATTAATTGTCAATTTTGAACCATAACTACTGTAAGTAAAATGTATACTATACATATTGTTAAATTACCATAATTGTAAAATTGTAAATTTGTATGAATATAAATAATTGTAAAATAATAAATCTAGAATAATATGAAATTTTGTAACATAATAAAGTTTAGAATTATCATTATTTTATTAGGATCTTACATACCAAAAATAACAGTATACATTAATACATTTTTATAATTTTTGAAGATATCTTTCACACACATTTAAAGCAATCAAGTAGTTTTATTATTTTAGGAATTGGCATAAAAAAAATAACTTGATACAATACATTGTTTTCAAGATCGACATAATTGAAAATTATCAAGTGAAATGATTTTGACATTAACACAATGCAAACCAATTAAATTAAATCAAAATACATATTATAATGTTTCGAAAAAAAAGTCTTAGTTATAAGGTTAAGTCCTCTTCTTTATAAAAACCCATCTTAAATAGTATAAATGATGAAATAACACATGTACCATATCACTCTCTATTCTCATGATCACCCTCATTATCTTCCAGCTCACTTGATATGATAACACTATTATTCTCAAAAATATGTTTTGATCTAGGGTCATGTCTCAATATGAACCACCAATCCCTATCTAACACATCTGGGTAAAAAAACACCTGGTGGTAGTGTTTGGGGAAAACATAAGGCTCCTTATCTTCATGCCACATCTTTCTAGAGTTGATACATATCAACATACTATCACGATCTTCCTTTAAATTATTCCGATCAAAGGTGTCCCACCACTTGCGCCTAAAAATAACACATTGGAAGGAAGAGAAGTCCACTTCAATGATCTGTTGTATCTTTCCGACATAGCCTAACGTCCCTCGTTATAGGTTTTGATCACGGTGGCTAGCTCAACTAGATTAATCGAACTTGACTTCCACTCCACAGTCTTTTGTCATGTGTCCATCATAGGAATTTTTTGTGCAAAAATGGCATCCATATGCCCACATAGATGGGAACAAATGCACCTATAAAAAGTTAGCAAATCATAGTGTCATGTGTCTAATAACCCAACGGTCAAAATATGAAATATATATGTTACATTTCAAAGTTACATTATTAAGTTTAAAATGTACATAAATAGATTATTACCGAGTTGCTGCACCCAATCCCTAGGTTTAGCGCATCCTCTTCAGCACGCGGGTAACAGCTGATTGCATCGTATTTCTCTTTGACTTGGTCAGCAACCCAACTGTTGGGGCATATAATTGGCATATTTTCTTTTAAATGATCGATATCATAAGGCATACTTCTACCATTCGACCGTCTGAATTCTTTCCTGTCACTATCCCATTTCATCCTCTTTTGTTCGTACAATGCGATCCACTGTATTGACACTAAAGAACGACTTTATTGATTGCTTCAAATTCTGCATTCGCTGATGAAATCAAACCGACATATAGTACATATGAGATAAAAATATACATTATATCGAAGTTCAACGTGAATATTTACTTTATGTAAATTTTAAAAATTATAAGTCGCTTACTCTTTATCAAGCACATTTTTCTATTCGTTTGGAGAAGCTCCCCTTCTCTTTTGTCTTCATCCCTTCCATCATCTCAAATCATTGGGCCTATTCTATTGTCGATCTACTTCATGTACTCATTGGCATAAAATAAAGACTCATACGATATGTACCCCTCTGCCATAGAACCCTTAGGTTTTTCCTTTTGTCGGACAAAACCTTTCAATTTCTTCATGTACCTCTCTAAGAATAACATCCAATGAAGAGAAACCACCCCAAATAATTCAACCTCATATACTATATGAATTAGAAGATGAACCTACAATTCCATGAAACTCATCGGCAGTTCCTTCTCAACCATACAAACAATCTCAACTATCTCTTGACGCCACCGTGGAATGATAACCACATGAATCTCCTTTGACGTGATCCAACATACAAATGCAGATAATTTAGATATGGCACGTCCGAGGTCTTGGGGTAATTCATGTTTCACACAACCATGCACGAATAAAGGATAATGACACTGCAAAGTTATAAACACATGCAATAATATACAACCGCGCCTTGCGTTATGTTTCTCTTGACAAGAGCTTCTGACGTTTTGGAACTGTTTGAATATTTTATGCATTTGAACTCGATTCTAAATCTGCATGAACCTGCAAATTTTTATACATTGATTTTCTTTAGCTGATTGACATGGATAAAAAAAATAAATTCAATTAGATAATGAAAATATAAATAAAATATGAAGTAATTACGTTTGGAGATGGATAGGGAGAACTCCATGATGGACTTTGAGAAATATTATGGAATGAGTTGGATTTTGAAGAATTTTCCATTTGATATAATTATGAGATTTTCTCCCTACATTTGAGCCAAATCAACAATAAATTTTGGTGTACATACCTAAAAGTAATTTAGGTGCCTTAAAAAAGGACGTATTGTTATCGGTGCTAATGTACCGTTAACTGCACCGGTGCATTTTTATTAATGTACACATCGGTGTTGTTAGTTAACAAACACATTGAATATTGGGAAAAAAAAAGTGAAACTTTTTTTTTTTTGAAGTGAAAAAAGCGGTAAATTGAAAAATGGGCAGAAAATGATTTTCGGAAATCTAATTTCATAAAAAAGTTCTTTAAATAGTAAAAGCTATTCATTATTTCATTATTTTTACAAAATTTTTCAGGGAGGGATTTGCACGAGAGACATAACTAGAGCAAGACAGCACAAGAGCACTGTGGAGCATCAAAATACTTTCGAACAGCTGCACTATTCAGAGAATCAAAATTTGAAACATTTGGTGATTCACACAAAAACCCTGTAGTATAGTAAAATTGTTAAATTTACTGTAATACTTGTTTTTTTTACAGCTTCTGTTAGATTTAATACATGCATAGTAAAAATTTTAAATTTTACTATGCATTTTACTAATAAAATCATTTACAATCTCTATTCCTATTTACATTTAATTAAAATTCAGAAAAAAACAAGAAAATCCATTCTTACATTAAACCCTTTCTTGTTCTTGTTTATGTGACTTCACAATTAGGGCTTTTCACTTTATATTTAAAGGTTTTGTATTACTATATATATAGGCATATGACATTTAACCTGTAGGACCACTTGCAGAGTCAAATCCCAATCCATGTCAGCCCTTGCACGTTTTTTTAAAAAACAACTTTTTTTTTAATTGGTGCGCACTATTTAAAATAGCGCACTTGTGTGCGATTCTAACATTGCGCACTAGGCGCGTACCGACAAAAAACACTATTTTATAATTTTTTTTTTAATTAATTTATGTTTATGTTAATCGATGCTCTGGTATTAATATAACGCACCTGGTCTCCTTGTTGAAAAAGAGCACCATATAATGTTTCTATTGTATTGGCGGTATGTTTATAAGAACCTACAACATCGTGTTCAGTGAGTACGTTGTGAAAGGCACACCATTTTCTTGATTTTTTTGTTTTTTACTTGAAAATTATGTGATTTAGTTATAAAATATATTAATGGATGGTACAGGTTTCATATTGATAATGAAATGACTGACAAGAGTTCAAGTAAAAAAAATACTGATAGCACATCTAGAAAAGAAAAAAAGGCAAGTTCTTTGTAAATTATTTACAAAAATTATTATTTTTGAACTATATGTAAGTTTAACTAATATGTATTTTTTATTGTGTATCATGCAAAGGCACAAAATGATGAAGCTTGATATGATTATTTCTAATATAAGATCAGAAGAGCGTAAAATCTTGATGGAAAAATCACAGAAGGATGAATCAGGTGAATGAAAAAGTACTATCGATCGAATATGGGTTTCTTTTTTGAATTTTATTTAATAATATACTTAAAAATATTAGATAACATGTTTCAAACAATCTATTAATTCATATATGTTTACTTTTATACAAGGACCAACAACGAGGAAAAGGAATGTTTGTTCTAAGAAAAGAAAAAAATAGAACATGCAAATGAAAATGAATTGCTCCTTAGCTCATTTGGAGTGGTGTTGGAGGTTAACGAAAGAGGGAAATTTTTTTACAAAAATTTGAGGGATCTAGTGGAACAAATGTATAGACGTTCTTTCCACTTACGATACAAAAATCAATCAATTGATTACAAGAACCAAATTTGATTTAAACTACAGGATGAGTTTCCAGAGAATTGGTCAATGAAACATGTCAAAATTTTAATAGCAAAAACGTACAACAAAAAAAAGAAGGATTGAAAAAGTAATATTCGTTTAAATGTTTTTCAAGAATTAGATGTATATATTACTACAAAGCAATCATTTATAAATATCACTTTTGTTATATTTACTTTTCATATATCAATATAAAAACTAAATAGTTTATTGTCATGTTACATTTACAGTAAGATTATGAAAATATCAAAGGATGAACGAGATGATATCAGAAATATGCAAGTAGGAATGTCCATAAAGGTGTACAAGGAGATGGTCAAATAAATGGAAATAATTGCATCGCACGGGGAGCCATCTCAACAAAAACGTGCTTCAAATGTAATAAGTAATCATTGATTTTTTCAATTAGGTACAATTAATAAACAATTTAGTATTAAAAATTAATTTTCAAGTATTTTCTTGTAGAAAAGAAAAGAAAATGGAACCCATTCAACACATAAAACATGACAACAAGGAAGAAAAGGGTTGATATCTATGTTTGCGAGTAATTGTTACTTCTTATAAAAAACTTAAATAGATTTCTCTTTTGTATACTTTAAGTTGTTTTACAACAATCATCATTGAATGTCTTCAAACAGGTGCTAACATACAAAGAAGTACCATCAGAAGAATTGATTGACATTGGGTTAAATATGGGTTGTGAGTATATGTTGGCATATCAAAAACTAATTGTGGAATTTGTAATCATCTATCTTGTTTTACTTAGCTCCGTCTATAATTAATAGAACAAAGAAATCTTTTATATTAAATCTATGATTTGTTATGGGGTATAAAACTGGTAGGAAACTAAGTATGGAATTGCGCCAACAAATGAATTGTTAAAAGACGACATGAAATCTGGTTTTGAAATAATGTGTATAGTTCATGATTCAATTCTTGCTATGGTACATTTATTTTCGATTTACATTGATGTATATTATTTAATATTTAAATTTTCATTATTCTCACCAGTGTATATACACATTACACTTTATTTTTATGTTTGTAGATGGAACTTGAAGAAGAAGAAAACAATCAACATAATGAACAAAACATTCTTCCAAATAACCCAAGTCATGGAAGTAGCTCGAGCAGTGACAACAGTTCCAGCAAAGAATGATGATCAATATGTTTGGATATCAAAGCAAGGCGTTGTATTTTTTGAAATATTTGTCTATGAAATGAGACATTTTGTTTAATGTAATAGACATAGTGTCCCAATTAAAAGACAAATGGATACCAACATCTCTCTCAATTTGTATGACAAAGAGTGTCTTATTCATATATAAATATAATAAATTATGTTTTAATTTATTCTATTGCATTCTTCATTGTCCCTGTGAAATGTTACACCACTGATTAAATATATGGATGATTAAATATTATAATGAAGAGATGTGAAATCTGATGATATGATACAAGAAATTCATCCAAACATCACATTAAAATGCACTAATAAAAAATTAATTGATATGAATACTGTTATAAGATATGTGTTGACTTTTGATGAATAATGAATTTTAAAAAATCACAATAATTGCACTATCACAGGTCAATGTTTCTAAAAAATAGAAAATGAACATCGGCGCATGTTAGTTACTACGCATCGGTGTGTTTGTATGATACTACGCACTGATGCATTTCTATGAACTATGAGCACCACACCAAATACCAATACCAATTAAGATGATCAATGCGCTTTATCGACGACTACCACCCGGACGAACGGATAGACATTGCATGCACTGGTATGGTTTTCCTTTAATGCACTGATGCATTTTTATAACTTAATGACCCGATGCGTTTTAACACCTAAATGGCCTAGTGCGTTTTTACACTTTAACAATGTCGTTGCATGAACCTTATATCGGCCCAGTGCATCTTTACGGGTGACATGCATCAGGACGTTGCCAAATGCCTCGGGGCTTCCAAAATTTGTTTTCCATCTCAATGCTTGGTATATATACAATATCAGTGCGTACAGGGTAGAACGCACCCGTGCGTTCACACATTATTCTCGCACTGATGAGAAAAATATTTGTAAAAACCTCTGACCGCTCAGTTTTTTTTAGTTGTGTTTAATTTTCACTAGTAGCTTCGTCAAAACCTCCATTACCAAAAATGGATGTTGTAGAGAATGATTTTTTGACAATTTTTGGCCAATTCTATAACACTAAAAACCTCCTTTATAACCTTCGCTAGAAGGTCTTTTCCTTGTAGTGTTGCCACGAATTTGTCGGTCCCATAAATTACAGCTGATCCACCTCTTCATTTTCTCCCTGAAAGACTGCCTTCAGCCCAAGAAGAGAGGGACACTCCTTAGTGGAATGACTTTGTTCACATATCGTACAAGTATAAACAAAAGTCAATGGACATTCCTTCAATGACTGCTTCTTCTTGCATTTATGGCAGAAAATGGACATAGGATTCTCTGCTTCAATCTTCTTCTGATTTGTATGTAAAACGCCCAACTACGAAGACAATGTGCTTAGGATATCGGTTCTCAAGTTTTCCAACAAGTTTCCAATTTCTGCTTTCCTAGTTCCATCGCTGGATGGATTGAGAGTTTGGATTCCCTACTTCTGTCTCCCGGATCCATGTGAACACTGGATACATAATTCACAAATGGTATCAAATTATGTATTTGATATATCTCCCTATCCTATGATGTTCAAAAGTTCCAAATATTCCTCCCTTAGTGCACAGAGAAAAAATATCTTCACGATGTCCTTGTCCAATCACTATCGCCTGATCTTTGCAAACTATATTTGAAACGTTTCTCAAAGTCCTCCATGTTCTCATCCTGTTTCTGATTTATCTTAAAGATTTCTTCCTTAACATCTCGATATTTGTAGTAGTCCTGATATTTTTTAAGGAAAATCGTCTTCATATCATCCCATGAGGTAACATATTTTCCCCTAAACCCATGAACCATCTCAGGGGTGTTCCCTTCAAAGTAGTGAGGAATATTTTCAATTTCCAAGTATTATAAATATAGTCATATCCCCGACAGATAATGTCGAATTCAAATAGAAATGTGTTCGGGTATTTAGAAGAGAGTCCATGGAAGTTAGGTAGTGTTTTCAAAGGAATAGGCTTCATAGGTACCTCACTTGTGATATCTCCAATTGGGAATTCGATCAAAGAAGCTGAAGGAGCCATGAATATCTTCCAATACTCACTTGGAATATCAACTGGTTCTAATTATTCTACAATATGCGGTTGAGTCTTCTTAACAACACTTCCTCAATCAAGAGTATTAACCAGTTATGATTTTTCTACAATATGTGGTTGAGTCTACTTAACAACACTTCCTCGATCAAGAGTCTCAACCAGTTCTGGTTATTCTACAATATGCGGTTGAGTATGCTTAACAACACTTCCTAAATCAAGAGGTGTAGTGGATTCCTTCGAATTCTCTTCTTCCTATGAACTTACAATATCTGCTTCCTTTGATCCTCTACTTGCTACTTCTTCTTCCTTGGACTGTACTTAAGTTGTTGGATAAGGTTTAGGTTGCGTTATAGACTGCCCCTCAGATCTCGTTTGAGATCTTACCCTAAAAACAACTCGTGATGATGCCCCTGATTCAACTCTCAAAATAATCTTGTGGACGTAGGTAATTCTGCCTAGATATTTTCCTCTTCCTCTCCTTGGGGGTCTTCCTTTGCCCCTTTTATTCATATCTATGTTAATGCAATCATAGAAGATAAATCATTCAAGAAAACCTTAAAGCTCAAGACCTGAAGCATGGCGAAATATTCCCTCCTCAGGACGAGAGAGAGGCCCCTAAAAGAAAACAACAGAAAAGAAAAGAAAACATCACAAGATCTAAGCTCGGGTTCTGAAACATGATATTTTTTTTTTCCTTCCCAGGATGAGAGAATGGTTCCTATGAAAAAGAAAAAAAAATATAATGCTCAGGATCTAGAGCAGGGTAAAAAATTCCCTCCCCAGGATGAGAGAATAGTCCTATGGTCAATAATGGTCATACTTTCGCGCCTTATATATCCTCCCTGACAACGACGCCAAAATTTTTGTGTTTAGATATGAAGAATACAATTCACCCTATTCCACATTAATTGTTAACCCGGGGTCCGACTGCTCATTTTAAGGCTGTCATGCAAATTTCAGGCAGGCCACTATTTTCCTACCCAGTATCGAACATTCAATCACAACATAACAATGTGTAGCAACAAGCAATGACTATAACAACAATTAGAGTATCAGCAAGACACGACTCACAACAACACATCAATAAATCATTACAGCTATAAATAATCACACAACAAAAATACATTATGCACACAACTAATCTAACAACACCTGGTCAAGAGAGTGGGCCCAACTCCCTGATCAGGGCTGTGGCAAGATTAGAATTATAAAATACCTAGAAAATAAAAAAATGCATTAATTAAAGGAAATTACAAAGTCTACTTTCATAAAATCAGAAGTCTCGTATCTCTCTTACGAGCCTGGTTTTCCATCCCTCGTGACATTACTTATACATTTAAGTGATGATTGATAACTACTGAAATTATGGCAACTGTTCATCTACAAATACACAACGATCCATGAAATATAAAAAATACAAAAATAATGATTTAACTAACCAACAAGTTGAACCACCATTGCAGCGAGTATCCAAAGATAGTGCTGCTAGCTCAGTAGCATCTATTGAATTGTAGTCTTTGACCATCATTCCTTTGAATCTACAAAAATACTTAAGTTAGCAAGCCACTTTAGGTAATTCCCCTATGAGTATGGTGCATTGATTAATAATTCACAAAGACATGACAATAGATATACCTTTTTTGTTTAGAATACAAATTGACCCATCAAGGACATGAAATAAGTACAGGAAAAAGATAAAAAGGTAGGTAAAACGTAGGAAATTTTAGCAACCATCAATTGCATGTGGCATTTACTACTAATGATTGATACAATCTCATGAAGTTATTTTGAGTGAATAGTAACCTCTATGGTTGATGATTGATCCATCATCATTGAGTCTTTAAGGGTTATTATAGGCCTTTATTTCTAACATTGATCAGTTCCTATTGAGCTCACTCGGGTTATGAGTCACCTTTGTAGTTGGTGGCTAATCCATTTCCATTAAGTCCTTTGGGCTAGTAGTGGCCTTCGTGGGTGGAATTTCGTTCATACATTTCCATTGAGTCCATTCAAGTTACAATTAAGCTCTATTTCCAATGGTTAATCCATTCCCATCAAGTCCTTGAGTGTTAATAATGGTCTCCATTGTTAGTAGTTGATCCATTTCCATAGATTCCTTTTGAGTTAGTAATGACCTTTACACAGGAAATTGATCCATTTCCATCAAATCCTTGGGTGTTATGAGTGTCTTGTTCGACATATGGTTGATCCATCCTCATCAAATAATAAGGGCTAGTAATGGCATCTATATTTGGTAGTTAATCTATTCTTCTAATGTGATTTAGAGTTACAAGTGCTCATTAAGGAAGGTAGTATATCCATTCAAATGATTCCTTAGGGTTTAACAATGGCCTATGTAGTTAGTGAGTGATACATTCTCATTATTTTTTTCTCATTGGGACAAATCTCTACAATTGGTGATTTCCATATTTCCATCAAGTTGTTAGGGGTTAGTAGTGGGCTATGTGCCTAGTAGTTGATGCATTTTCATTTCATCTTTTGGTGTTAGGGGTCATTCATGTTTCCATGAGGAAAAAATTCTTCTTCAAAAATAAACTATATGAACTAAGATAGAATCATCTTGACTATTAAGGTTGAGAATTTTGAATTTTGATTTTAATTATTATTATTTTTAAATCCTTCTAAGTTATGTTGACTTTCTTTTTTAATAATTTTAATTTTAATTTTTTGATTTTTTTTCTTTTTTAATTCCTTCCAAGGTATGTTGATTTTATTTTTCAATAATTTGTGTTCAACTGATATATTTTTTAGTGGAAATATAAAGCCTAAATTAAATATATTTATATTTTCCTTGTAATATATTTTCTTTTAAATTATAATATTTTAATTAAAAAATCACCTCCTAAGTAGTGACTTAGTGTGATGTTGCAACCCTCATTTCACATTCTATCACCAATCAATGCCATTGAGAGGAAGATCACCATTTCCACAATTATATTTGGTAAATAATAAACTTGGTGGTTTTCCATATAATTTAAATAAATTCATTTTTTTGAATGCCTCATCTCCACCACATATCACATTTGTAACAATGAAAATTTTTATGAATTTAATTGAGCAGATAGGTGTGTTTATTTAGTTGATTTAATTATCAATAATTATTAGGTAGATGACAAACATTTAACCAATAGATAGTATTCTAGAATATTCTAAGTAATAGTACACATCAAACATTGAGATTTATATCAAAAGTAGTTATACCATTTTTTTCATTTTAATTAAAAAAATGTCATATGAATATGAGTTATGATTTTTTGAGAATGCTTTCTTTACAGGTTAAGAATATCCATGATAACAAAGGGGTGAATCTTGTTGCATACTTTTTTAAATGTATATATGTTTAGTTCATATAATAATAATAATAATAATAATAAAGTTCTAATTTTTTTTATTTTTTTTAACTTCTAATATTTGGCAATGTGAGATGTATTATGAGGTAAGTGTCTTGATTCCTATCTCAACCATTTAATTTATATGGCTTCACTTGTTATAATTTAATTATATTACACATGAAGTTTCAATTTCAATTTTTTTAATTCACTTAAAATGACATTACATAAGAAACATGTCAAAATTAGTCTTTCTAAGTTAAAAATGGGAGTGTTAAAAGTGAAAAATATAATTTGAAAGTTCCAATATTAAATTCAAAATGAAACTTTTGGATTTGATAGAGGCATTTTTGGAATTGAATTTTTCACATTTTGAATTTATCATTTGGTACTTTAATTATATTTTGTAGTTTTGAAAATTGCCATTTTTTAGAATTTAATTTTTCACTTTTGAAATGAATATTGGATTCCAATGTTGCCATATATAGAATCAAATTTTGTACTTTATAAAACTTAATTTTGCATTTAATTATCAATTTCATTTAAGACATGTTATTTAATAATTTACACATAGGATGAATAAATGAAATAAAACACTTGTGAATTAACTCAACCACAGAAGGAAATGATTTTTGGATTTTCAACCTCTATTTCTAGAGTTTTGCCTCAATCGTCAATTCTTTGTCTTCTAATGGTGCCCCCATAGAAGTGTTTGGGTGAAGGAGTCCCTTCCTACAAAAATGAAATTTATTTTGAAGCCAATTAGGATACCTTGCACGAATTAAAAAATTCCTCAACTCATAAACCACAACCAGTGGAAAATCCATCTAATACAACCTATAATGAAGCTACAACTACTACCTCTGCTACTCCACAAATGAAAAATCCAAAAGCTAATGGTTCTTGTCTTCCTCAGAAAATCAAAGCTCTCCTCATAGAAATTACATCATAAAAATAGGGGGGAAAGTTGAATATATGAGAGAGCATGTGTTAATATTCAGTTGTAGGTCTTTGACCCTTGAAAAAAAACCCTGCTCAACTGGATCTGAAAGAACTGGACACTTAAAGGAGATCTCCACCTCATGTTGGGATCCATGGATTTCTTCACAACCATATTCAAGAATGTAGAGGATAGATGCCACATATTCAATGAATTCAGTTGGCTCATTCATGAAGCCACGGGTTCATAGATTCCACCTTGACAAAGAAGAGTCACATTATCACAACCTAGTCTTGATTCATCTTTATTCTCTCCCTTATTAGTTTTGGGACTTTAAAATCTTAAAAATAATTGGTAATGGAATAACAAATTTTATCATTATCTTGGATACCATAAAGAAAGGTTGATACACATCCTATTCCTACCTTTCTACTTATATAAACATATCCAAGCCCCTTTCAGTATGCATTTATTTGAGTTGTGAAGATGAAATACAAGAAAAACTAATATATTAAGATAAAATCCCATTTACATGATGAAAATGCCATGAATATGGCCATATATTCTGAGAATATCCAACAAACCAAGTCCAAAAAAATGCACAAGTAAATATGTCCTTGAATCAATATGGGTTTACAAGGGTCACCAATAAAAGGAAGACAACCATAAAAGAAACAAAGAATCCAACCTCTAAAATGACTCAATCCATAACTGACACACAATGTTCTAGTAGCTGGAAGAAAATGAGGCAACTACTGATGGAGAAAATCCAAAAACACAAGGTATTGGGAAAATAATTCAACAACCTCCCTATCCAAAAAATGATGTGCATGCAAAACCGACTGAAAAAGATTAACATGAGGATCAATAAATAGATGATAATGCCCAATATTTTTTTGATGCAGAATATTTCTAGGCAATAGAACTAAAAACATTGATCTAAAATATATTATAGAGGAATGGAGAAACATAGACCCAAAAACCATTCCTAAGGAGCAAGTTGAAATCATGAATAGCGACACATATCTAAAATGAACATCTAATTCTTCATCAAGCTCATGAACTAGGTAATAACCCTAACCACATATCTTCTTGTTCCTATAATGAATTCAAAATAAATGCTCACATATAAAAATTGAGTATTAGGAAAGAAACAAAGAAAAAAAGGTGGAAAGGAAATAGTAAATTACTACATGACCTAGGGGGTTACTTAGTGAATACTAATTGAGTTCCGCTAATGCATGACGTCTTTCAACCCTGCTCATAAATCATAAATGAAAGTCATTTATTTGAATGTTAAGGGTCTTAATGGGAAATCCAAGGAAAGACTCCTAAAAAAAATATGCCAAAAACACCTTGACATTTTAATGATTTAGGAAAGGAGATGCTCTTTTGAATCTATGATTTTTTTTTAAATAATGTCTAAAGAAACTATGAGTTTGTAACCTATGGTGAAAAAGGAGCATAAGGAGATATTTCTATCACATGGAAACCTCCCTTAGTTATTCCTCGAGATTCCTTTTCTCTACCTAGAATCCTAAGTTTTAACTTTCAACCCATCGATTTAAGTAGTTCAAGTTTAATAACCAATGTTTATGGCCCTAGTATTCCTGTTGGAAAAAACATATTACTTCAAAAGCTCCAAAGAGCCTCAAATTTTATATGGGGGAAATTATGGAATATAGGTGGGGATTTTAACATGATAAAATATCTCAATGAACATAAAGGTGGGATTTGTGGAATAAATGAAAAAAGATCCCTTTTTGTGGAATTTATCAATAACTTCAAATTGATAGGTTTGAACACACACAATGACTTATATACCTAGAAAAATAAGTGACAAGGAACATCCAAAATAGCTTCAATAATTGATATATTACTCAACAATTTTTCTCTATATTTTAGACACCAATTTTGAGTCTTTTATTCTCCCTTATAACCATGGTTCGAATCACTAGCTCATAGAACTCTATATGGATAGGATTGGTAGTCATACTAATAGACCATTAAAATTCAAATATATTTGCTTATGACATCCCAATTTTCTATCTATTGTAGAAAAATGGTGGAAAGAACCAGACCATTTTACTATTACCCTTATGTATCACTTTGAGTAGTTGTTAAAATATCTCAAAATGAAAATAAAGAATTGGAATATTGAAGATTTTAGTAAAATACACAAAGTAAAAATAATGTTAGAATAAGAGATGGCCATCATCCAATAAGAAATAATATCAAATGGAAAATTTGAAGAATTGGAACATTAGGAATCAATCATTCACCCCTAATTGGTGGAAAGATTGAAGCAAGAGTAAATCCTTTGGAGAAAAAAAATTTGAGTACAATGGCTTAAGGAGGGAGAGAAAAACTAAATTCTTCAACAAATCCATGATTAGCCACATGAAAAATAATAGAATACCAAACATAAAAACAACGAATCACTAAAAAGTGGAAATCCATGATGAAATATCCAAAACAATCATGAATCATTTCCAAGCCACACTCACGGAAATAGTTCCAAACATAAGGCTTGCTATCAGGAAAGTATTAGAGTGCATTTCCAAACTTGTACCAAGGGAACATAATTATCTACTTTTGAAACAAATCACCATGAAATAAGTGGAAGAAACTATTATGGAAATTCCTAAATGCAAGTCCCCATATCCTGATGGCTTTACAACCGATTTATACTAGACTTGCTAGAAAATTCTAAGTATGTTGTTTTGTATGTAGTAGAAGACACTCCACACTCCTCCTCTATATATACATCCCTTAATGCTACCCTTATATCACTTATTCATAATAATTCATGTCATGATTCTCCATCAAATATCATGCCTATTTCCTTATGTAATGTTATCTATAAAATCGTCTCCAAATTTCTCGCAAACTGACTAAAACCAATTCTATCCCTCACTTATCTCTCATGAGAAAACTAGTTAAGTAGAGGGAAGACAAATTTTGGACTGGACATCATAATAATATCCCATGAAAACATTCAGTCACTTAATTCTAATAAGTCTCTAGGTACACTCATCAAACTTGATATGTCAAAATAATTTGACAAATTGAGCTAGGATTTGTTTTTCACATGCTCACTACTTTTGGACTTACAGAAAGACGGATTCACTAGGTTCTTTCCCTAATTTCCAAAACTTTCTTCTCCATCCTAGTTAATGGGTCTCCCTCTCACATTTTCCCCCTTAAGGTGTATTATGTAGGGAGACCCCATTTCCCCTTACATATTGTTATGCAAATAGCTCACAACATAGAAGAAAAGATAGATCAATGGCTTAAAAATTAGCCTCTTTGAGGAGGAAACTTCCTTTACATAACATAAATGAAAAATTCTTAGGTGATACAAATTAAACCCTCCTTGGTATATATAGGAGTCTAAAGGATCACAATATAATCAGAGCCTGCATAACAATAATAATGTAAGGGAACAACAATAACAATAATGGGGTTCTATGGGGAACAACAATAAAAATATGGGGTCTACATGGAAATAAAAATAAAAATAAGGGGGCTGCACTAGTAATAGGAACCTAACATGCTCCTATCCTTCAAAAGTAATGATGTCCTCAATTATTGGGTAGTTCTAGATGATTATGTATAAAATTCTCATCCTCCCATGTGAAATTTATAGTGGGTGAGTTATTCCACTTAATGAGATACTATGAAATTGATCGATTCTGTAGTTGTAGGGTTCTTGTTTCCATGACTTATTTAGTCTCTAATATGATTTTTTCTTCTTCATTAAGTTCTAGCAATACTGTTTGAACTAGGAACTTGTTAGTGACAATGTACTTTAAACATGAAACATGGAAAAATGGGTGTACTCGGGAAGATGCAGATAAATCCAATTTGTATGTCATAGTACTGATATTTTGCAACACTTTGTAAGGACCATAATAATTGGGTGATAATTTATTATCCTTCTTAGATTGCTTGAGAGACATTTGTTTTATGGTTGTAGCCTTAAAAATACCCAGTCGCCTACATCAAAATTTATTTCACTGCGATGTTGATTTTCTTGTTGTTTCACTCAATTCTGCGCCAAAGTGATGTTATCCTTTAAGAGTTGGAGAACTTGTTGTTGGTTCTCGATGTGAACTTCCATTGCTTGAAACATACAATTTTCTCTTAAATATGATTTTATGGGTGGTGGGTGATATCCACAAAGTGCCATAAATGGGGTTGTTTTTGTTGCAGTATGGAAGGAAATGTTATAGCACCATTCAGGTAGAGGTAACCACTTGACCCATTGTGTTTGTTTATCAGATACAAAGCAATGAATATATCCTTCCAAATATTTGTTCACTATCTCAATTTTCCTGCCAGATTGAGGATGATAAGATGAGTTATGAGCTAATTGAGTAACAAGACAAGGAAATAATTCCACCCAAAAGTTTCCAGTGAAAATGGGATATTTTTCACTTACAATAATTTTTTGGTTTCCATGTATCTTTTGAATTGTTTCCATAGATGCAGTAGCAACTGTACTGGCTTTAAAATGGTGAGATAATGCACAAAAGTGTGCATACATGGTAAGTTTATCAAATGCCACTATGATGATACTCTTTCCTTTAGACTTGGGTAAGCCTATGATAAAATCCATTGATACTTCCTCTCAACGTTGACTTGGAATGACTAAAGGTTGTAATAGACCTTGGGAATTAATTATCTCAACTTTATTTTTTTGGAAAACCAAACATTCTACCACAAACTTCTAAATATCAGATTTAAGGCCATCCCAAAAAAATTCCTTCTTGACCTTGTTGTAAGTTTTTAAAAATCCCGAGTACCCTCCTAATTGGGAGGTGTGCAATTAAAAAAGAATATTTTGGCTGAGTTGGGAATTATTACAGATATATAAGTGACCTTTGTACCATAATGAATCATTTTTCCAGATAAATGTATCAGATGTATGATCTTTCCGCACCTTTTGATTAAGTTTCCACACCTCTTTGTCATTCTTCCATTCTTCCATTTCTTTAGTTATCCAATCAGATTTGATAATAAAAATTGCACAGAGAAAATATTTCACATCCTCATCCTTTCTTGAGAGTTCATTTGCAACAACATTTTTCTTTTTCATAGATGATTTCAAAGTCATAACCCAACATCTTTGCGACCCATTTTTTCTAATCTTTTGAAGATAATATTTTTTCCAAAAAGTATTTAAGACTATCGTGATTTATTTTTTACCTTGAAATGTCTTCCCATTAGGTTAGTTTTCCATTGATTTATTGAATTAGTATTTCCAACATTTCCTTCTCATAAATTGGGTTGTGTAAATATTTTCCCTTGATTAGACGACTTTGAAAATAAATGGGTCTTCCTTCTTGCATTAAAACAACACCAATTCTATTTCTTGAGACATCACATTCCACAATAAAGGTTTTTGTGAAGTCTGGTGTAGCTAAGACTGGTGCTTGGAAATTTTCCTCTTTAAGGTGTTCAGAGGCCTTAGTTGCTTCTGGAGTCCAAGAAAATGCATCTTTCTTCAGTAATGTTGTTAGAGGCATTGCTATTCTCCCACAATTATTAAAAAACTTGTGATAATACCATGTCAACCCAAGAAATCCTTGAATATGCTTTAGGGTTGTGAGGATTTTCCATTCCTTAATGGCTTTAATTTTGTTAGGATCTACCTTAACACCCTCATGAGATAAAATATGACCCAAATATTCCATCTCTTGTACTCCAAAGAAACATTTAGAGTTTTTTGCATATAATTGTTTCTCCTCCAATAGTTTTAGTACCCTAATAACATGTTGAACATGATACTTCCAAGAATTGTTGTAGATTAGTATATCAAAGAAAAATACTAACACAAATTTTCTAAGGAAGGGTTTGAAAATGGAATTCATTAAACCTTGAAATGTGGAGGGTGCATTAGTAAGGCCAAAAGGAATGACAAAATAATCATAATGAACTTCATGAGTTATTAGTTCTATTTTTAAAATGTATTCAGTCTTCATTATAATTTGATGATATCTTGAACGAAAATCTAGCTTTGTGAATTAAATTTATCCATGTAGTTCATCTAACAATTCACATATGACAGGAATGGGAAATTTATCTTTAATAGTAAGCTTTTTGAGCTCCCTATAATCTAGACACGTACACCATAATCCATCCTTCTTGTGCACCAATACCAATAGAGAACATAAAAAACTTTGACTGGGTTGAATTATATCATCCTCTAGCATTTATGCAACCATACATTCAATTTCATGCTTTTGGGCATAGGGATATCTGTAAGGCCTGATTTTTGGAGGAGCACTTCCTGGAATCAAGTGAATATCATTATCATAATCATGAATAAGTGGGAGGCATTTGGGAGTCTCAAATATGTTAGAATTATGGTCCAAAACTTTTTGGAGATATGAAGAAATACATTTTTTCAATGTTAGAACCTCTAATGAGCATAATTGTGCAATTACACCCCATTGTTATTTATTCAAAATATTTTTCATGCTATTAGAGCTAATTATCTTCCTTGTTTTCCCTACGATACCCCTTAATTAAATTTCCTTTCCTTTCCAATAAAATTTCAAGAACAATTCTTGAAAATTAAAAGCTATCATCCCCAAATACTATAACCAATTGACTCCTAGTACAACATCAAAACCACCCATTGGAATGGAAAGAATTTGACTATTCAATACATATTTCCCCATGGTTAGCTTGATATTATGGAACTTTCTAAATCAATTTCTAGTCCTTCCATTTGCAACCATCACTTGACATGCTCATGCTTGATATAGAAGGTAGTTCAATTCCTTGGCTATCTCACAATGAATAAAATTATGGGTGCTACCTGAATCAATCAACACTATTACCCTTTTCTTCTTGATATATCATTCTGTCTTGATAGTTTGAGGAGTGGTAATTCCCACTAATGCATGAAAATATATGTTTGGATCCATTTCTTATTTCTCTAGGGTTGGTTAAGGCTGGTGTATATCCTCTTCTTTTGGTGTTCCTTATCATTTTTCTTCCTCCTCTTTACAATCTATGTAAAATAATTTCTTCTCAACACAATTATAACCTTTAGTGTATTTTCTATCACAACTATAGCAAATCCCTTTTTCTCCTTTTTAATCCAATTGTTGTGGTTTCAACCTTGTAGGTTGTGGAAGACTAAGAGTAGCAACAGTTCCATATTTATAGTTGTGAATAGTAGACTTAGTTTGCCATAATTTTTCTTTCTACTTTCCTTGCCACCCTGAATGCCTTCTCCAATGAATCAAGTTCCCAAAGGAAAAAATCATGTTATATGTTATGATTTAAAGTCCCTATGAAGACATCAATCCTATGCTTCTTTGGGATATCAGTTAACTTGATATTAAATTTTTGGAAGTCCTCAATGTGCTTTTCCTTTGAACCCTTTGTTGAGAATTAGGTAGGGCGGTGATTAATTCCAATTCTCTTCTTTATAATTACTTGTGAGCTTACTCCTTATACATATGTATTTTCTTCTTAGTTCATTATTTATTTCATCAAGTCAACTATCAAAAAAAAAAGAGACATAGATTTAGGCTTTTCAAGCCAAGGCCAAAACCTCTCCCTCTTAGAGAGGAAAACCCACAAGAAATTCTTCTTATATACTTTCAGTTGATAAGTACCATGAACATGACATAGTACCTTTATCTATGTATGCCTCAAATACCTTTTCACTTCTTCTTCACTGACTCCTTAAGATGATCCTTCTTTCTACACCTTACTGCACTGTCTTGCACCTTTCAACACTAACACTAGAGATCTCGATCTCTACTTAGATTCTTCCTTTTACGGATATATCAGTTCCTTTATTTGTTATCAGTCATGTTTATTTCTCACATTTTGCATCCTTGTTGACTGTACATACTTATCTTGATTTCCCTTTTATAGAACAGTCCACTTTATATCATGAATATGTCCTTATATTACTTCAATACTATAACATTATTCTTCTTCTTCAGTGCAGTCCTGAATCTGTGTTATCCCACAGTTGAACGTAGACCTTACTTTATGCTTGAGTGTAGTCTCATATTTGCACTTATCTTCATCTCTTTCGAAACCCTAACTTCACACTTTCTTCTAATTTGAATCACCTAAGGACTGAGACTTATTCACATTTTTCTATCTCGGAGACATCCACAATTCTTCCACCTGAATCTTATCTGAAAACCTAAGATTATTCCTCAATGTTCTATCTCAAACTTATCAGCACTTTTTTACCTAAATGAGCCGCATATCCTTTCATTATATAGTGTACTCTTCCTATGTTTTAGGCCGACCCTTTCAACTATTTTTAGGCCGGCTTGTCTAGGAGTATGTAGGCCCACTTTTCCACTGCTTCATAAGAGATATTTCATGTTCATATTGAGCATTATATGGAGCTATTGAGCATTATATGGAGCATTATATGGAACATACTTCTTTGTCTAGAATCTTCATATACATGACTCTCAATTAGTACATTTGTGACATGATGACAAATACCTAAAATATATCAAGAAGAAGTATTTTTACCTATAATAAAAACCTTTCTAGTGAAACCCATAAAGAAATAATAACAAAAATACATTTTATTACATTTATCTTCTTCATTACATAAATACATAATTACATAGTCAATATGAAGACTGAGCCTAGTTACACTTTCCAACACTCCCTCTTAACTAGGTAGTTATTCATACTGGTACATGGTCACTTTCAATATGAAGAATATCATAAGAAGAATCAGATTGGTAATGACTTCTATATAACATCATATCAACCAAAATTTTCCCAGTGAATGGCCTTGACTAACAACTCCATCTCTCAACGAGGAAATGGGCTACAATGATGGAGAGACACATGACTTATAAACTCCATAGTCATTGTCTCTCCAAGGTACATACTCCACCCAAGTGTTCCCAGAGTATGATGTTCTTGGAATATTCGTCTCTTGGGTAGTCAGCCCTCAAATATTATTGGTCCCCTACTACTCTTACCTTGACTGACCTATCTCATTTTGAAAGAGTATCAGATGCCAAATGATTACCCAATCCTCCATTCTTTTTTCTGAGGTGAAGACAAAACTTGGATTGGAGTGAGGAAATTCCATAATCCATTCAAACTCACCATCATGACCTATATATGAAGGTCCTTATCCCCAAAGGAGGGTCCCCAAGAGTGTGTGTTCCCCCTACCTCCTCCCCCCCAACCTTTATGTGATTCCATATCACATGAAAATGTGATGCAACTACCACTATAGTTGGCGCATTTCATGCACTCCCATCACTTCATCGATCATCGAAAAAATCTTGGACAAGGTTAAACATCATTTGGATATTTCAAGCCACATAGGGAGGTATAGGAGGACTCAACAAAAAAATTCTATCAGATTGGCAAAGATGGAGAAAAAAAATTAATAGTATAGAAAAAAATTAATAGTATATGAGTTCCTTTCTTTGATATCAGTCATGTGTATTTATCTCCTTGTGCATCCTTTTTGACTGTACATACTTATCTTGATTTCCATTTTATAGAAAATTCCAATTTATATCATGAATATGTCCTTATCTTACTTCAATACTACAACACTATTCTTCTTCTTCTTGAATGTAGTCCTGAATCCGCATTATCCCATAGTTGAATGAAAACCTTAATTTATGCTCGAGTTTAGTCCCTTATTCACACTTATCTTCAACACTTCTGCAGCCCTAACTTCACACTTTATTCTAATCTGAATCTCCAAAGGACTCAAACTTATTCACATTTTTCTATTTCAGTGTCATCCACAATTCTTCCACTTGAATCTTATCTAAAAACCGCAGATTATTCCTCGATTTTCTGTATCATAATTATCCACACTTTTCTACCTAAATGAGTTGAAGATCCTTTCTTTATATAGTGTACTCTTCCTCTGTTTTAGGCTGACCCTTCCAACTGTTTGTAGGTCGACTTATCCAAGAGTATGTAGGATGACTTGTCCAATACTTCATAGGAGATATTCAACATTGATATTGAGCATTATATGGAGCTATATCTTCAAGCTTATATGACAAGGTATTGGAGCATACTTCTTTGTCTAGAATATTCATATACATGACTCTCAATTAGTACATTTATGAGACTATGACAAATCCCTAAAAGACATCAAGAAGAAGTCTTTTGACCTATAATGAAAACCCTGCTCATGAAACCCATGAAGAAAGCATAACAAAAATAAATTTTATTATCTTTGTCTTATTCATTACATAAAAACATAATTACATAGTTATTATGAAGACTGAGCCTAGTTACACTTTCCAACACCTTTTGTTTTAGATTTTTCAATTGGCTAAAGAAGTTGTTTATCTTTGTATCCTCATAATCTGCTATCGTTTCCTCTGTAAAAATTGACCAAGTGACATGTGCATTACGAGAAAAAATACATTGATACCATACAAACCGATTGGGTTCTAAATATAAAGATGCAATATGTACCTTTTTTTAGGGTTTCACATCATCTAGGAATAACCGAGATTTCTAGTGATAGTGTGAGGTAACCTCACTAATATTTATCTCAATCATATTCTCTGTAACTTGCGATAATACCCTCTCAATCCAAGAAATACTTGAAGATGATTTAGGGTTGTGGGGATTTTCCATTCCTTAATGCCTTTAATTTTGATAGGATCTACCTTAACACCCTCATGAAATACAATATGACCCAAATATTCCACCTCTTGTACTCCTAAGAAACATTTAGAGGTTTTGTCATATAATTGTTTCTCCTCCAACAGTTTTTGTACCCTAATAACATGTTGAACATGATACTTCCAAGAATTGTTTTAGATTAGTATATCATAAAAAATACTAATACAAATTTTCTAAGGAAGGGTCTGAAAATGGAATTCATTAAATCTTGAAATGTGGAGGGTGCATTAGTAAGGCCAAAAGGAATGAAAAAATAATCATAATGACCTTCATGAGTTCTTAATGCTATTTTCAAAATGTATTTAGTATTCATTCTAAGATTATCGGTCCCCGATTACTCTTATCTTGAATTACCTATCTCATTCTCAAAGAGTATCAGATACTATATGATTACCCAATCCTCCATTCTGTCTTCCTAGGTGAAGACAAAAATGATGTGTCTATCCATTCTCTCCTCATGTCCATCACTAAGACTTACGACTGTTAGTCTTGGTCTAGTGCATGACACATGAATGAGAGAATAATATATGTTACTCCCTCTTAACTCAGGAAGGACATACTTTAAGTTTCTTCCAAGTAAGAAACTTACCACGAGAATGCCTCTCAACTAGGGACCTGCAGCAGTAATGGTGAAACACCGAGCTGCTCGTGAATAATTCCTCCCCTCGATTTCATGGATTTCGATATTGAGGAATATTTCAACTTTTGGCTTCATAGGGTATATATCATATGCCACTTTCATCCACGAGTCATGTCAACTATCCGAAAGTGATTCATCAGTCTTCCTCATCTAGTCCACCTTTATGCCACACTACTTTCCTTCAAACCATCTCTCAAGGATCTTACATCCTTCCACATGATTGGAAACCTGCATAAACTCATCCAGATAAACATATGCATATGAAATTTTAAATAAAAATTTACCTTAGTGATGATCTTTCACCATGACATCTTCTTGTAGGCATCAACATCCTCTATTCAGATTGACACATTTCGTAAGTATAGGTTTTTTCAAGGGTCTTCTTATTTACCATACTTCTATCAGAGTCCACATGTCTTCTGAGGATATATCCTAGTCACATCTTCTTGGATTCTGGATGATAACCGACTCTTGACATTCCATGCACTTCATGATGTCTTCCTTGCTTTCTCCAAACATATTTGTTCCTAAGAAATTCCAGTATCCAGTTCCTTTTTTAAATACAACCACCTCATATTTCATATGAGGACATATTTAATTTCATTTGATAGTGGAAACCTGTGCACCAGAAGAGATATTCCTTCCATATATCATACTTCTAAAGATAGAAGTTCATCACCTAAAACCACATGAAATGACTTCACAATATCCAGTGTCAACATATATTTATATGTACCTCATCCTTTTTCTTTTGAGTCACAGTGCAACAATTTTACTAGAATGAAGAAATTGATCCCTTTGATCCACTTCACCAATATGTCATCATATCCTAATCCCAAAATTATGTAACATATAATTCTTGATGAAACCTTTTGCTTTCAATCTAACCAGTGAATCCATAGAGAACTCCATTAGAAAATGACAACACCTGTTTCTATATTTATTGAATGATGACCCTTGATCTTGATGACTGCCTTCCATCAATGGTGTTATCAGTGAGGTTTCCAAGAGATACTTCTCCAAGTGCTTCTTTCATGCTTCTATCCTGATGCTACTAATATACATTGCTTCCTATCATACTATTTTACAACCAACAAAAAACACTTAAAGAGAAAGAAGATCTCAATCATAATAGAGATATTTTTCTTCTTCTTTCTTAGATTTCTTTGAATAAGGTTCTTCCCTTTCATATGTGACATGGGCTTCTTCCTTTTTCCTCTTTTCCTTCCAAGATTTAGGACAATCCCTTTAATAATGCCCAAGTTCATTACATCCAAAGAATCTTACTTTGTCCATATTTCTTCTTTATTCTGAGGACCAAATTTTCCAAATATTCCTTTCTTCTTCAACATGGTTGCAAAGGCTTGATTCCCTTCACTTGATCCTGTATCAGCTTTGGCTTTCAATCTTCTTTCCTCTATTTTATATAGAGACCATATATCATGGAATGGTGTTGCTTCTTTCTTCCTGTATAAGCTTGAAGTGAAGTTTACCCATTCTTCTAGTAGAGAATTCAACACCACTCTAGTCATCTCACTATCAGATACTACTTCTCCCAATTCCTGCAGTTGGTCTCTTATTTAAGGGATCCTCATAAAATATGAAGTCATTGCTTCCTCTCTTGAAAATTTTATTTTCTACAATGCCATAATATATTTATATGTACCTCATCCTTTTTATTTTGAGTCATCCTGCAACAATTTTACTAGAATGAAGAACTTCATCCCTTTGACCTGCTTCATCAATATGTCATCATATCATAATCCAGAATTATGTAACATAGAATTATTGATGAAACTTTTTTCTTTCAATCTAACCATTAAATCCATAGAGAACTCCATTAGAAACTGACAACACCTGTTTCTATATTTATTGAATGATGACCCTTGATCTTGATGACTGCCTTCCATCAATGGTTTTATCAGTGAGGTTTCCAAGGGATACTTCTCCAAGTGCTTCTTCCATGCTTCTATCATTATGCTATTAATATACATTGCTTCCTATCATAATATTTTAAAACCAATAGAAATCACTTAAAGAGAGAAGATCTTAACCATAATAGAGATATTTCTCTTATTCTTTCTTAGATTTATTTGAATTAGGTTCTTCCCTTTCATATGTGACATGGCCTTCTTCCTTTTTTCTCTTGTCCTTCCCAGATTTAGGACAATCCCTTTTATAATGCCCAAGTTCATTACATCCAAAGAATCATACTTTGTCGATATTTTTTCTTTTATTATGAGGACCAAATTTTCTGAATCTTCCTTTCTTCTTTGACATGGCTGCAAAGGCTTGATTCCCTTCACTTGATCCTATATCAGCTTTGAATTTCAATCTTGTTTCCTCTATTTTACATAGAGACCATAGATCGTGGAATGGTGTTTCTTCCTTCTTCCCATATAAGCTTTAAGTCAAGTTTCCCCATTCTTCCAGTAGAGCATTCAACACCACTCTAGTCATCTCACTATCAGATATTAGTTATCCCAATTCCTATAGTTGGTCTCTTATTTAAAATATCCTCATAAAATATGAAGTGATTCCTTCCTCTCTTGAAAAAATTATTTTGTACATTTCTTGTCTCAGAGAGATTGCTTCTCCTGCAGTACTCACAGAGAATAGTTGCACCAGTTTCTCATATATTTATTTTGTAGTTTACAGTTTTGATACATAGGGTATGAGTGAGTCCTTAATGGATTCTATGAGAATCCTCTCGGCTCTGATTTCTCCTTTCATGCATTTGGCATGAGCTGGAGAATTTTATTTTGAGGGTTGAATTGTAGATCCTTCGATGTAGTCCATATCTTCGTCTTCAATTAAATTCAAATCATTCCTCTTCTTCCATGCAGTAAAGTTTGATGACTTAACCAATTTATTCTCTCTTTACAATAAGACATTTTGACAGATTCAGATAAGGTCATAGATACTTACTTGAGTAGGGGGACTTGCAACAAATTCCTTGATGATTATGAAGATGAAATTAGGAACTTCCTTTTGGATTGAATTATCCAATGTAGGGTACATTGGATCTTTTATGATAAAGGATGTCTTGAAAAAGATGATGTCACTTTAATATGAATCTCTGATGGCAAATATTATCTCCTTGACAAGTGAATATTTTGAATGCGATTGAAGTTGTTCTTTGCAAACTAATTTGACCTTTTCAATGTAGACTTTGATTCTTGCTTCCTTGAGTGTCTTCTTGTCAAGTATCCCTTGTGTTCAACACCTTACCTCTAATACCATGTTTAGAATTAGGTAGGGAGGTGATTAATTCAAATTCTTTTCTTGATAATTACTTGTGAGCTTACTCTATATACTTATGTCTTCTCTTATTAATTTATTATATCTTTCATCAAGTCAATTATAAAAAACACAAGAGACACTGAATTAGGCTTTTCAAGCCAGGACCAAAACCTCTCCCTCTTGGAGAGTAAAACCCACAAGAAATTGTTCTTATAGAATTTCAGTTGAAAAGTACCATGACCATGGCAGAGATCCTTGACCTATGTATGCCTCCAATACCTTGTCACTGCTTCTTCATTGACTCCTTAAGCTAATCCTTCTTTCTACGCCTTACTACACTGTCTTGCACCTTTCATCACTAACACTAGAGATCTCAGTCTCTACTTTATTTTTCGGATATATATGAGTTTATTTCTTTGATATCAGTCTTGTGTATTTCTCACCTTTTACATCCTTGTTGATTATACATACTTATCTTGATTTCTATTTTATATAAAATTCCACTTTATATCATTAATATGTCCCGATATTAGTTCAATACTATAATATTATTCTTCTTCTCCTTGAATGCAGTTGTGAATTTGCATTATCCCACAGTTGAATGCATACCTTAATTTATGATTGAGTATAGTCTCTTATCCGCACTCCACACTTTCTTCTAATTTGAATCACCAAAGGATTCAGACTTATTCACGTTGTTCTATCTTAGAGACATCCGCAATTCTTCCACTTGAATCTTATATGAAAACCTCAAATTATTCCTCGATTTTCTATCTTAGAATTATCCACACTTTTCTACATAAATGAGTCACAGATCCTTTCTTTATATAGTGTACTCTTCCTCTATTTTAGGTCGACCCTTCTAAGTGTTTGTAGGCCGAATTGTCCAAAAGTATGTAGGTCGACTTGTCCACTACTTCATAGGAGATATTCAATTTTGATCTTGAGCATTATATGGAGCTATATATTCAAGCTTCTATGACAAGGTATTGGAGCATACTTCTTTGTCTAGACTCTTCATATAGATGATTCTCAATTAATACATTTATGAAACGATGACAAATCCCTAAAAGACATCAAGAAGAAGTATTTTGAACTATAATAAAAACCTTGCTCATGAAACCCATGAAGAAAGCATAATAAAAATACATTTTATTATCTTTGTCTTCTTCATTACATAAATACATAATTACATAATAAATATGAATATCGATCCTAGTTACACTTTCCAACACCCTTTTGTTTAAGATTTATCAATTGGCTAAATAAGTTGTTTCTCTTTGTATCCTCATAATGTGCTATCATTTCCTCTATAAAAATTGACCAAGTGACGTGTGCATTATGAGAAAAAATACATTGATACCATACAAACTGATTGGGTTCCAATATAAATATGCAATATGTACCTTTTTTGAGGGTTTCACATCATGTATATCAAAATATTTCTCCATATGTAGTATCCATGTTACCCAATCATTGCCATGTAACTTCCTCATATTGATCTTTGGAACATGGTTGGTCTTCAACCCAAAGTTAGATTCTCTAAAATTGTTATTAACGTTCTTTTCTTACTCATGATTTGTTTCATGGAATACATTTTCACCATTAGGAAGCATTTCTTGCAACAAATTAGTCAGAACTTCCTTCAAACCTTCCAATTTTTCTTTTAAACCATCCTTCAAACCTTCCATTTTTGTTTCTAAACCATCCTTTAAACTGTCTATGTCCCTTTTTATTTTTGATTCTAAACCATCCATGTTCCCTTTTAAACTGTCCATCTTAATACTTATCATCACTTCCAATTCATTTTTGGTTACTCTTTGTGAGAGTGAAATTTGTTGCACTTGAACTCGTAATTTTGATAAATCATGTTGCATTTATTCCTCTTCTTCATGTGCCATATTAGATATTTCTAGTTTCTTACTGGGTGTATCCATTTTTTTGTTGCAAGGTATATTCGAAATAATGATATATATTCTTCACTATGTCCTTTGAATCGCTTCAAACTATTTTTTCAAACAAAAGTTATGCAAATTTAAAAAATACACACCTTTTTTTCTTGTTTTCGGGAGCTTGATATTGAAAATGTTGTATCTCTATAATTTTGGCTCTCCAAGGTCTGAAATTTGGTCCTGTGGTAGAAATTTGAGTATTCTTTCCAACGCCACAAGTCAAACCAATATTGGATTATTAAATATATAGTTATGGAAAATATCCCATGGTGACCTAATTATGGATTGTTTCAGTAGAGCGAACTTGTACGAGATGTCACATGTCCCTGTTTCAACCTTCGACCCTGTTTGAGACTAAATTCTGGAGCATGTAGAAGTCATAACTTCTTCAAACCATATCTCATAAAATATAGCAAACCAAGATCTGAAATTTCTACATGAAATTCACCAAGATTTCAGCTCCACGTGGTAGAAATTTTAGCTTATAAAGCATTATAGAAAAATATTATAGAGAAAATGACAAGATGACCTATTTAAAGTAGTGAAAACATAGAATCCAAAGCTTTGATACCAAATTTTATACAAATAAATCACAAAACAAAAGAAAATATATATCAATGACTTAAAAATTAGCCTCTTCGAGGGGGAAACCTCCTTTACATTACATAGATGAACAATTCTTGGATGATGAAAATTACAAGACCTCCTTGGTGTATATAGGAGTCTAAGGGATCATAATATAATGACAACCTAGATAACAATAATAATGTAAGGGAACAAAAATAACAATAACGGGCTTCTATGGGGCACGCCAATAACAATATGGGGTCTAGATGGACACAACAATAACAATAGGGGTCTACACTAATAATAAAAATAAAGGGGCTACACTAGTAATATAGGAACCTAACACATATTTCTTCTCATGAATAAAGGGATGGGTAGATCTATCAACTCAACCCTACAACTTGGCCCGCTAAAAGGTATTCCTCTTGATTCCCATGATTTCTATTTCTTGCACCAATAGTTTGTGGATGATACTCTTCTCTTGGGAATACCCACTGCCAAAGAAGCCACTACCCTTAGAAACATCCTTCAAAACTCCTATGATTCTTTGGGAATATCCCTTTACAAGGAAAAATCTCAAATCTTATTTTTTAATACCTTGTCACCTATCTAAATTCACATATCTCATTTTCTTGGTTTTAAAAGGAGCTCTCTTCCATATAAATACCTGGGAGCTCCTTTAATTGGAAAACTTCTCAGAAAAAAGGTATGGGAAAATATTCTTCTTAATTTGAAGCTACGCTTTCTTGTTTGACTTTTAGATCACTCAATCTAGCCAACCACTTGATATTGATCAAATATGTCCTTTAATACCTTCATATCTATCTTATATCAGTAATTTAAACATCCCAATCCATCCTAAACAAGATCATAATTATTCAACACAACTTCCTATGGGGGGGGGGGGGGGGGTGTTAATAGAGACTGAAAATGGGCTCTAGTTGCATGGGACAAAATATGTCATCTAAAAAAATGGATTCCTTGGTATCCATGATCTAGATATAGTCAACAAAGTCTTAAGTGCTAAAACCTAATGGAGATGGATAAAAAATTGGAGGATTTATAGAGAAATATATGGAAAAGTAAGTATTCCCCCAATACCCAGGAATCTCAGCTCATCAGAATGACATGAAACATCAGGGGTTTTCATATCTAGAATGCTGCTTGAAGTAACAAACATCTTTTATAGGAGCATATTTTTTGGGAAATCAGAAACAAGAACAATACATTATTTTTGGATGACTCATGGCATCAGTGGCCACAATTAGCCCATAATGAACAACCCCACCCAATCAAGGACTCCCTCATCTCTAGGGACCAAATATTAGTTGCACATTATTAAGACTCATACCCCTATAATTCCCAATGGTATAATTGGAAGTCACGTGGGGAATGGATTAAGACTCCCTCCCAAAACTAAAGCATCATTATCAAGTGATAATTAGCAAAAAGAAGAATTGTGGTTCAAAAGGGAAATTATATTATTTGTTGGGGTTATCATCCTTTAGGAAATTTTAACCTGTATTAAGGTTGCAGTCTTCTCACAAGACCCAACAATGAGGATGATCAAGGAAAATGGCAAAAAATATGGAATCTCAAACACTAGCCCAAAATCACTATTTTTCTATGGCTTCTAGTATGGAACAAAAACTTGACATGGGACAAGATTCAAAGTTGTGGTTTTCAGGGGCCCTCAATACGTCTTATTTGTTTCTCTAATTAATAAAATGTCAATAATATTCTCAATGGTTGCAACTTATTTTCTTCCATATAGGACCACATTCTTATTCTCTTTCGATAAACTAAAAATATACAAAATAATTCCCTCTCCACTCTACAAATATTGCATGAATCCCATTTTAATTATCCCATTTTCAATAGAGCATGGAAATTCATCCCAATATTCTTGATATGGTAGATTTGGAAGGAGTGTAATGTATGAACATTTAAGAATATCAGGGCCTCCACATACTTTATCTGGAAATATATTCTAAATAAAATAAGGGAAATTATTTATTCTCTTCCTTGGTCCTCCAATGATTGGGAATTCAATCAACCTAAAAAATTCATTCTAACCAAAATGGGTCTCTCCCCCTATTCCTTATAGAAGACTCTATCTATCCCTAATTTCTTCCCTTATATCTCTTCCTTTTGCGCCCCACCCCCCCCCCCCCCCCCTGGAAGACTTCATCAAACTTAACTTTGACGAGGCCTCAAAATGAAATCTATGCCAAGTCAATTATGGTTGAGTATTTCATCACTCTAATAGGTATATTCTACATTTTTATGAAGGTTCCATATGCCTCAACACTAATAATGTTGCTAAAATCTCAGCACTAAAGGAGGGTCTCAATCACTATGTGCAAAAGAATTCACAAGCTCATTCTTGAAGGAGATTCTAGACCCTTAACAATATCTTCTAAAAAATCAAATATGGATCAAATCCTTCCTACGTATCTAAGATCTAGAGGTTAGAATCTTGAATAGGTAATACTACAAAACTATTGGAAAAATTCACATCTACCCTCATCTACAATGTTCTTAGGGAAGGCGAACAAATTAACTAACAAGCTAGCAAATTTTGGTCTCAACATAACAAATCATACCCTTAACTTGGATTGGAGTGAGGAAATTCCATAATCCATTCAAACTCACTGTCATGACCTAGATATGAAGGTCCTTATCCCCAAAGGAGGGTCCCCAGGAACGAGTGTTCCCCCTACCTCCTCCCCCCAACCTTTATGTGATTCAAGCTCACATGAAAATGTGATGCAACTCTCACTATACATGGCACATTTCATGCACTCCCATCACTTCATAGATCATAACAAAAATCTAGGACAAGGTTAAACATCATTTGGACATTACAAGCCATATAGGGAGGTAGAGGAGGACTCAACAAAAAAATTCGATCATATTGGAAAGGATGGAGAAAAAAATTAATAGTATAGACCACAAGTTGACCATTCTAACCAGGAGATCAACAAACATCTCTTTTTCCTTGGATGAGGGTAGTGACTAGCAAGTGCAAATACTTGGAGATTCTTCCCAATAAAGGCTATGATTGACTCGTTTTTCGCTTGCAACACTAGTAGTTTTTTTTTTCTTCTCATGTTGATGTATCTCAAGGGCTGACATATAAAACTTGTTTTTGTAAGTTTTTATTTAAAATACGTTATAGTTAAAAAAATTCTTAAAAAATTCAAGACTCCAAACTTATATTAATGGTTTGGTTTCCCTTCGAGCATACCAATAGTATAAATTTTTTGGTCTATGCAATCCTCATTTGAAATAATGAAAAATTTCTAACTTAAAACAAATATTACAAATGACTTATAAGTGCTCGTCATTCATGTCTTTATAATTACCTCTTTGTAATTATATGTATCGTTTATTGACCCAAAAATAATTTTCATATAATCATTCACAAAATTGTGATTTTACATAGTCATACTTCTTTTTAATTAAACATATTTTATCATTCTTATAATAATGATATGTTTTTGTAATTATATAGATATTTTTATTGTTCTTGATAACTTTTCATAGAGTCTTCTAAAATAATTATGTTTTAACATAACTACAAATTTTTATAATTACTCAAGTAGAGAAGTTAATTTTGAAATAGGGTATCTAGAATTTTAATTTAATTATCAACAAATATTGGGTGGATGGTGGGGATATAACTTAGATGCAATGTAACCAAGGTTGAGATTTATCTCAAAGGTAGTTATCCCCTTTTGTCATATTAATTAAATTTATTAAGTAAAAAAAAAAAAAAAACTTCAGATGAACATGAGTTATGGTTTTTTGGACATGTGGTATTAATAATTCATGACATTGTAACAAAGCTTATTTACATGTTACAAAATTTCATGATAAAATTAGGGCAAATATTCATTTTTTAAAATCTTGTTACATGTATTTTTATTAATAATAATCATAATAAAGTTATAATTTAGTTAATTATATATGTTTTTTCATTGTCTCATAAATTAATTTTAATGAAGCTATTACTATTTAATATTGAGTACCATTTTGAAATAGAATTTCTTATTAAACCTATTTTTATCCTCACATAAACATTTCAATATAATAAAAACTAACAAATAAAAAAAATTGTGACTCAATCATTATAAAAGGTATATCATTGCATATTAGTCTCTAAAAGGCAATCAATTTATGAAAATCCTAACTTGGACATACAAAATTGAATTGAATTGATAATTTATTAGACTTGTTTTGAATAAAACTATAAGTTATAATGAATGGATCTCCAAAAAAACATCTATAAGACTTCTTCATTTTCTAACTAATGTTTGGTTTGCATATATCTTACTTATTAAATGGTGAAAAAGGGCGATGGATTTTTTTTTTGAAAAACAACTAGTTTTTACTAATTATTTTTAAAATTTGGTTTACAATTTTATAAGTCAAAGTTCTATTGATTCATCAAAAAATAAGTACATCAGTAGAAAAATGCAGATAGTCTCAACCCGACTAGGTTTGTTGACTTCTGCGATCATCATACGAAAAAGAAACAAAAGAAAAACTAGAGACACAATCCACAACTTAGGAGCCAAAAGCACTTGAAAACACATAAAAAAGTAAAACACTTGTAACCATGCTCAAGCATCAAAAGTAATAGAAGCAAGATTGTCCGGAGTAGTACCTAGAGGAGGAGGACAACAGAAAGAACAATGTACATGTTCCTCGAAGTGAGCCATCCAAGACTACAACTTATCCACCTTCTTGGATAACAGATTATGGCCTCGCCAAACCACCACAACCCGCTCCCGAACATGACACTGAAAGTAATGCATATTGTTCAACGTAGAAATGAGCTCTGCAAGCTCTTCCTGTCACACCCTCTCTCAGGTTTCTAGGTGGTCCAATGCCGACTGGATCAAATCCCGACAATTTTCTAAACAACAATGATGCTCCATTGTTTCCCCATGCCTAGGCCATCTTGCTTTCCCCCATCGACCCGTGCCACCTCGACGCGTCACTCCACCCCTCTTTGGGGTCAGCGAGGTTCTTCCCCCATGGCCAGCCAATGAGCCACCACGACCACCACGAGCCCCGGAATCCACCCATCCTAAGCTACCTGCAGGTTGACCACCTTGGCTAGTGCCTCTAGTCTCCTCAGCTTCCATTTCCACCTGCAAGTAAGACCCTCGATCCCCCTTCTTGGCCGAAAGTCACTTAGGTGAGGGAAGGGAGCGAGCATTGCGTGACTCGAGATGCATTATAACAAGACGAGCGATGCCAAGTAGTGGTAGAGGAAGCCAAAAAGTATCATAACACACCAGAACGATGACCATCAAGAGACTCCACAACCATGCCATAAATTCCATTACTAGTCAAACGTAGAGAATTACAAGGAGTCGCGATACCAATCCAATGATAGGACACTAGACTTTCAATTCACCATCCCCGACCCCTTGGAGAATGACCACTAGCTGAAATACTTGAGAACAAACATACCTTCGCCATAGAAGCCACATAAGAATGCATAACCCCAGACGAAATTCGCTTGACAATGCAGACTAGCTACTTCGTGGATGCAGAGGAAAAATGAGAGTAGGTGTACCCAACCAACCACAATAGGGCTTTTGAGTCGACCCAAGAACCAAATGTCCAACCCTTATTTTGCTCCAAAAATCCATAGACCATGCGTGAGAAAGGAAATCAACCAAACCATTGATCCTGATATTGGGGAGGGGTCGTTAACGATGAAAGCACCACCATTCCCAAATAGGGCACCAATTATAAATTTTACCATTGTTACCACAGCTCAACTAACTCTCATTGGACTGCCACAAAACCCAAACTGCATGCCGGAGAAGAGCACCGCCTTGCATATATGAACGATGTTCACCAACTCCCGCTCACAACGAGGATTATGGGATTTAGTTCACACGGGCTTCATTAACACCTCTTATACTCAATATGTCGTGAGAGGACATGGAGACCGACCGTTGCAACAAAGGCCAAGTGTTGCATATTATCTACCACGTGTAAATTGGTTTACCACGTTTATCACCCCATTAGGGAGAAAATTTAGTTTACTTAAAAAGAGATTTTATATTTGAAAATGGACTCTAAATAATCTCATTAATAAAACAAATGTATAATGATATATTATGTATAATCTCATTAATAAAACAAATGTATAATGATATATTATGTATAATCTCATTAATAAAACAAATGTATAATGATATATTAAGTATAAAACAATAAGAAATATAAAAACTAAAATATATCACAACACAAATCCTATCCCTAGATATCACTTAGAGAAAATCAACACTATTCCAAATTTCTTTGACCATGTAGTAATTGTAACACTATTTCAAACATTTTCATTATGTAATAATGGTTTGGAAATCACACAATGCATTTCCAAACTCTATTGAACTTAAAAGGATCATATGTCCACATTAACTTTTGAGTTAAATAAAAAAATCGAAATCTAATTATTTAGAAATCACAGTTAAATAATTTTTTAATCTCTATTAAAATATTTTTAAAAATGAAAATCACAGTGATACTTTATATAGTTATAATCATCTTAAAAGACATTTCAACATTGTATTGAAAGAAATTAACATCCAAATTAAATTTTAGACTAATTAATAAAGAGAAAGGATGTAGTGTTATTTAATGCAAACTCTAACTCAGGAAAAAATTCCACCAAAATGCACACCTTTTAGCATAAACTCTAAACATCACTTATTGGCTCCCAACAACACAGATATGTTTTTGTAATTGGACATTCCTATAAGTGTTTTGGATTTTTCAAATCTATTTATGAATTAATATGGATGTGTTTCGTTAGAGATTAATCGAGACAATGTGGACTTTTTCTTTATGGAATTTAATAAAAATAGTTAAAAAATGTATATTTTAATAATACAAAATAAAGTTGATGAAAATTAATGAAAGAAATAGGATGTTAAAATCCACAAGTTCTTAAGCAAGAGTTTTATATATTTATTGAAACTCCTCAAATTATTAAAATTAAAAGTTCTACATGATAAATCTTATGTAATAGTTTTATATCTTAAACATTGCAAATTATAGAATATTTTATTGTTTTAATGTTTTTAATCTCTTTCTGTTTGTAAATAATGTATTAGTGTAAATTTAACCACGGTTAATTTAATTGGTCAATAAAACACCTTTACCATTAAAAAGATTACTGGTTCAATTCTCACCTTCGTTGAATGTGATCCCTTTAAATCTATCAACCACATAGAAAGCAATTAAAATATATTAAGAAAAATGTATTCCCTTCTCCTCGTCGATCCCTAAGAAATATATTATTTTAATTTCTAAAACAAATGCCTAGCAATGTCTTCAAAGTTAGTTATTCACGGATCACCAGAAGGTTTTTGAGCGAACAATTTTGTGAAGTTGCATGATTTTTTTTTAATTAATATCTCATATAATAATTTAGAAATTTTGGTAAGATCATGAAATTTTTTGGCAATGATAAGTTGTGTGTTGTGATCACAGAAATGTGGAGGGCGTTAACAGTTTAACCGACGCTGACGATGATGGAATGGAGCATTTCTTCGATAACGCACTCAAGATAGATTGGATTCAAGAACTCGATTTTGATTTACAGAAAACAAGCCCACGGTGGCTGGGCTTGTTACTCTTGGAATCTGAAGAGGAGTGGGAGGGATAAGATCTTGGCAAAGGTGGGATCGAAGACCGTAGATAGATCCCATAAGAAGCATAATCACCGGATAATACATTCTTAAGAAAAGTAATTACGTTGATATTGAGGTTCCCAAATAAAATCAGTGTTAATTATAAATTTAATTAATATTATATAAAAATGGTAATATAATTTTGTGGAGTGTTTAATTACTGGAATGGTAATATAATTTATTGCTTGGCTGCTTCCAATGGTAATATAAATTTTGAAGCATTTAAAATCTTAAAGTTTGACTTCTAAATTTTTTTACTAATTTTTCAAAAAAATTATCCAATTTCCATTATTATTTAGGTGAAAACATTATCTCCTTAAAATACTGCTATATTCTAAATGGAATTTTCATTATTAACTTCTAAGAAAATTAATGAAGTTTTAGATAATCATTATTCTATATTTTATATAAAATATTTAAATTTTTACATGCGATAATCACTTATTAAAATTAATGAATAATAAAATCAAAATATAACTTTCATATATATATATATAATTCAACCCATAAATTACCATTTTATTTATATAATCATGTTAATTCACAAAACTTTGACCATGTTAATTTAGATTGCAAATTATAAATACATAAGTGAGTCGATTTCAATAAAATACAACTATATTATGAATATTTTCACTATTAACTTCTAAAAAATAATAAATTTTTAGATAATTGTTTTCTTATATTTTTAAACTAATATTTAATTTTACATTTATTTAATATATTTTTAAATTTGATGATTACTTATTAAAATTAATGAATAATAAAATTGAAATATAATTTTAAAATATTTAAATTTATAAAATGTGTTTTTTTTTTCAATCTCTAAATTATCATTTGATTTATATTATTATGTAAGTTAAAAAAACAATACACACATTTTTCTTGCTTTCGAGGAGCTCGATATTGAAACTAATGTATCTTTGTAATTTCGGATCCCCAAGAATTGATCTTCGGTCTTGTAGTATCTTTCTGAGCCTTCTTTCCAATGCCACAAGTCTGACCTGATTTGGATTCTTCAAGGCAAAGTTATGCCCTATCTCTCACAATGACTTAATTATGGACTGGTTCAGTAGAGCGACCTTGTATGACGTGCCACGTGTCACTACAGTTTCCTCCTTTGTCTCATCATCACTCACCTAGGCCACTCTTTTGTGAAGCATCACAAGCATCATATGCAACCTAAGCATTCAATAATAATAATAAACATATGCAACAACACTTGGTTGCCACTTTTCTATTCCTTGGCCATTGTAGTACAAGACATCAACTCTGCAACATATCAAATATAAGGCATCAACTCTAACAGCCAGACCTTGCTGCTCACAACTCAACAACACTTTGCTGCTCCTTACTATTCACAAACTATTTTTAGCTGCATCTCCTCTAATACATATGGTGGCCACAAGCTGCATCTCTTCTATCAAGCATCACAATCATACAAGCATCACAACAATGCCTTTGTTGGTGACCTATCTTTCTGCTCCTACCCTGTTCCTACAATTCCATATCTCTTGCTTCTCCTTTACTGCTCCTTTATTTCTCCTTCTCCTTTGCTTCTTTTTTTCCATCAATTACAACAATGCCTCAAAGAAAACACTCTAGCTAGGTTAAATGATGCCAGATTATATCATTTCTTGAATCATATTCTCAACCTCACTCTTTCATGCATATGGATATATGTAACCCATTATGTTGGGTGGTACATTTCTATTTGCAAATGAATAGCATGATCATTATCTCAAGTAGTTGGAAGACCCATGCATCTCTCCAAATACCTTGGAATTATTATTGATAATTTTTGGAGATCTATTGGAGTAGAGGATGTAGATGTTTGAACTTCTAATGAATACAATTTTTAAATTATACCATGGTGTCCCACTTTTAGAAATTTGATCATGTTATTAGAGCTTATCACTTTATAGGGTTTCCCTTGGATACCTCTAAGCTCAAATTATTTCTTTTTGAAGAAAACATTCTGAAAAAATGTTTTAAATTAAGGGCCATTATTCCCAAAGAATTTAATGATTTTATCCCTAATACAATGTTAACACCACCCATTTAAATTGCAATCATAGGCCTATCCAAAAAATAACCCCCCATATTTAGCTTAATACTATGTCACTTCTCTAAAAAATTTATGGTATGTCCATTTCCAATCATTACTTTAAATTTTGGAGTTGGATATACAATGTAGTTAAGAAGTTTTTCTAATTTGTAATTGATGAAGTTATGGGTGCTACATGGATCAATTTACATTGTTACATTTTTCTTGTTGATATGTCCTTCTATCTTGAGGCTTTGCGAAGTATTGATTACTTCCAATGCACGACAATATGTTTTTGGACTAGTCTCTTCTAGCTCTAGATCTTGTGACAATTCCAATTCTCAATCTTCTTTATTTTCAAAGTCTATGTAGGATAATTTATTTTCACCACATTTGTGCCCCTTTTTATGGTTTCTTTCATAGTTGAAACAAAGTCCCTTTTCTCTTCTTTCATCTATTGACTGAGGTGTTAACCTTGTTGGTTTAGGAGAGGGAGCATGATTTCCTCTCTAGTTATTAGTGACTAATTTTATAGTAGCCATACTTTTACTTTCAAATTGTATTTCTAGACTAAAAGCACATTCTAGATATTTAGGTCCAAAGAGATGCACCTCATGTTGGATCCTTTCCCTTAAAGTTTCCATAAATTGGCCTAAGAAATTATTCTCTAGGATGTTCTTTACCCTAAGACTAAACGGTTGGAATTGTTGAATGTACTTTGTAACTAGAGATTTTTGTGAAATATTTATCAATTGACTAAAGAAGGTATTTCTCTTAATATATCCATTATGTGTTATCAATTACTTTGTAAAAATGGACCAAGATACAATATAATCCTTTTTCCTTTAGCAAAACCATTGATACCATATATGTTGATCTTGTTATAAAAACATGGATGCAATATTTACCTTTTGTAAGGTTTCCACTTGGCGTATTACAAAACGTTACACCATTTTGAATGTCCATGTTATAGTATCATTACCATCAATTTTCCTCATATCAATATTTGTAATCTAGTAGTTTTTTGGTACTGATTTTGAAGCTTTGATGGTATGGATTTTTGATTGAAATGTACCAATTATGTTATCTGATTCAATATTTATGTTTTCCATTTGTGATAAAATATTCCCCATATGTGATTGAGTCCCAATACCCTGCATCTGCTTATGTTCATGATTTCCTTGGATTTCTCTATCCTTTTAAGGGAGATTCTGTAATAATATATATTTTATTTATTCCTTGTTTTTGACAATGGATTTTTGTATTTCTTCCTTATTTTAGTCATGGAATTTTGTATCTATCCCCCAAAATATTGTTATATTTCTTCCTTGGTTCCCCCCATAGTTTTTTCCACATTCTTTACTGATCCTTCCATTTGTGACAATTGATCTTCTAACTTGGTTACTGGGTAATGGAAATATTCTATTTCTTTATGAGTCATGAATAAGCATTTGACCCTTTTGAGCCATTTCCACATACATAAGACTGCATGCCTAAGTCCAAGAGGATATAACCCCAGGAAAAAAACTGCATGCCTGTGGCTAGGGCCCTAAATGCCCAGTTCTGTGACTGCAACTCTAGGATTTGAGCCACCTTTTTAGGCCCAGAGCTCCGGTCACTGCCAAAATTTTCATGAAAAATTAGTGGATGATAAATAACATCAGAAAAATGATACAAAAGCACTCACATCAACAAGAACTCATCCAGACCCCTCTTATCCATACCAATAATTTTGTCAAACATGTCACAAAAAATGAATCTACAGGTGTAAACATCAAATTTAAGCATAGGAGTCTCATACTTATCTGAGAATTGCTAAGAAGCATTGCTCCCTTACATCATTAACTGAAATACAATCTATTTTACCATAGATACATTGTGCATTCATTTACAAGTAAAAACATGGATAGAGCCATACATCATCACTAGTCAAATACATTCTTACAATCAACATAATAAAAATAGAAATAGTATGGATACAACAACAATAGAATCCACATAATAACCAATACATTTTCATACCAAATACCAAAGGAATGAGCTCTCCATTATTGAATGTAAAAACCAACCAGAGATGAGGCTTCCACATTCCACCCGACCATAGATTAGCTGAGCCAAATATCTCTTCAGCCAATCACTCCCATGCGATATTCCAAGCATGAATGTGGGACTCAAACTAAAAGAACCAAACAGGGCATCCCGAGGCTAAACCACCTCACCCTCATTAATAGAAATCATGATTTAACGTGATCCATCTCGGATCACTAGGCCAACAAAATAAACTTTTCATAACCAACTTTACCATGATCTACACCTGATCACTAGGCCAACAAAATCATGGATATCACCGGATTCTCTCCGCCTAAACCGTGAGGAATTTTCCTGTCTCCTAGACTCTCAGGCTTTACTGCAACCCACAGTTCAAATCAAGGGTCACTAGGCCATAAACCGAGACATACTGTCCATGCTTTACCATATATCCCAAACCTAGGATTCCTAGGCTTGATCGAGAGAAAACCACCTCTAGGCTTTACCATATTTCCCACCATACACCAGTTGAGGATTCCCAGGGCTACCGAGGCAACACACTATCCAGCTTTACCGAAACCCACAATCTCGTTTAGGGGTTACTAGGCCATGTGTCATATCAATTTGGAGATCCACCCCACTCAGCTTCGAATCCATTCGGTAATCCAACTAAACAAAAACATGATAACTCCACAACATCATGGCTATCTGGAAATGGAAAAGATAGGATGAAAACACTGTAACATATGGAAAAAACCCATGTAGAGATAGAAAAGAACCACATACGATACCATGCATGCTATATCTAGCAAGGAAAATACACATGCACATCGATACTTGCCAAGAATCCTGCTGCAGCTGGTTGATTCCTGCTCATCCTTGCTTGCTTCCTCCTTCTTCCTTCTTTCTTTCCTTTCTTGGTCAAATGCTAAATTTCTCCAAGAAAAGTGTCCGAGAGTATATGAGAGAGAGGGAGAATGGAATGAGAGCCACAAGTGTGATCAAAAGCTTTCCAACTAATCCCCATAAGCCTTTTTTATAAATAAGGCCTCTTTTTTCTTCATTTTCCATTATTTTCCTTCATTTTCCTCCTCACATGCAACTTGTGGCCTTTCACCTTCCTTTTCTCCTATTTTCTATTATTTTCATAAAAAAATGTGCAAAAAATGACATTTTGCCTTTCCAAAGCCTTTGCCTTTGCCTTTGTCAATTTCCTTAGCCATAATAGACCAAATTAACACTCACTAGGATGCTTTTCCCAACAATCAGATTAGAATAGGTGTCCCATTAACCGTGGTTATTATTTTTAACTTTATTACATGGAATTTTTACGTGAGCTATTACAATAATAGTTTCTTCCACTTCTTGCATGGTGATTTGTTTCAAAAGGAGATCATTATGTTCCCTTGTTACAAGTTTGGGAATGTACTTTAATATTTTCCTGATAGCAAGCCTTATGTTCAAAACTAGTTCTGTGAGTATGGCTTGGAAATGATTCATGACTTTTTTGGCTATTGCATCATGGATTTCCACTTTTTGGTTATTCGGTGTTTTGATGCTTGGTATTATATTATTTTTCCTATGGTTAATCATGGATTTGTTGAAGAAATTTTTTTTTTTCTCCATCCTTAAACCATTGTACTAAAAAATTGTATCTCGAGAGGATTTCCTCATGCTTCAATATTTCCTCCTGCAAGGGGTGAATGATTGCTTCTTAATGTTCCAATTCTTCATATTTTCCATTTAATATTATTTCTTATTGGATGGCAACCATCTCTTATTCTAAATTTAGTTTTACTTTGTTGGCATTACTAAAATATTCAATACTCCTGTTCTTTATTTTCATTTTAAGATATTTTTACAACTACTAAAAGTGATACATAAGGGTCCTAGTAAAATGATATGATTCTTTCCACCATTTTTCTACATTATAGAGAAAATTGGGATGCCGTAGCAAAAAATACTTGAATTTGAATGGTCTATTCATAGGACTACCAATCTAGTCCATAGAGAGTTGTATGGGCGAGTAATTCGAACCCTCGTAAGGGAGAATATAAGACTCAAAATTGGTTTATGAAATATAGAGAGAATTTTCTATGAGTAATCTATCAAGTCTTGAAGCTATTTGAGATGTGCTTTCTCACTTGTTGTTCTAGGTGTATAAGCCAATGTGTGTGTTTAAATCTATTAGTTTGGAGTTATTAATAAATTCCACAAAGAGGGGTATTTTTTCATCGATTCCACAAATCCCACCTTTATGTTCAATGAGATATTTTATCATGCTAAAAAATCAACCTATATTCCATAAGTTACACTATATAAACTTTGAGGCTCTTTGGAAATTTTGAAGAATACTTATTTTCCAACAAGAATACTAGGGCCATAAACATTGGTTATTAAAATTGAACTAGTTAAACTGACGAGATGAAAGTTATCAATTAGGATTCAAGGTAGAGAAAAGGAAACGTGACAAGCAACTGAGGGAGGTTTCCATGTGATAGAAATACATCTTGATGCTCCTTGTGCATCTTGGGCTAGAAACACATAGTTTCTCCATAAATTCTTTAAAATATTTTCCAAAGATTCAAAGGAGCATTTCCTTTCCTAAATCATTAAAATGGCAGGGTGATTTTGGCGGATTTTGTTTCTCATGAGTATGTTCTTGGATTTCCCATTAAGACCCTTAGCATTCCAAGGCATTACAACATGCTCTCTCATGTATTCAACTTTTTCCCCTAATTTTCTAATGCAATTTCTATGAGGGGAGCTTTGATTGTCTTAGGAAGGTAGGAACCATTAGCTTTTGTATTGTTAGTTGGTGGAGTAGCACAGGTAGTAGTTGCAGCTTCATTATAGGTTGTATTAGATGGATTTTCTATCAGCTGTGGTTTGTGAGCTAAGGAATTGTTGAATTTGTGTGAGGTAGCTTGATTGGCTTCAAAAGAAGGAATATAATTTATATAAATTATATTCATAACAACTTGTACAAATATAACTTATATGGAATGTTCTAAAATATTGTTAACAATAGTCACAAATCAAGTTTGAGATTAATCTCAAAAGTAGTTATCCTCTCTGTCATATTAATTAAATTTATTAATAAAAAAATAAAAAAAAACTTCCTATAAACATGAGATATTGTTTTATGGACATGTGTTATTAATAATTTATGGTATTGTAGTAAAGCCTATATATAAGGTACGATTTTCCATGGTAAAATTGGGACAAATCTCCATGGTTAAAAATCTTGTTACTTGTCTTTTTAATAATAATAATAATAAAATAAAGCTATAATTTAGTTAATTATGTATGCATTTTCATTCTTCTAATGAAATTATTCAAATTAAAATATTTTTTAAAATATTAAACATCCAACTATATATAATGTTTCAAAACATTTACCCAAACTATTTAATATTAAGTACAATTTTGAAATTAAATTTCTTATTCACCCTACTTTAATCCTAACAAAAATATTTAAATATAATAAAAACTAACAAATACAAATTCCACTCAATCCTTATAAAAGACATACCATTGGATATTAGTGTGTAAAGGACCATCAATTTTTGCAAGTAGTAACTTTGGAATACAAAATTGAATTGATATGATAATTTATTAGAATTATTGTAAGTAAAACTATAAGTTACAATGAATGGATCTCTAAAAAAAAATACATGTAAGCCTTTGTTGATTTCTAAGTAATGTTTGGTTTGCATATAATTTATTTATTAAATGGAGAAAAAAAGGTGATGGCTTTTTTTATATGAAAATATCTAGGTTTTACTCATTGTTTTGAAAATTTGGTTTATGTATTTAAAAGAGATTTTATTTTTAGAAATAAGATTTAAATAATTTTATTAATGAAATAAATGTATGAATCTGATGTGTAGAAAAATAAAAAATATATATATATATAAATTCACATTGTATTGAATGGTCAGTGAAATCTTGGTTAAATGGTGATGATGCATGTTGTTATAATACTCATATAAAAATGGAATAAAAAAAATTAAAAAAAAAATACCAAACTACATTGTACTGAATGACAATTAACATATGTCCAATTTAAATTTTATACTGAATAATAAAAAAAGTGTGGGGGTGTTTAATAAAATCTCTAACAAATTCCACCAAAATGCACATCGTTTCCCACAAACTCTAAACATCATTTATTAACAAAGAAAAACATATTTGTGTTGTTCGACATTGTTATAGATGTTTTGGATCTTTTCAAATTTTTAATTTGTAATTCGACATTGCTATAGGTGTTTTGGACCTTTTCAAATCTATCTATGACTTAATGAGGGTGAAACACTTACACGCCTTCCACCACAAACTCTAAACATCATTTATTTATTGGTGCCCCACAACACACATATGTTTTTGTAATCCGACATTACTATAGGTGTCATGGATCTTTTAAAACCTATTTATGTTTGAATGAGGATGAAACACTTTATGAGTTAATGTGGATGTGCTTCATTCAAGGTCATTTGATGGAATTTTTTCATGGATTCCAATAAAATTCGTTAAAAATATATATATTTTAATAAGACATAAACCAAATTGATGAAATTAATGGAGGAGATGGGAGGTTAAAATCTACATATTACAAAGTTAGAACTTTATATATTTATTGAAACTTCTCAAAACGTTAAAATTACAAGTTTTATATGGTAAACACTGTGTAATAGTTTTACATAGTAAATATTGTGTAATAGTTTTATATATTTAATATTGTATAATAATTTTATGTTGTAAATATTGTAAATTATATAATATTTTATTATTTTAATATTTTCAATATTTCTTTAAAAATGTGTTTGTGAATAATGTATTAATGTAATGAATTAATTTCCCCGATAGTGAATCAACTCCTTGGTTGAGGTGATAATGAGTGGATTTTAATTTTTTTGAACTTTAAATCTAATATATGTAAAGGGATATTTTTTTTTGAAATATAAAAGTATTACATTTGTATTGAAGATGCTAGCAAGTTCCATTTCTACCACCGAAAGTTGAGGGAGGCTTGGATCCCTATGCTGGATCCTTATCCTTTGATCCCCAGTTTCTTTCTCCTTTTCTATTTTTTATTAATTTTTATTTCTATTTTTATTATTATTAATTAATTATTTATTATTATTATTTATTTATTTATTTGTTTATTCATTTACCATTATTATTATTATTTTACTTTTATATATATATATTTATATTTATTATTATTATTATTATTATTTTTAAATTACTTATTAAATATTGTAAATAAGTATTTATTAAAATCATAAATTTTATAATTTTAGATTATTTTTATATTATATTCAAATTTTTTAACAATAAATAAATAATAATAATATATTATTATTTTGTTTTATTAAATTTCTTATTCCACTTAAACTAGGAGTTATTCTACAATGGTTAGTTGGAGCCTTTTTATCTATTTAAATTGTTTCTTAGATCAGATTTCTCATCTTGTGCTCTGCTTGAATTGTGATTTTCACCCAAAAATTTTATATCAATTTATGAATGACAAAAACCAAATTCTTAATATAAAATTCAATTTTTTTTTTTTTACATAAAAAAATTAATTATTCTTTACTCATAATAAATCTGACGTAAAATGTATAAAATATACATTTTATGTAAACCAATATATATAAATTAATATTCATTGTATGTAAACCAATATTAAAAGAATTACGCATCTTTCCTATATTAAACATGAAAAAACACAAACACAAAAATTATGTTTTCCACTTTATATATTAAAAAATAATGTTTTTAATATTACCTCCACCCGTCTCCATGAGATAGATAAAAAAAACTACGCACCAAAAGCTTTCGCGGTAACTATGACGAGAACAACCATCCTCCAATCAATCAACAGTGGTTCGTCAAACTTGGCGCAGACCTAAACCTCGATTTTGGTGTCGCACATTAAAACAAAGCCGTAGTCTAAAAAATAACAGAATGGACCAGAATCAGTTAGAGATTTTGAAAAAATTTGATAAAAATTTTATCAGAATCTTGTTTATAGTTGTTAAATTTCAGTGTTTTAGGTGTGGTAAGGGTTTTTGATAATATTGAATCCATTTTCACTTTGAAAAATGAATTCCAAACCCTGCAACTACCTCATTTTTTGACTTGAATTTTATTGAACAGGATTTCGAAAAAAAAAACTGCCATCTGGCTTAGATAGACAACTTCTAAAACAAATACGTAACGGTCTTTTCAAAGTTAATTGTTGAATGATGACGAGAGGGTTGTTGAGCGAATAGTGAAGTACCATGTTCTTCGTTGAATTAATGATATCTTCAATTTGCTGCAATATATACCTGGCTGTTAGCCCACGAGGCGTAGAACAGTCGGTGATGGGGTGCACTGTTAAGGCACTCCGTTCTGCAAGGTCACCGGTTCGAAACCCGTGGGTGTAGGATTAGTCTAAACTAGAGAAAAAAAAATATATACGTGGCTGTTTGATCTGCCACCCTTGATTGAATGGTGGAATATTCAGCATATATTATAATCATTGCTATGCTCCAGCATAGTTTGCCCTCCATATTGTGGATATGCTTTCTGCAAATCTTTTTTCTCGCGCCAATGATATCTCTCTTCCATTGTATTCATGTTTTCTTTAATTATTTTTCTGGCGCCAATGATATCTCTCTTCCATTGTATTAATTTTCTCTTCATTATTGAAAACGCAAGAACGGACCCCATGGACTCTGCAACCAATATTCTTTCCTTCTCCCAGGCGCTTGCCTTACCATAAACGCCAGACCACACACTGTTCACCCTCGACATTCATTATGATTGCAACTTCAAATTCGAGTTTGGAGCCGTGCATCCTCGATTCAAACCAGATTTAATTGATTCGGCTCAGTTTTTTTAAATTACATAATTTAAATATGTAATTCTAATAAATTTGAGGTTATATATATAATTATAATTTTTTTTAATGTACATATGGATTCAAAACTTTTAAGATTGTGTAAACTATATAATATAAATTTGCAATTTTAATAAATTTTTGTCTAATGTTAAATAAATTTGACTAAAGAAAAAACTAATGTAAAATAAAAATACTTCAAACATTTTAACCATACAATTTTTTTTTTTTCAAATCTCTTTATATAATATGAATAAGTAACATTGAAATATTTTATTTAACATAGTCATTAAAATATTATATTTATGAATCATACTATTTACATTAAAATGTTTTTATTATTATTAATATACTCTTACAGACACATTAGTATTACTTAATATTATATTGAAATATTTTATTTATTACCTATATTTTATTTAATTATTATTAATATTTTTTTAAATGTCACATATTAACTTTATATTAAAAATTTAACGAAGTACACATTTTATGTATCTTTCTAAAAAATATCAATTTTTTTTACATGTATTTACTTTATTTTATCATTGATATAAATTTAAGTTATTTCACATAAATATCTAAAAATATTTTATTTATGGTTAACAATAAAAATGAAGTATGTTTACATCTTCACATTATCCAAAGATCACAATGAAAATAAAATTATTAAAATTTTATAATACTTTTAATAAAAATTATCTAAATATATATCTATTTTTATTGATTCATTATAACTAAAAATTATTTTGTTACATAATATTTTAATTTTATTTAAAAAAATACATATCAATTAGATATTTCACAGTTACAAAATCACAAATTGACATATTTAAGAGTGACAAAATCACACATTTGTGAAAAAAAGACCGAGACTCATATATATATATATATATATATATATATATATATATTAAAAACTTAACGCATGAAACTTGGTTAAACATCGAATTCCTAAAATATTTCTATTAAACCTTAGAAAGAAACAACTTTTAATAATTTTTATATACACCATTTTATGATCGGCCATCTCGCATGATCATTCAAAGTGTAACATCCAAGGTTACATTTACAAAAAAAAAATTTGAAGGTATAACTTTATATATGCATATAAATTTCATTAACACATGCCAACGACTAAGCCTAAAGTTACACTTTGGGTTTCCATTTAACGAGGAGTAACGGAAGGATATCTGTCTGTCTTTATGATTATACTGTACTTGCAATTAAATCAAATCTAATTCTGGGTTAATTTTTCAATCAAATATGCACGATATGGCACCATTTGGAATATTGCAATTGATTTGGGTTCTCGGAGATTCTGCTTTCGTGATGGCATGCATTTATGGTGTACAACTGTGTGATCTCCTCGTTGTAGATCTGTCTAGTCCAGAATCCAACTGTAGCCATGATTAGGGTTACGAGGTAATGACCTTACTCTCATTAACATTTTTCCTTGGCCTTTTGGAATTTCGTCTCAGCTCTCCGCGGAAAGAAACCCTCGGCATATCGCCTCGGCTCTCTGCAGGAAGAAAATCTTGCCATTTTCGCCTTTGCTCTCTATAGGAAGAGACTACTGCTTCTGCAATAATATTTTTCAAGGTCTTCTTCCGGTTTAACAGTCTCCGCCATCGTTCTTCATGGTCAGTAACTTACGGCGCTGAGAACTTCCATAAGGTTTTTCACTGTGGATTTAATGGATTTGATATAGTTTTTCTTCTGCAGGGTTATCATACCTTATGCTTTCTATTTTTGAGTTAAACCTCAGCTCCCTTTTCATGTTTGCGTTTTAAAGTTGGTGTATTGTTGTCTAGATTTACAGTGAATCGTTCTCGCCCCTCCTTCGGATTGAAATTCCTTGGCTCCACTTTGCTATAACAAATGGAACGATGGGTGGCGAGAAGGTAAAACCCCCTTTCTAGATATATATTTTTGCTTTGAGTTCGTTAGTTAATTCATCCCTTCTTGCTGCTATTTAACCAATAACTCTAAATGGCGCCGTTGCAGGTTGGCACGCCCGAAATTCTCAACAAGAACCATATTAGGTGAGCTATGGGGTTATTTCTCGTTTCTAAGGTTTTCTTCCCAACGTTTATTGTTTGCAGAAAAATGATTAACCTTACCTTTCATTTTATGCAGGTAATTTGTCTGGAAGGTTTCCGGAAAGGATGATTCTTTTGGTGAAGTTCGTTTCGGCTTCTGTGTGTTTTGGCTTGGAACTCTGAGCTCTTAGCTTGGAGTCTTAGCCCTTTATGGAGTTTATAGTCTATCTTGATCCTGTAAACTTGTATTTTCTCGCGGCTATGCCAAGTGACGCATGCTGCCTTCGTTTATTAAAACTATTGAAATCAATTAGTTTTCTTGCCTATGTTGGTCCAAGTATTCTTTTATGGTGTGGCTTTGCCCACCAAATCTTGTTTCTGTCTGTAAACTCTTTTAATGGTTCAGAATCTTGAAATGTAATATAAGTTTTGTAGTTTAAAGGTTTCTCAGTTTTCATATCTAGACTTTGTTCTTATTCGAGCTAAATTGGGTAGACAATTTTTCTTCAGTCATATATTGTAATTTTCTTTAATATGTGAATGTTGGGTATTAATGTACCAACAGTATTATTTTTGGGTTCCTCAATAATACTTACAGAGATTTTTCCTTTGATTCCACTAGTAAATAAGCTTGTAATTCTAATGGTATTAATCACTTAATTCTTCTCAAATTGCTAGATTCTCTGAATGGGAAACACCCATGTTTATTCATAATAATTCAAATAGGGTTTCAGCATTTCTATTCTTTAATTTTCCAGAATTAAAATCTACAGTACATATTTACTTTTCCTTAGGAAAGTTCAATCTGTCTTCTTGCATGCTCTGTCCACATAAATTATATTTTACAGTCTGCAAAAAAGGATGCAATGTATTTCTTTGTTTCTGTCGGCAAGATCACAACTTACAGTTTTTTCAGTGAAGAATACCATTTACAACTTTTCTATAGTAAATTTAATTAATTTCAGTTCTAGCAATGTTTGTAGCGTTTAGTTCTTTTATATATTCTGAACATGTTTTCCCAGTTATCCATAGAACAAATTTTTCTTAAACTTTAAAGTTCTATCGTACTTTTACTTTGTTGTTCCAATAAGTAGATGGTCGGATCATTCTATTCGCGTATTATCATAGGTTGCAGAGAACAACCAACACAGAGCCCTCTTCTTAAGGATTTTGTGTTAACAATTCTCGGCCTTACTAACATTAATAAATGCATCAATAAATCTGAGTGTCCTACCCATAAAAGAAAATATATATTTAGATGCCTTTCTTTTTATTGTTTAAGTTCTGTAAAGTCTAAGGGTTTTACACATACATTACCTCTAATATTTCAGAAAGTCAAACTAGAATTTCCAGTGACAGAAAATAAACTTATATGTCTTTCAATATTCTGACTGATGATATTCCTCCCTACCTCGAGAGAGAGAATTACATCCTCGTCTCTCCCTCATGCTCCAAGTCTGATATTTTTGAGTTGACAAAAGTTTTGGAAGAGACTTCGGGACAATTTGGTCCAGTCTTCTATTCCAGACAAGTATCAGAAAAAAATTGGAGTATTCCATTGGTTAGCACCATTTCAAGAATTCTTCTCTCCAAATCTCCTTCTTCAGTTAGTGAACAGACCCCCTCTTCCTCACTGGGATATCTCTTTATCCTCAGTGGTTGGGGTAACTATTTGAACTGATTCTATTCAACTAACTCTGAGTTCTTGAGTTACTTTTACCATCAGTCTATTATTATTTTATGGAAATCACTTCCATAATTACTTTTATTTAATCAAAATTAGTTCATGTTCATAATGTACTATTCCAAAATGATCACAATACATGTCTTAGTGTCTTAACAATATAAATTAATCCTCAGTTAGCATTTAAGTGAGTTGTTACAGCTTCCCCCCTTCGAAGTGAACACCGTCCTCGGTGTTCTCATTTAGCTCCAGTAAATAATTCTGGGTAAGCTTCCCAAACAAAACCTTCATCCTCCCAGGTAGCTTCATCCGGGATAAAGTGCTTCCACTGCACCTTAACCTGGGTGATGGATCGTTTCCGGAGCATGATTTCTCTCCGATCGATTATACATTGAGGCTCGACCAGAAACTCGTCGTTTGGTTCGACTTGCAATCAAAAAAATTTGAATTATTTTCTCATAAATTTTAGCATTTCTAATCAAGTCTTGTATTCATATCCTACCTAAATACTCCGCCAATGGATTACATGCTTTGGGTCGTGTACGTATCATTTTAGTAATGATACATGAAATACGTTGTGTACACGGATATGACTGGGTTAGGCCAGTCGGTAAGCCACGGGTCCTACCCTTTCCAATATTTGGAAAGGCCCACAAAACCTCGGAGCCAACTTGGCACAAGAGGCCCACCTTAAACTGCTTTTCTTTGGTTTTATCCTCATGTACACATGGTCTCCCACCTCAAACTCACGATATGTCATTTTTTTATCTGCATACACTTTTCGTCTATCCTGAGCTGCCTTCAAATTTTGTCTGATCTTCCTGAATTCTGACTCCATTTCAGCTAACATTTCTGGTCCAAGCATCAACTTGGTTTCTGGGCTAATCCAATAAATAGGAGTTCGACATTGTCTTCCGTATAACGCTTCGAACAGACTCATCTTAAGGGATTCCTGATATATGTTATTGTATGCAAACTCTACTAGGTGTAGATATTCTTCCCACCTAGTTGGTTGTTGCATAACATACATACGTAACATATCCTCCAAGATCTTATTCACTCGATCAGTTTGCTTGTCCGTCTATGGATGGTAAGCAGTGCTGAAATTAATTTGATTTCCCAATCCCGTAAATAACGTTTTCCAGAATGCTGAAGTAAACTTCACATCCCTGTCAGATATGACAGTCTTTGGGATACCATGCAGTCTAAAGATCTCTCGCATGAATATGTCTGCTATTTGCACCATCTTATGAGTGGACTGGACTGGTATAAAATGCGCTTCTTTACTTAATCAATCCACCACCACCATTATTGAGTCATTATGCTTCTTTCATCTTGGTAAACCGGCAATGAAGTATAAATATATAACCTCCCACTTCCATTCAAGTATCGGTATAGGCTACATCAGCCCGGTTGGGTGCTGATGTTCTACCTTCACTTTCTTGCACTCCAAACACTTGTTGAGATATTCTGCAATTTCTCTTCTCATACCCGGCCAGAAGTAATTTTTCCTAATTGCTGCTAGCATTTTCTAATACCCAGAATGTCCAGAGTAGTTACTTCAGTGATACTCATTTAGAATCAGTTCCTTCAATTCCATTCGATTTGGAACAAAAATCCTCTCCTTGAAGGTTAGCAACCTATCCTTGTTAATTCCGTAATCAACAGATTTCTCTTGATTTCTGGACTCCTCTGTTTACTGCCACATAAATTGGTACTCCAGATCCTTCTCAGCCTCGGTTTTTATTTGTTATAGGAATTTTAATTCAATATGATTATAGTACAGTTCATAAATACCTTGCAACTTCCTACTTAACGCATCCGCTACTCTATTCTCCTTACTCTTCATGTGCTACATATAAATATCAAACTTGCTTAGGAAACAATTCCATCTTGCTTGGCGAGAATTAAGGTCAGCTTGTTTAAAATAGCTGGTTAAGCTGCTATGATCAGTTTTGAGTACAAATCTCTTTCCAGGAAAGTAGTGCCTCCATACCCAGAGTGCATGCACTACTGTTGTCAGCTCCAAATCATAAGCTGAATACCGTTGTTCATGTTCTTTTAGTTTCCATGATTCATAGGCAACTACTTTACCTTCTTGTGATAGGATCGCTCCAACTCCTTCTTTACACACATCTGTGCAAAATTCGAACTCTTTATTGGGATCAACTACTCTCAATACTGGAGCTGTAGTCAATAAAAGTTTTAACTTTTCAAAACTGTCTTGACATTACTTCGTCCATTTAAATATTTTTCCTTTTCTTTGTAAGGAAGTAATTGGGAAATAATTTTTTGAGAATCCTTCAATGAAGCGCATATAATAACCGGCCAGTCCCATAAAGGATCGGATGTCTGCCACATTTTGGGGTATCTTCCATTCCATGATCGTTTTGATTTTCTTCGGGTCAACTGCAATTCCCTAAGTAGAAATAACATGACCAAGGTACTGTATCTCTTCCTTGAAGAAATAACACTTGCTGAACTTAGCATATAACTGATGCTTTCGTAACATCTCTAGCACTACCCATAAGTGTTCTTTATGCTCTTCTACATTCTTAGAATAAACTAAAATGTCATCAATAAATATCAAAACAAAATTATCTAGAAATGGGTAAAATATGCCATGCATCAGCCTCATAAAAGTTGTTGGTGCATTAGTCAATCCGAATGGTAACACCACAAACTCGTAATGTCCATACCTAGTACGGAAAGCAGTCTTGCAAATGTCTTCATATTTTATCCAGATCTGATGGTATCCCTACCTTAGATCTATTTTCGAAAATACGGTAGCTCCCTTCACCTGATCAAATAGACCATCAATTCACGCTAAAGGGTATCTATTTTTAACAGTCAATTTATTAAACTGGCAGTAATCCATTCCCATTCACATGGTTACGTCTTTCTTCTTTACAAATAGCACTGGTGCTCCCCAAGGGGATACACTTGGTCGGATGTACCCTTTATCCAGTAATTCCTGTAACTGCATCTTCAGTTTGGTTAATTCTGGTATGCTCATTCGGTATGGTGTCCTTGAAATCGGTGATGCTCCAGGTATCAACTCTATAGTAAAATCAATGTCCCTTCTAGGTGGCAAACCTGGTATTTCCTCTGGAAACACGTCCATAAACTCTTGCACTATCAGAATGTTTTCCATCACTGAAGCCTTTTATTTGGAATTAGTGAAGCCCACTTGGATGGCATATAACTGGCATCCTTTCCTCATGCACTTACTCATTTGAGATGTTGTAATAGGACGCAGCTATAGAGGTTCCTTTATACCTTGAATCTCTTTACGAGTTCCATCTTGCATTCTGTAATATATAACTTTTTCTTTACAGTCTACTAACATCCAGTGCTTCTCAAACTAATCCATACCAACTAGCACATCATAGGATCCTAGAGGTAATATATTCCGGTCTACAGTTAGTTGTTGTTCACTAATTTCCAGTGTACAGTTCGGAATTTCGGCACACAAATTTCTCTTTGCTACCGTAGCTAACTGTACTAGCCATGGATTTCTAAATTTCCAACTTTGCAATTTACAAATCTCTACTAAATTGGGACTTATGTAGCTTAAACTTGCACCTGGGTCTACCAAAATAGAAACAAGTTTAGAGAGTAGCTTACAGTCCAACTCTATCATTGTCGGTTGGTAATCTACATGTCGATCTTCCAAGGTTGCATTAATTCTGGGTATATTTATGGCTACATATCCTACTGTTGAGGCTTCTTGTAGATTGGTAACCGCCTCACTCCTTCCTTGCTACAGGCAATTTCTGTAGTAATGAGCCTCACCGCAACCCCAACAATGTAGGGGTGGTTTCTAATTTTGTGCTTGATCTGGCTTGCTGGAAGCTTCTGTCGGTTTATCTTCTATAGGCCATCTTGTTCTCTGATTATTCCTACCAAATTTTTTTCTAACTGAACTCCTGGCAGCACTCCTGAAATTACTGGTTCTGTTTTTCTTGAAATTTGAACTTCCCTTATGTTCTTTCTTTGTCGGCCAGCTTTTTCCCTGTTCTCCTTTTGCTTTAGCTTGTTGATAGCACATTCTTGCCTTTCATATTGCCTCGTCCATGGTTTTGGGATTCACAAACTCAATTCGTTCCTTCATATGTGTCGGCAAACTACTCAGGAACCTTTGAACTTTGGCCTTTTCATCCCTTAAATAAGGAAAATAATGAAGTAAGGAAGTGAACTTGGTGATGTACTCATCCATCGTCATTTGTCCCAAATTTAAGTCATGGAACTCCCTAGATTTTTCTTCATAGAAGCGTTCGGTTAAGTATTTATCCTTAAAAAATTACTGGAACGAATCCCAAGTCACGTCCTGATCATCTATACTGCGGACATTTTTCACTTCCTCCCACCATAGTGTGGCCTTCTCCCTCAACTAATAGATGGCCAATATTTCTTTAAGTTTGCTGCTATATTCGTAAAATTGAAAATACTTGTTCATGTTTATTAGCCATGCCTCAACCACTTCTTCCTCTACTCCATCAAACGTAGGTGGTTTTATCTTTCGAAACTCACCTTGCAACTCTACTTTCTACCTCTTATCTTCTTTCTGATCCGACACATTACTTGACTTGAACTTATTGTATTTTTTATTTTTATTACTCCGCTGTGAATGAATTCTCTCCATTCTGTCAGTAGTGTGGTCTCTTGCTTGTTGCTCATTTCCTTCTTGCATGTTCCTATCAGAGCTAGGATGTTCCATTCCTTGATTCTGTTTATTTGAGAGGCTTTTTAGTATCCACTCTTGTACTTGCATCAAACGCTCATTTTTGCTTCGAACCCGCACCATCTCTTCTTGTAGCTTATGTATTGTATTTAACAGAATGTTAGTTTGGTGTCGCTGTTCCTCCAGCAGTCTACTTGTTTGCTGGTGTTGATCCACACTCAGCTGAATCCACTTGTTAGGATTCATTTTTGGTTGGGGTTGCTTTGGCCCCCTTCTCATAATGTCTCTTGTTTGCTTATTTTCTCTCTGTGTGTCAGTATACACACAGCTTAAATCGTTAGATGACCCATAGGGTCCCAACGTGCGAACGCTACTCTGATACCACTTGTAACATCCAAGGTTACATTCATAATTTTTTTTTTACTTTAAAACATACTTACATTTGTTATACTAGTTCACACTTATATATATATATATATATATATATATTAAATAATCAACATCACGACTTTAAACAATAACCTCTTGACTATTATACACATTATTAAGTCTATTTTCAAGGTATAACTTTATATATGCATATAAATTTCATTAACACATGCCAATGACTAAGCCTAAAGTTACAATTTGGCTTCCCATTTCACGAGGAGTAACTGATGGATATCTGTCTGCCTTTATGATTATATTGTACTTGCAATTAAGAAAAATCTAATTCTGGGTTAATTATTCAATCAAATATGCACGGTATAGCACTGTTTGGAATATTTTATTTGATTTGGGTTCTCGAAGATTCCACCTCTGTGATGGCATGCATTTAGGGTGTACAACTGTGTGATCTCCCCGTCATAGATCTGTCTAGCCTTAAATCCAACAGTGGTTGTGATTAGGGTTACGATGTAATGACCTTACCCTCGTTAACCATTTTCCTTAGCGTTTCGGTATTTTGTCTCGGCTCTCCGCGGAAAGAAACCCTCGGCATATCACCTCGGCTCTCTGCAGGAATAAACTCTCGGCATTTTCGCCTCCGCTCTCTGTAGGAAGAGACTACTGCTTCTGCAATAATATTTTTCAGGGCCATCTTTCGGTTTAACAGTCTCTTCCATTGTTCTTCATGGTAAGTAACTTACAGTGCTGAGAACTTCCATAAGGTTGTTCACTGTGGATTTAATGTTTTTGATATAGTTGTTCTTCTGTAGGGTTATCATACCTCATGCTTTCTATTTTTGAGTTAAATCTCAACTCCCTTTTCATGTTTGCATTTTAAAGTTGGTGTATTGCTGTCTAGAGTCACAGTGAATCGTTATCACCCCTCCTTCGGATTGAAATTCCTTGGCTCCACTCTGCTACAGAAAATGGAACGATGGGTGGCGAGAAGGTAAAACCCCCTTTCTAAATATATTATTTTTCTTTGAGTTCGTTAGTTCATTCATCCCTTCTCACTGCTATTTTGTAAGGTCCCACCTTACCTATCATAATTATTATAGAGAAATATTATATTGAATCAAAATCTGATACTTTTTTTTTCTTAGGACATAAAAGTTATTGGTGTCCTTTACACTACACCCTAAATTCTACTAACTTATCCTCAAAGCTACAAGGTTCAAGTTTTACCAAGATCCAAAACATACAACCATACTACTTGCTTTTCAAGGCTAAAATCACCTTCAAAATATAAAGTATTTAGTGGGATGAATAATTGTCAACCTTTATGAACCACAATTTACAATAAGCTAATTGTTAATTCTGTTGTAATTGAATGTGTTCAAGAGTGACTAATTTGATTTTGTTCTAAATCACATGCTTATGAATTATTTGCTTGAAAGAATAATTAAATTTATATAGGGTTGGTATCCAATAATTAGGAATTCATATGTGAGGTAATATTACAACAAATTACTTACCCTAATTGTGACTTTTCAGCAGGACCCTATAACTCAATGGAGTTATTACGCTAGAAACACCTTGGTTGCAAATCCTAAATTAACTTAAGCCCTTTTTGTATGGACAATTAGATGCAACCATTGAAACATTATGACAAACAATTTATAAGCATGAAATATACAGCCATTGAAGCATTTTGTCAAACACTTACAACCATTATCTCTTTAAGGTGTTTTCACAACAATTAGCTAACATGAATCCAAAATTACATGACTTTATTTTTTTGTGAGTAATGTCAATAATTGAACTCAAGATATAAGTAGACTATCAACCATCTTCATTGTTGAATCTATGCCAATAAATGAATATAAATATTTAGGAATTTTTCACATAGCTCACAAATTGTAAGGTACAACCATTAAGGAATTTTGACAAACATTTGGTAGTCATACAACAAGTTGCCATAAAGTTATTTAAATTTTCAATGTTTTAACCATTTTAGACTTTAAACACAATTTTCAAGTGGTTAGCCTATATTATATTCATCAATATAAATTATCACGCAGATCCAATATAAAGATAACCAAACAGCAAAACAAAGGCGGTTCCTACATGCAACATCAAATCTAAAAAACAGAGAGGATTTGGGAATCGGTGTCTCAAAACTTGATTTTCGAAATCAAAGTCGGGGTGAAATGGCCTATTGGTATGGATACCACCTTAGGTGGAGTTTAATCGCAATAGGGGTGCCCAGAAACATGATTCTTCAAAACAACAACAACCCAAAAATCCTACAATCTCATTTATGACTTCTGTCAAATACATAGTATGAAAACTTATCTAGATCTGCACAAAGAGGAGGAAAAACATAATTTAAGCCATCAAAATGTTTCCATCTAATTCATGGTAGCCTACATGCTTCATCCATTAGTACTTGTAGTGAATCGATTCAACACTATACAACAAAATACTTCAACAACCATTACGAAATTTTCTCACATTTGGTGTGCAACACTTCATATACATGTAAGTTTCATAAAACAACCAAACAAGAAAAAAATATGAAGTAAACTACAAAAATACATAATATAATATATAGTGAATTTGTACAACTCCAAAAGGATGGATGTATGCTCCAGCTCCAATAAGAGTATACTCCAACGCCAATATCCTTACTAACTCATCATGAAACACCCAATTTTCCTCCAAACATATCCAGGGAGAACTTCTCCCCCTGGAACCCCTGAGCTGCAAAAGCTCACAACCAATACCACAATACAATAGTAGAGAGAGATTAAAGGCACACTAAGGGAGATAGTTTCCACTTCCTCTAAATACCACTCATGTTCAACCTCAATAGATACTTAGTATATTAGTAAGGAATTCAGATTTGTTTTGGAAGCAATTGGATACTCTCCATATCTCTTCCTTTCACAATATTCCTCCAGACTCTTCCAATCTTGGCATCACCCTCCTTTCTCCCAAGTGAGAATACATGAGACTCATATATAGGAGGAGCAACAAATTCTTGTCATAAAGGATGAGTAGTATGCATGCATTTTATTCCATTTAGAGGAGTGTAATTTATGCCATTAAGGAGATGTATGCATGCCTTATTTTAGGAGAGTGTAACATATGCATTAAAGAGTGTAAGAGAAATATTTTATGACATATCTTTAATGAGTGTAAGAGGAATATTCCATTCCTTGATGAGTGCATAAAAGAGAGTGTAATGTAATATTTAAAATAGAGAGAGTTACATAAAGCCATGAGAGTCATGAAGGAGAGAGGTGTGAATTGATTGAATAGATGAAGTTAATTTGTAATTCCCTTTTAATAAAATATCATAGTCTCATAAAAGATAATGGTAATACTAATAATATTGAGGATTACTAGTCAATATTAAACTATTAGGATTGATTAACAATATCTTAATTTAATTTCTTTCAACTATGCTTGATTACCAATTTATGCAAGAATATTTACTATTTTGGGAAAGTCATGCTTGAGATGCTAGACATGAATTTCTATTTTTAGAAATTAATTCCAAAATTGTTAGATTTAGATTCTATTTAAGGAAATCTATCCATGAGTGGTATTTTTCTTTCAGAGAATAGGGATTCCGCACCCCTATTTCATGCATCTCTGTGCCTTAGTAGATTGAGGACTCCGCACCCTGATCTACTCCAAAGATCTAATATTCCATAACTTGATGTTTTTAAATATTTAGGAATCCGCGCCCTAAACATACAAGACTCCACGTCTTTATATTTCTTGGATTTAGGACTCCATGCCCTAATTTCCAAGCTTTCTCATCTACAGTGCTTTGAAGCTCCGCGTTTCTCCTTATGGTACTGATTGTGAGCTTTTACCCATTTGATGGTTCATTGGTAAGGCCTTGTTCGAAGACCTGACACATCAAAATATCATAGATCAAAGCAATCATATGAATTTCATAATGAAATTAACTTAACCACATTTTACCAAGAATGGTGCATGACTTCCATAGTCATTTAGATTTTGAGGAAATGACTTCCACTGTCATTCATAATTGAACATCCTTGTTGGAAAAGGACCAGGCCCCCTACCACATCCTACTCAGTACAAGGTTAGACATATATATAATCATAAAAGTTATGTATTATCCATAAATCATAATTTAACCATATGTTCCACATAACCATGAGCATCCATGGATCTATGTGTCACAATCCTGGATCACCATCCATGTCATACACCTATGTCAAAACTAGGATATAGAAAGAGAAAACATAGATAATATGCTCTTAACCAAAATCGCTTCTTATACACAAAACCATAGATATTATCATAACCATACAACAACCAGGTGATCCAAACCAATTCTATAGCATATAATCATGTACATAATTCTATCATGCATAATATTATATCATTATATCAAAATCACCCTCTTTAAGTGTCATCAACATTATCTCACCAAGAAGGGACATTACATACTCCCCCTCTTGAGTTAAACTTGGCCCAAAGTTTTTCCTACAGTCATAAGATACTTAGTTCTTTTCAATTCTTCTATCAATAAGTTTTTAACCTTATGTATATGTATTTGATATATTTTTCTTCATGCCAATCCATAGTTTAATGTTTTCTAAATTGGAAGCCACTCAATGAAAACTGAAACATACCATTCTTAATCAAGTAGAAAATATATCCATGCTATATTATGCATGTTTTGATATATAAATTACCAAATATTTCTATATCAAAACCAACGATACAATTTATAGTACGATATCAAAATACTATTTTATGTAATTGATATGACATCTAATTAAGTTATCTATAATAATTTGATATTCTACATGTTTTTCTTTCTTGTAGTCTGTATGAATACTACATGTATTATCTTCTGGGTTTTGTAGTATTTTGAGCTTGTCAAGCTATAAATAGATCACACATTGGTTGTATAAACAACAATGATGGTCCGTCCCATATCACAATCAAATTTGCATACAATAACCATAAAATCATCCACAAACAATTGTGAGTGAAATTATGCAACAAAACATGATGTCATGTATAGAACCCACTCTTACATCCCACTTGATTTATGTCTTCTCAATCCAAGTTTCCCCTTTTCATTCCATAAGACATCCTTGCAATCAAAATCTTTAGGGTCCACCTTTAGTTTTTTTTTTTGTAACTAAAAGTTTACTCTTTAGGAAAAATCACAATTTGAGGTTTAAGGCGCCATTTTTTTTTTTTTTAATAAACCAACAAGCTAAGGTTTGATACAATCTTCATTGACCCACTTATGTATTATATACCATTCCTTTAGTTTCCATAATATTAATTATTATTCACTTTTATAACTTGAGAATCAATTATGAATGACTTTGTTAGAAGATCTTCATTCTGAAAGAAAATTAATGATATCGTTTTGAAAGCGTCTTATAATCAAGAACAACTCTCAAAATTATGAAAATACAGTATCTATATTATTGAATCTACCTTGATAACTATAAGTCAATTTTTTTTTCAACTATGAAATCAATCATGATTTCTATTCATTGATTAATCAATTCATTTGGTTTTATGTCTTATTCCTTAATATTAATATGTACGCAATAACAAGTTATAAAAACAACACATTTCTCAAAATGTGATGAATCTTGCTGAATCTAAATAATATTTATACTATCACAAGGGAATTTCTAGCCTAAAGTTAAACCCTTGAGAATTAACACCCTCTCAAATTATTACAACATTTTGTAGGACTAATAAATGCTCATACAACTATACATCTCAACACAAAATTCCTAAATCCAACAATCTCTTCCATTCCAAATACAATACAATCATCTTAGGCTTCTAAATCATGCAAGAAGTCCAATTCATCAAAATGTGATCTCACTCTCTTTCAATTTATCCCTCAAAAAATATCACAAGCACATATTCTTGTAAAACAAGAACTCAACTAATCTTTTCATTAATCACATAACCTTTTCTTTAAGTTCAAATAAAACAAAGTTATCACCACATAAATGTTTACCTTCTAAACATGTTATTCTCTTAAAAATTTATAAACAATATGAATTTAGACTCGATCGCCTAACTTACAATAGTTTAGAGCAATGTACGAGTGAAATCCTCATAATTTCTCTAAATAATTTGGTTAAATAGAATTCAACCAATGTTCAACTGACAAAATCATTAAAGAGATTATTATGGCTTTCCTAGACCTAATTTGTTTTAACCCAATAGAAAATATATTTCATCAACTTATTACAATAATCTTTTTCTACATTTCAAGCATTTGAAAATAATATTAATTCTACCTAAATCCAACACATACAAAAGGATTACAATGCTAGAGGATAGACACCTAGTTCACACATTCTATTTTAAATAAGTTATTATAAAAATTCTACACCACCTAATGGTGTTAAATATACCAATCTTAGTATCTTAATTTGTAATAAAAATGAAATAATGGATTTAAATCTCAAGCAAATTCATGTTACGAATCTATATCCATTTAAATTTAATTACTCATAATCACTCCTCCTTAATCATGTATATGAGATTCCATCAAAATATTCTAACCATAAGAATTACTTAGCTCATAGATATATTTTAGTATGGATTCCACACCCATACCATAACTCACTACTTAGCTCATAGATATATGCTAGTATAGATTCCACACCCATACATTTTCTCCTAGATATATGCAAGTAGGGATTCCACAACTATAAATTTGCTCATAGATATATGATAGTATGGATTCCACACCCATAAATTTGCTCATAGATATATGCTAGTATCGATTCCACACCCATACAATTTCTCCTTGATATATTCTAGCATGGATTCCACACCCATACATTAGCTCATAGATATATGTTAGTATGGATTCCACACCCATAAATTTTCTCATAGATATATGCTAGTATGGATTCCACACCCATACGTTAGCTTAAGTAAAACATAACCTTCAAATGTTCCTTAAAATGGCTTCCACAACGCTTCATGCACTAGTCATTTAAGCCTCTTATTTATAGGAAGTTCATACCTCAACCTATTATTTGAGTCATTTCAAGTTATTTGTTGCAGAATGTCAACCCAAAATACACAAAATCATGTCAAAGAAATCAAATAAATTTCATTCTTACTCATTAAGAATGTATTCCAAAATCATATTTTAACACATCTAATTAATGCACATACATTGCTTTTGAATCTACATTCACAGTTAAAAGTGACATCCTTCAAGGTAGCTTTTAGTTAAGTTTCCTTTAGTGTAGGTACAAAAAGATTCAAAATTAACATGATGAACTCAATCATCCCGTTAATGGAATCTCAACCTTACACTTGTTACTCATTCCCAAAGCTTACATACCAAGGTCATCATACTATAGCCCAAATTAAGCCAATATTTTTCTTGGTAGGTACGATTTTAGCTAGTAAACATGGCTACTAAGCCCATATCACATTGAAAATGATGCATTAAACATATATGAAACCATGCATGCACTCCACCTATGTTACTCATTGATTGTAAATCAAGTCATTCACATACTTGGGTTTAACCTCAACATTCTCAAGCACATACTTTCCCAACATATCTTTAAGCATTTTAACATATTGTTGATAATATGTCTTAACAAAAATATAAAGGAATATAAGAAAGATATTTTTTTTCATGATTTTCTAAATGAGATAATAATAATACTAATAATATCCTCTATGAAACCAATATACTTCCAAGTCAAGATATACAACAACTCAACATGCATGCAAAATAAACATTCATACATCATCAACTTACAAGTAAGCATGTTGGCCCATTAGACCCTTGTGTTCTAACTAGCTTTGATACCATATGTAAGGTCCCACCTTACCTACCATAATTATTATAGAGAAATATTATATTGAATCAAAATGCAATACTTTTTTTTTTGTAGGACATAAAAGTTATTGGTGTCTTTTACACTACACCCTAAATTCTAATAACTTATCATCAAAGCTACAAGGTTCAAGTTTTATCAAGATCCAAAACATACAAACATAATTCTTTCTTTTCAAGACTAAAATCACCTTCAAAATATAAAGTATTTAGTGGGATGAATAATTGTCAACCTTTATGAACCACAATTTACAATAAGCTAATTGTTAATTCTGTTGTAATTGAATGTGTTCAAGAGTGACTAATTTGATTTTGTTCTAAATAACATGCTTATGAATTATTTTCTTGAAAGAATAATTAAATTTATATAGGGTTGGTATCCAATAATTAGAATTCATATGTGAGGTAATATTACAACAAATTACTTACCTTAATTGTGACTTTTCACCAAGACCCTATAACTCAATGGAGTTATTACGCTAGAAACACCTTGGTTGCAAATCCTAAATTAACTTAAGCCCTTTTGGTATGGACAATTCATAAACATAATTAGATGCAACCATTGAAACATTATGACAAAAAATTTGTAAGCATGAAATGTATAGCCATTGAGACATTTTGTCAAACACTTACAACCATTATCTCTTGAAGATGTTTTCACAACAATTAGCTAACATGAATCCAAAATTACATGACTTCATTTTTTTGTGAGTAATGCCAATAATTGAACTCAGGATATAAGTAGACTATCAACCATCTTCATTGTTGAATCTATGCCAATAAATGAATATAAATATTTAGGAATTTTGCACATAGCTCACAACTTGTAAGGTACAACCATTAAGGAATTTTGACAAACATTTGGTAATCATACAACAACTTACCATAAAATCATTTAAGTTTTCAATGTTTTAACCATTTTAGACTTTAAACACAATTTCCAAGTGGTTAGCCTATATTAAATTCATCAATATAAATTATCAAGCAGATCCAATATAAAAATAACCAAACAGCAAAACAAAACAACAAGCGGTTCCTACATGCAACAATAAATCTGCAAAACAGAGCGGATTTGGGAATCGGTGTCTGAAAACTTGATTTTAGAAATCAAAGCTGGGGTGAAATGGTCTATTGGTACGGATACCCCCTGAAGTGGAGCTGAATCGCAATAGGGGTGCCCAGAAACGTGATTCTTCAAAACAACAACAACCCAAAAATCCTACAATCTCATTTATGACGTCTGTCAAATACATAGTATGAAAACTTATCTAGAGTTGTACAAAGAGGAGGAAAAATAGAATTTAAGCCATTAAAATGTTTCCATCCAATTCATGGTAGCCTACATGCTTCATCCATTAGTACTTGTAGTGAATCGATTCAGCACTATACAAGAAAATACTTCAACAACCATTACGAAATTTTCTCACATTTGGTGTGCAACACTTCATATACATGTAAGTTTCAGAAAACAACCAAACAAGCAAAAAATATGAAATAAACTACAAAAATACATAATATAATTTGATCCACATACCTGACAATGAATTTGTACAACTCCAAAAGGATGGATGTATGCTCCAACTCCAATAAGAGTATGCTCCAACACCAATATCCTTACTAACTCATCATGAACCACCCGATTTTCCTCCCAACCATATCCAGGAAAAACTTCTCCCCCTGGAACCCCCGAGCTGCAAAAGCTCACAACCAATACCACAATACAATAGTAGAGAGAGATGCAAGTCACACTAAGGAAGATAGTTTCCACTTCCTCTAAATACCACTCATGTTCAACTTCAATCGATACTTAGTAGATTAGTAAGGAATTCATATTTGTTTTGGAAGCAATTGGATAATTTCCATATCTCTCCCTCTCACAATATTCCTTCAGTCTCTTTCACTCTTGGCATCACCGTCCTTTCTCCCGGGGTAGAATACATGAGACTCATATATAGGAGGAGCAACAAATTCTTGTCATAAAGCAGGAGTAGTATGCATGCATTGTATTCCATTTAGAGGAGTGTAACTTATGCAATTAAGGAGAGGTATGCATGCCTTATTTAAGGAGAGTGTAACATATGCATTAAAGAGTGTAAGAGGAATATTTTATGACATATCTTTAATGAGTGTAAGAGGAATATGCCATTCCTTGATGAGTGAATAAAAGAGAGTGTAATGTAATATTTAAAATAGATAGAGTTACATAGAGCCATGAGAGTCATGAAGGAGAGAGGTGTGAATTGATTGAATAGATGAAGTTAATTTGTAATTCCCTTTTAATAAAATATCATAGTCTCATAAAAGATAATGATAATACTAATAATATTGAGGATTATGTCAATATTGAACTATTAGGATTGATTAATGATAACTTAATTTAATTTCCTTCAACTATGCTTGACTACCAATTTATGCAAGGAGATTTACTATTTTTGGAAAGTCATGCTTGAGATGCTAGACATGACTTTCTATTTTTAGAAATTCATTCCAAAATTGTTAGATTGAGATTATATTTAAGGAAATCTATCCATGAGTGGTATTTTTCTTTCATAGAATAGGGATTACGCACCCCTATTTCATGCATCTTCGTGCCTTAGTAGATTGAGGACTCCACGCCCTAAATATAAGAGACTCACGTCTTTATATTTCTTTGATTTAGGACTCCACACCCTAATTTCCATGATTTCTCATCTACTGTGCTTTGAAACTCCAAATTTCTCCTTATGGTACTAATTGTGAGTTTTTACCCATTTGATGGTTCATTGGTAAGACATTTTTTGAAGACCTCACACATCAAAATCTCATAGATCAAAGGAACCATATGAATTTCATAATGAAATTAACTTAACCACATTTTACGAAGAATAGTGCATGAATTCCACAGTCATTTAGGTTTTGAAGAAATGACTTCCACAGTCATTCATAATTGAACATCCTTTTTGGAAAAGGACTAGGCCCCCTACCACATCCTGCTCAGTACAAGGTTAGACATATATATAATCATACAATTTATGTATTATCCATAAATCATAATTTAACCATATGTTACACATAACCATGAGCATCCATGGATCTATGTGTTCCAATCCTGGATCACCATCCATGTCATACACCTATGTCAAAACTAGGATACAGAAAGAGAAAACATAGCTAATATGCTCTTAACCAAAATCGCTTCTTATACAAAAAACCATAGATATTATCATAACCATACAGCAAACAGGTGACCCAAACCAAGTCTATAGCATATAATCATGTACATAATTCTGTCATGCATAATATTATATCATTATATCAAAATCACCCTCTCTTAGTGTCATCAACGCTATCTCACCAAGAAGGGACAATACAAATTTAATCAATAGCTCTTAATGGTGTCGTTGCAGGTTGGCGTGCCCGAAATTCTTGGCAAGAACCATATTAGGTGAGCTATGGGGTTGTTTATCATTTCTAAGGTTTTCTTCCCAACGTTTATTGTTTGCAGAAAATGTTTAACCTTACCTTTCATTTAATGCAGTTAATTTGTCTCGAAAGGTTTCTGGAAAGGATGATTCTTTTGGTGAAGTTCATTTCAACTTCCGCTAACTACTTCCTTCTCAAATTTAATCGGTACCCCTTCTATGTGTTTTGGCTCGGAACTTCGAGATCTTGGCTTGGAGTCTTAGCCCTTTATGGAGTTTACAGTCTGTCTTGATCCTGTAAACTAGTATTTTCTCGCGGCTATGCCAAGTGATGCATGCCGCCTTCGTTTATTATAACTGTTGAAATCAATTAGTTTTCTTGCCTATTTTGGTCCAAGTATGATTTTATGGCATGGCTTTGCCCACCAAATCTTTTTTCTGACTGCAAATTGTTTTAATGGTTCGGACTCTTGAAATGTAATATAATTTCTGTAGTTTAAAGGTTTCTTAGTTTTCATATCTAGACTATGTTCTTATTCAAGCTAAACTAAGTAGACACGTTTTCCTTCAGTCATATATTGTAATTTTCTTTAATATGTGAATTTTGGGTATTAATGTACCAATAGTATTATTTTTGGGTTCCTCGATAATACTTACTAAGATTTTGCCTTTGATTCCACTAGTAAATAAGTTTGTACTTCTAATAGTATTATTCACATACTTCTTCTCAAATTGTTGGATTATCTGAATGGGTAACACCCATGTTTATTCATAATAATTCAAATACGGTTTCAACATTTCTATTCTTTAATTTTCCAGAATTAAAATCTACAGTACATATTTACTTTTCCTTAGGAATATTCAATCTATCTTCTTGCATGTTTTGTCCACATAAATTATATTTTACAGTCTGCAACAAAGGATGCAATGTGTTTCTTGGTTTCTTTCTGCAAGATCATAACATTTACAACTTTTCTATAGTAAATTTAATTAATTTCAGTTCTGGCAATGTTTGAAGTGTTTAGTTATTTTATACATTCTGAAACTATTTTCCCAGTTATCCACAGAACAAATTTTTCTTAAACTTTAAAGTTCTATCATAATTTTACTCTGTTGTTTCAATAAGTAGATGTCCAGACCATTCTGTCCACATATTATCATAGGTTGCAGAGAACAACCAACAAGAGTCCTCATCTTGAGGATTCTGTGTTAACAATTCTATGCCTTACTAACATTAATAAATGCATCAATAAATCTGACTATCCTACCCATCAAAGAAAATATATATTTAGATGCCTTTCTTTTTACAGTTTAAGTTCTATAAAGCCTAAGGGTTTTACACATAAATTATCTCTAATATTTCAAAAATTCAAACTAGAATTTCTAGTGACAGAAAAGAAACTTATCTGTTTTTCAATATTCTGACTAATGTTGTTCCTCCCTACCTCAAGAGAGGCAATTACGTCATCGTCTCTCCTCCATGCTCCAAGTCTGAGCTTTGTGAGTTGACAGAAGTTCTGGAAGAGACCTCGGGACAATCTGGTCCAGTCTTCTATTCCATATAAGTATCAGAAAAAAATCAGAGTATTCCATTAATTAGCACCAGTTCGAGAATTCTTCTCTTCAAATATCTTTCTCCAGTTATCGAACATAACCCCTCTTCCTCACTGGGATATCTCTTTATCCTCAGAGGTTGGGGTAGCTGTTTGAACTGATTTTGTTCAACTAACTCTCAGTTCTTGAGTTACTTTTACCATCAGTCTATTATTCTTTTATGGAAATCACTTCCATAATTAATTTTATTTAATCAAAATTATTCATGTTCATAATGTACTATTCCAAAATGATCACAATAAATGTCTTAGTGTCTTAACAATATAACTTAATCATCAGTTAGCATTTAAGCGAGTTGTTAGACAAACACTCAATGATTATGCTGGGAAATGCATGTAATCAATCATATCATTTTATTACATTATTAAAAGCTTATAATATTTTTAATTAAAATGATCCAAATATATATATTCACTTTTACTTGTGTTTTTTTATTATAGCTAAAAATTATTTTGTTAGATAATATTTTAATTTTATTTTAAATAGACACATGTCAGCTAGATATTGAAAATGAAAAAATCACATTGTAAAAAATGAAAAATAACAAAATCACATATTTGTAAAAAATACTTTGAGAGTCACAAAAAATTTATATATACTATATGAGTAGTCTTTAGTGCGATTTTCTGGTTTAATTTCTCTAAAATCTAGCTGAAATTCATTGAAAACAGTAGTTTCATGGGTAATCTTGCACAATCGAAGTGGCCTAGGTGTTTTTTAGGGTGTTGAATCCATATATACAGTCAAAAAAGAAATTTAAATAACATAAATCAAGATTTTACCTCAATTTTTTTCACTAGATTCCAACACCAAACATTCCAAAAGAGTCGCACTAAAGACAAATCCTCTATATATATATATAACTTAACGTATAAAGCTCGGTTAAACATCGAATTTTGAAAATATTTCTAATAAACCTGTGAAGAGAACGACTTTTAATAATTTCTATTTAGACCATGTTATGATCGGCCATCTGTAACCTATCATTTAAATAGTCAATGTTGATGCCGGGAAATGAGTTTAATCATTCATACCTGTGCTACTAAATGGGCAATGGTTTTATCATTCTGACAACTTCAACTTCCCTATTCATCATTCTGACAACTTCTGGGTAGCCGTAGACATCTGTCAGGAGCATAGTGAATGGCTGGTAACCCTTACATTTCTCACCATTGAAAATTCTGCGACAATAATCATGACTTCACATCTTTACATCAATAGCCAAGATTTGGTGCTGTAAAGATTTTGGGTTGGGAGAAACTAAATTATATATATATATGCACATGAATGGCATTGCATTAAAGGAGATCATCAGTTGTTCAGTTAGTGACGAAGAACATCGAGGATGGGTAGGTCTCCTTGCTGCTCAAAAGAAGGGCTCATCTGCGGGATGTGGACCGCCAAGGAGAATATCATTCTCTAGAACTACATTCGAATTCATGGTGAGGGTGGGTGGAAAAATCTCCCCCAAAAAGCAGGTGAATCTCAGCAAAACTCTAAAAGAACTAATTTATTAATACAGGTGCAAAAATATGTATTGAGAGGCTAAATAAATTAGTGGAGAGAATCTGTTTTGTAGGACTTATGCGGAGTGGAAAGAGTTGCAGACTACGTTGGCTCAACTCTATTAAACACGGAAACATTTCACCCGAAGAGGAAGAATTTATTATTCGCCTTCATCGTCTTCTTGGCAATCAGTACGTGGAAATGAGTCGAACTTATTATTCGCCTTCATCGTCTTCTTGGCAATCAGTACGTGGAAATGAGTTGAACATTTATTTAGTGTGACTGGAGTCAAATAAAGTTTTCAAAACATTTTGGAAATCTGCAATTAAGTTGATAAAATATTTCCAAAAGAGTTGAAAAAATATTTCCAAAAACTGAAATCAAATTAAATTGAAGTTAGGAATAATCAATGGCATAGTAATATGTTGTATGTTAAAATTAAACTCAACATTTCATCCATTCAACATGTCAATTTTATGCATGCTTGCAGGTGGTTGCTGATAGCAGGACAACTACCTGGGCGAATAGACAATGAAATCAAGAATTACTGGAAGAGTCATCTGAACAAGAAGATGTTGTCCATGACTCAACCGCAACCTCATAACAATGGTCGGAAAATTCTGAAAACGAGCTCAAAATCTGTTGCCCTTAAAAATTCTGTATTAAAACCCACACACATGAGAGTAAAAACTAGGGTAATGGGTAATCTACTCTCGTCCCCGTCAGATTCTAAATCCGATGTGTTCTGCAGGGAACCGGCTACATTGGCGGTAGAGACGAATGGAATTGAAGTTATGTGTTGTGATCAAAGAAATGAGCAGGGCATTAACAGTTTAACTAATGCTGACGATGATGGAATGGAGCATTTCTTCGATAACGCACTCCACGTAGATTGGATTCAAGAACTTGATTTTTATTTACCGAAAATAAGCCCACGGTCGCTGGGTTTGTTACTCTTGGAATCTGAAGAGGAGTGGGAGGGATGAAATATTAGCAAAGGTGGGATCGAAGACCGTAGATAGATCCCATAAGAAGCATAATCACCTGATAAAACATTCTTAAGAAAAGTAATTACTTTGATATTGAGGTTCGCAAATAAAATCAGTGTTAATTGTAAATTTTAATCTAGTATAAAAATGGTAATATAATTTTGTGGAGTTGTTTAACTATTTTAATGACAATATAGTTTTGTGGTTGTCTAGATAATGAACTATATTAGTTAGTTTGAAATGTTTACTAAATATTAATGATGTGATTAATTCAAAAGACATTTATCTACATTATGGATCACAAAAGTCTTCCTAAATTTTGTAATTTTGTTGGTGGAAATAGATTCAGCTCCATCCAAAAATTCTTGAAGTATCTAATATCCTAAATTTGGATTTCTAAAAATTTCTAATAAATTTTCTAAAAAATGTATACAATTTCCATTATTATCTAGGTGAAAACATCACCTCCTTAAAATACTGCTATATTATAAACGGAATCTTCACTATTAACTTCTAAAAAAATTAATGAAGTTTTAGATAATCACTTTAGTCTATTTTAAATCGAATATTTAAATCTTTAAATTTGATAATCACTTATTAAAATTAATGTATAATAAAATCAAAATATAACTTTCATATACATATTTCGACCCATAAATTATCATTTTATTTATATAATTATGCTAATTCACAAAAAAATTGACCATGTTAATTTAGATTGCAAATTATAACTACATGAGTGAGTGGATTTCAATAAAATACAACTATATTATGAATGGAGTTTTCATTATTAACTTCTAATTTTTTAAAATAAAGTTTTAGATAATAACTCTCTTATATTTTTAAACAAATATTTAAACTTTTACATTTATTTAATATATTTTTAAATTCGGTCGAAGGATGAGCTAAGTTAGGTCATGGAAACATAGGGTTTCCTTCGCCTCTTCAACAAGTGTCGACAGAGCTCTTGACCCTTCTCTTCTATTCTGCAACCATCACACTCCACAGCGCGAAGAAGGCCAACGGTATGACATTTCCTAAATGGGGGGGAGGCACGCCCCCCCCCCCCCCTCGTTGGTGGTTCTACTGAAGACAATGACGCAAAGCTTACTGACCCTCTGCACCCATGTCTATGAAACGACAAGCATCTCTGAACTTGCAGTAACTCCTGAATCTCAGGCAAAAGAGGAAAAATACAAACAAGGGCAAACAAAAGCCGCTTCATCTACCTGCATTCCTATCGCAGCCAACAGGCCCTAGATCCACCTACCTGCTCAACGTATCAATAGCAAAATATAATTCATGCAAGATCACACCCTCATTGGGAAGTTTATCAGCTTCTGGCCTACTGAGAAAGCTCTCTATGGCTGGATAGCCTCCAAGTGAAAGCCCAAGGGACAAGTCATGCTCCAACTCGGTCCCAAAAGTTTTTTCAACATCATTTTCACCTGTATAGAGGACAAAAACTGTGTTATGGATGGAGGCCCCTATTTCCTTAATGCGGCTGGCCTCTTCTTAAGGAACTGGATCGATTATTTCAACCCCGAGAAAGAAGACTTCAACTGGGCACCGGTTTGGATCAGGCTCTACTCCCTCCCCCAAGAATACTGGGATGAGTTATCCCTCCAAGAAATCGGCAACCACCTTGGAATTTTCATCAAAATTTCGGAGGAAACCAAACTAAACCGATACACGGCCTATGCTAGGATCTCCGTCTACATGCATCTCGCCAAAGCTCTCCCGGACTCGGTAAGTCTTTTTCATGATGATTTCGAATGGGTCTAATCTACTGATTATGAACATGTGCCTTTTCGTTGCTGCAAATTCCATGAACATGGGAATCTCTTTAGGGATTGTCCCCTCAACCAACCTCTAAAATCTTCCCCTGTCTCTGAGAATACTAACCCTGAAGGTTTTACCAAAGTTTCCAACCACAAAAGACACACTGGAAAACCTGCTTCTGCCCCCAAATCCTGAAAACCCTCTACTAGCAATAGCTTCGACATCCTAGCCAGCCAGTCAGTGATGGAAGGTGAACCCTCCTCCACCCCTGAAGCAACCCCTACCATCATCACTCCACTCCCCAATGTGTCAAATCCTTTGATACCCTCCACCTCGTCCCTGAAAAATGATGAAGGATCCAAAGCGCCACCCAGTAACTATACTCATAAAGATAAAAATAAGCAGAAAGAGGTCAAGAAAAAGGAGACAATAGTCATATAGATCCAAGAGCCTCCAATCAAGAAACCAACTATCAAGGAGGATGACACCTAGGTGAACCAAACACAACAAGAAAATCAAGGCAAAGGTAAAGAACTAAATCAGCCCACCTATATAAAAGGAGAGTCGGAAAGCATAGACTTTGGGGACCTCGACATCCTTGGAATGGAAATCGCCTGCAACAATCGAGAATATCACACCACCCGAACATGTCAAATCGACAACTTAGAGGAAGCTCTCTCCAGAGCACAACAAATACCTTCCCTAGGCATACAGGGAAGATTGTTCTCTCGAGACACTTCAAATATTCTGAGAGAATCTAGGAAAAGGGGCAAACACACGGATCTTCAGCACCTAATCCTGCTTGGATGTCAATTAATTGAATGGGGACGTTATCCCAAGATGAACAGGTTCTATAAGGTCATCCCTCATAATTCTCAATGATGAAGCTCACATCATGGAATATTTGAGGGTTAAATATCCCCTCAAAGCACCGAATGATCAAGAATATAATTAAGCAGGAAAATCCTTCAATCTTGTTCATGCAGGAAACCAAATGTACCAGTACCACTTTGAACTCGATCTTATCCAAGATGTGGCCTGGATGCAACAATGTCGCGGTTGAGGCCATGGGAGCCTTTGGAGGCCTTTCCATTGCTTGGAATCGCCTCATCATTTCCCTGAACGATCTCCATGCTTCTCACAATTTCATTCAAGCCTCTTTTCATCTGATTGGTACTAACATCCATGGCCATCTCACAAATTTTTATTTCCCTAAATCCACAGCCCATAAAATTGATCTCTTAAACTCCATTGAACTCATCAACTCTTAATGATCCCACCCCCTCTGGATCCTTGGAGGTGATTTTAACAAGATCACTAATCTTAATGAAAAAAAGGAGGCCGACCCAAATTGGAGGCAGACAACCTCATATTTAAATAATTTATTCTCCAAAACCAACTGATTGAATTGCCAACCTCCAATGGTCTCCACACGTGGAACAATCTTCGGGGAGGAACTTAGCAAATAGCTTCGAGACTGGACCATTTCCTAATCTTGGACAATTCTATTCATATGGGGGGCGACATCTTCTCCACAATCCTTCTTGCTTTAGGCTCAGACCATTGGCCCATACAAATACAATGTTCACGCCCGTGTACTTCTAGCAACAAGACATTTCGTTTCGAGAAATTCTGGCTCTCTCATCTCGGCTTCAAAGAAATGGTCAATAAGTGGTGGTGCAGCATCACCCCACCGGAAGGTTCCAAAATGTACTAATTTCAACAAAAGTTGAAGATCTTGAAAAATCGCCTAAAGCATTGGAACCAAATACATTTTGGCAATATTTTCAAAAGTCAAAGAGATCTGGAAATAAAATGGTTGACCTTCAGCAACTAATCATTAGAGAAGGGTGCACGGAGGAAAGGGCCCATCAAGAACATGATCTTATGAGCCGCTTAAAAGAGAGAAGACTGTAGGAAGAAATTCTCTATAAGCAAAAATCTAGAATACGATGGCTTAGAGAAGGGGAAAAAATACCAAGTTCTTCCTTCGCTCCACCATTCAGAGAAGAATGATTAACCAAATCTCAGTCCTAAAAAATGATCAGGGAGTTAACCTAGAAGCTCATGCTAACATTGAGCATGAACTCTTGAATTATTTCAAGGAAACTCTGACAGAGCCTATTGCAAATCGACAGTCTGCCATCAATAATATGACTCAGCACATTCCCACTCTAATTATAGAGGAGCAATATCAAATTCTATTAAGACCTCTCCTGTTGTTGGAGGTTGACCAAGCCATGTCACAACTAAATGATGGGAAAGCACCTAGGCTGGATGGTTTCACCACCAACTTATTTCATTTCTTCTGGGAGGAAATCAAGTTGGAAGCCTGAGAATTGGTGGAAGAATCTCGGAGCATGCATTGGATCCTCCCTTCCCATAATGCCACCTTTCTCACCCTCATTCCCAAGGAAGAGCAAGTAGTCACTCCCAACAAGTATATACTGATCGCGCTGTGAAATTTCATATACAAACTCACCTCCAAAGTGATCGCCAACAGACTCAAACCCCTTCTCTCGCTGCTGGTTTCCCTGGAAAAAATAGGCTATGTGGAAGGGAGACAAATCCTGGACGGCATCATCCTCACGCATGAGGTCACTCACTCGCTGAAGACTGAGAAAATCCCAGGTATGCTCCTCAAAATCGACCTTTCAAAATCCTTTGACAAACTCATTTGGAATTACATCCAACACATGTTATTGGCATTCGGTATCAGTCCCACCTGGGTTCGATGGATCATGAGCCTGATCTCCTCCCCCTTCTTCTCTATTCTACTCAATGGCTCTCCCTTCGACCCTTTTTCGCCCTCAAGAGGTATTCTTCAAGGAGATCCCCTATCCCCCTTCATTTGTATTCTCATGGAAGAGGGATTAGGGAGGCTTATTAGCCATGCCGTTAGCTCCAACACCCTCAAAGGTTTGGTCATCCACCACTTTCCTCCCATATCCCACCAGCAATTTGTAGATGATAATATATTGTTTTGTCACCCTTCTATCCAAGAAGCTCGCTCCTTCAAATCAATCATTAATTGTTTCTCTGATGCTGCTGGAACCACCATCAACACCAAGAAATCCCATATCTTCTTTTTTAACACCCCTATCATCACCTAGCATAACATTGCCAGGATTCTGGGCTTCTCCATCTCCACCCTTCCTTCAAAATATCTTGGAGCCCCCTTCATCGATTCCGCCATCAAGAATTTATCCTGGCGGGAACTTCTGGACAAACTTGAAGCTAAACTCTCCCTTTGGACCCATCAAGCCCTCAACATTGTTGGGTGTCTTGTCTTGATAAAATATGTTCTCCAATCCATGCCCTTATACTTATTCTCTGTTCTAGTTGCCCCCAAATGGGTTCTCAAATCAATCCACAATATGCAAGTAAATTTACTCTGGGGAAGCAAAAAAGGCAACATAAAATGGGCGCTTGTCAAGTGGACAAAGGTCTGCATCCCCAAAAGCTCTGGCGGTCTTTGGCTCAGAGATCCCAGTCACAAAAATGTGGTAATGGGAGCGTGAATCTGATGGAAATGGGTCCCTAACCCAGCGACTCCTTGGGCTCAGCTATGGGTTTCTAAGTATGCAGGTAATTGGCCTCCCCAGGAGTTGATTCAGTTCAACGCAGAAGTGACTGGCTCCCTCATCTGGAAAGCAGCAAAAAAATACAGGTCCATCATCCTGGAACATAGCTTTTGGGAAGTCCGATGTGGCTCGAATGCTCGATTCTTGGAGGACTCTTGGAAATAGATGCCCAAACTTGCCACCCTATTTAAAACTCCACAATGGCATAAGGTCCTTAATGACAGGGAGAACACACAAATTAAATAGTTTTGGATCCCCCCACTCTGCTCGAGCTATCGACAATGGCTCCCAACTAAGCGTTGGCAAAATGATTGGCGTCAAGAACCTTTTTAGGATATCAATAAGGAGCCTTAGAAAAGAAAAATCAAATACATAGCTAGAGAGGACATTTTAATATGGGGTTACACCTCTCGTGGTACCTTCACCACCAAAGAAGCATATCGCCTGCTTCTCCCCAATCATTAGGTCCCCCAAGACACCATCTATTCCCAGATTTGGAATCCAAAAATTTGGCCAAAAATTTCCACCTTCTTATGGTTGGTTAGAAAATTCCGCATCCTAACTTGGGACAATCTGCTGAAAAAAGGTCTCATCAGTCCTTCCCAATGTCCAAATTGCCATAATTCAGAGGAATCCATAGAGAAAATCCTTGACTCATGTCCTCTAAAAAACTCTCTCTAGGACAATATCGCTTTGCTATGCAGAAGAAATGATAGGCAGAAAGGGGATATTCTCAATACTATTTTCCACTGGCAAGCCACTCCTTTGAACGACCTCCTTAATTCCCTATGGGCCATCCTCCCAGGGCTCCTCCTCTAGAAGATCTGGAAAGAGAAAAATAGGCGCATTTTTAGGGATCCAGTCACCCCTGAAGAGATCCTCTGGACAAATATATGCAAAAATCTCAAGGAAACTCTAGCTCTACATCATTGGAAGGATATTGACTTCCCCTCACAACCCCCTGAAAGCATCATCTGGGCCAATTGGAATCTCTCCATCCCCTCTCATTCTAACATCGAGCCCCCTTCAAACAACTCTCCTAGCTCGCCGAGCTCATGGAGTCCTCTGCCTCTAAGATTTTTCAAACTTAACTTTTATGGAGCCTCAAAAGTAAATCCAGGGGATGCGGGTTTTGGAGGCATAATCAGAAACTCTGAAGGGGAGCACCTCTTGATTTATCTTGGTTCTATAGGATGGGATACCAACAGTTCTACAGAGTTAGAAGGTCTCTTGCAAGGTCTATTTTTGGCTCAAGACAGGAACTTCTTCCCATTATAAATTGAGGGCGATTCCCAAATCATCATCGACATCACCCATCATCTCCTCTTGGGCTCCTCGGCCTACAAACTATCCAAGAGTTGGAGACTCGCTGCCCACTTTGATCTCCTCGAGCATTGGTTACTTCATCACAAAGACGTCTCTTTAAAACACATTCAACGATAAACCAATGCGATCATGGATCTTCTGGCCAATAATGGGGTTGTTCATAATTCTCCTCTCATCTCTGGGAGGCTCCACACTTTTGATGATGAATCTCTACGCATAGAATGCACCCAATTGGTGCTCAAATATCTTCAACCCCTGGATGCGGGTGTTAATGAGCATTAAGGTTGGTCGCCACCTGGCCTGATGGATGATGGACATCCATCCTCCTCATGCGGGAGAGCATGACCACAACAAGGATATTAAATCTTGGAGTGTGGACTATTTACACTCCACCACCCTTGATCGCATTGCAACGTCCTCTCTGCTTCATTCTTGCATTAACGATGACCTGCTCGCATTCACTCTGCCTGTCACGCCAATGACCCAAATTTATGCAGGAACGCAATAGAATACACATATAACCATAAATACAAAGATGCAGTGGAAATAACAGTTCATTTTATTAATATCAAAGAACTGAAATTTTCTTACAGACAAAATGGAAATAAACTAGCTAGGGCGCTGGTAGCTTATCTCTAAGAAGAGATGTGGTGGCTACAGGCTTATGAAATATGTGTTATAATGAGGCTCGAAAGCCTATATATTATTGAGAAACAATGGAAAACCCTAAACAACAAAAAACCTAACCCTAGGAGATGAAACACCAGACTATGGGCCCCATTGGGGTAAATTGGTACATCAATTTCCCGAGGTCGTAACTTTGGCATACTATATCCGTTTGACGCACATGATACATCATTAGAAAGATCTAGCTTAGGACTACAACTGTCAACCATGAATGTCAATTCTTCAACGAAATCATATTGACCAGACAAACGATGCCCAAAAAATGTCGTTTAGGGCCTCAAAACAACTTCGGAAGTTTAGGACCCAAAAAACTACTAAAATAGTAAGTTGTGCCGAAACTGAAAAATTTAAAGAGATAATCGTGGGGCCCCAAGTGGAATAGGTGGGTGGCTACTAATATCCACTTGATATTTCCTCCCCCCTTAGGAAGAAATGGTCCCCATTGCATTGATTTCCTCCATCAGATGAGGAAAATTCTGCTGAACTTGGTCCTTGGTGAACCACTTGCCTTGGTGCAAGAATTGGCCAGCTTTGACAACCCGATACAATTAGATCTTCTGTTGGTGAGTGTTCTTGATTTTCATGTCCATGATACAATCTATGGTGGCCTATTCCATGTAGTTTGGGTTTAACTCTGTTGGTGTGAGTTGTTATGCAATGTCAAAGGTGTCCAGTAGAGGTGGGAAGTAGGGACGAAGGTGGTCCACATTGAATATTGGGTGAAGACCAAGGAATGGTGGAATATTGAGCTCGAAGGCATTGTTCCCTACAGCCTTGGTGATGATATACGACCCATATTAGAGCAGGTGAAGCTTGCGATGGGGTCCAGTGAAGCGCTCCTTCTGCAGATGTACCCAAACTTTGTCACCCACCTGGAAGTTGTGTGGCACCCGATGTTGATCATGCCATTGCTTGTACTTAGAATTACTCTGTCAAATATGTCATGAACCTGTTGGAAGATGTGCTAAATGCACTCGACGAAGTAGTTCTCTTTGTCAACTTAATATTGGACATGAGCCGAATCGGCCTAAGTAGCCGCAAATGGAATGGCTACGTCAATGGGACATAGTGACTAGAATCCCAAGCCCACCTGAAAGGGGCTGTGGCCAGTTGAGCTGTGGAGAGCCTGGTTATAACTGTGCTATACATAGGGGAGCCTCTCATCCCATGTGCATGGATGCTTTGAATTGTACATGCGCATAATGTGTACAATCATCCTGTTGACGACCTTTGTCTGGCCATTTTTTTGGGGATGGAAAGATGTGGACTTGGTGAGCTTGCTGTCCAACATTGACCAAAGGTTGGACCAAAATGTGTTGAGGAGCCTGCTGTCCCAATTTGAGATGATATGCTGTGGGATCCCAAAGTGCACCCACACTCGTTCAAAGAAGAATTTAGCAGTGGATTCTGATGTAATATTCTTCTTGCAGGCCGCAATAATGGCCATATTCGAGAATCTATCGACGGCCATGAAAACACATTCGTTTTCATGCTTAATATAAGGAAGGCCAGATATGTAATCCATGGAGATGCATTCCCAAGGTCAACTAGGGGTTGGTAGAGGAGTATAGAGGCCTTGCTTCTTGATGGTCGGTTTGGCATTGGTGCAAGCAGTGCAAGTGTTATCACTCTCAAATTTTCAAATTTTTTTGATAGAGTCTATTAGCACTGGTATTTTCATCCCACCCATTCCGCCTTATTTTGCTATGTTTTTCACCTCACCCCCGTCATTACCGTTGACCTCACTTTGTTTTTTATTATTTTCACCTTTTTCCCCAATACCCAAACTTCGTTTAATATGCAACCTAAAATACATTTAGAACCCATATTTTAGCGCTTTTAATTCCATTTAAAATCCCATTTAACCCCCAAAAACCACATATATAACCTTTCGGGGATTATTACTTAATAAACCCATTGATTATAAAGTTTCAGACTTTATGTTATAAGCTTCGCCACCGATCTAATAGTTGTGTTATATAAAATTACCATTATATATATTGCATATCATATATATAAAAAAAGGCCTCATAAACCATTGGTAGAACCCCATGTGCCTTATCGCATATCGCCATCGCAAAGTTTTGTTACAACAATCAAATGCTAAACTTATAAATCATCGATACGATATGAAGTGGGACCCATTCTCCACCACACTTCCCAAACATTTCATTTTCTATTGAAATATAAATTAACTTACCTTTTTTTTCAGCCTTTCCTCTTTGCCCTTCCACCTTTACCATTTCATCACTTTTCATTCCCCGACCGTGATCAAAGTAGGTCCTTCATCGCATTTTGCAAAATTTACATATTTGGCATTGAAACTAAACTATAAATAATGCAATCGCTGATTTGCGATATCGCATTGCATTTGTTTTACCTTGTGAGCACCTAAAATATATTTTATTTAGTTTGCGATGTGGTAAGTCGGCCCCACCTCAGCAGCCCTGCCCCCATTGCGCAGTCGTCGCAACACATTGATATACCATATAAAATTTGTAACACTTACCGCTTAAACCTTTGTAGATACATAAAACTCCGCCACATAGCCAGTGGGTCCCTCTTCCCCCCACTTCACAAATTTTAAAAGTTAACCCCCGCATCTTATAACTAAAAGCTAAAAGTTGTGATCTGCGCTGCTATTCGGTCCCACTTCTTCCCTGCCATGTCATTCTCCTCCTCCCCCGCGCGTCGCAATTCACATTTTTTAAAGTTTATATCCTCCGTGCTCATAACCAAAGGATAAGAGTTGTGATATGTGTTGCAATCCGGTCCCACCGACCCTCCACATCACCTACCCTCCAGGTCACCTACCCTCTACATCACCTCCCCATCGCATCGCATTGTTGGTTGTATTCTTTATAAACTAAACTGTAAAGGTTGCGAAGTGCGTGGATGTGATGCCACTTCATAAATAAATTTTAAAAGGTTTCAAGTCCAGGTATATTGGTTTTCAAGCTGTTTTATTCACAAAAATGATTTAATATGGCAAAAGGATTTCGGGTGAAAACAAGAAAGAAAGGTTGAGTCAGGTAGCAGAAAGCGTTCAATTTATACAAAAAATCTTCCCACATAGCTCTCAACTCATCTAACAACAAATATTCAAGAATCGACAGAAGTGTCACTCATCCAATTCAACATGAAGATAAGAATTAAAGTGGTGTTTATCTTTTCCTAAAAAATAGGACTATTGTTCCCTAAATCTAATGGGTGAATTTATGTTTCAGTGATGATGAATGCCCTTCGAACATAAGATCCTTATCATGTAATTGTTCCACTATGGAATAAATGAATGTAATAAATGTAAAAATAGAGTCCTATTAGAAGCATAAATCTTTTAGAGACTAGTTGTCTTTTTTGATTCCAGGAAAGTGGTTTATAGTTATGATAGGTGTCAATGTCATAGTTCGATGATCTAGCCAGTTGGGTAGATCCTATGTATTCAACAAAGGTCTATTTATATCTAGGAGATCAAATGAGACCAGGTTGGGAGATCTTATATAAGCACTGCTCTTGTAATATTTGTCTATCAGTAATATACAGTTGCAGCAGCCTATTTCAGACCTGAGATTCTTATCTGTATTCTTATGTATGTTTCTTATATCAGTCTTTTACTTTCTCTCCAGTGTTCTAGTGGTGCAGGGGCATTAGACACTAGCTAGCAATGTAGGAGGTTTTGTCCACATGTTGTGGCTAGGAGGGTTCAAAATCATTTCAAATTGTAACAACAAGGTGTCAATGCCCTAGCTGTCTATTTCATTTAGACCAGTTAGAGTTAGTAGAAGTTGAATAGTTTGGTTCAGTCCATCCGTCATGTTCAATTATTTTGTATAATCACTTGGAATTCATGATTACATGCTCCAACTTCTTTTATACACCTAGTTTGTTGTTCTGTCATGTTTTATTAGTTTTATTATGTATAATCACTTGGAATTCATGGTGACATGCTCCAACTACCTGTATCCATATAGCTTATTTTTTTGTCCTTCATGTGTGGTTTAATAAGAATACAATTGCCTGAGCTTCCATGAGATAAGTTGACTTGTGACTTAGTTTTCATATTGACTCCGTAAGCCCAATGGTAGTAAACCCTTTACATCTTTCACCTACACTAAAACAAAAACATTAAATCCAATTCAGAGTTAGCCATCTACTTTCAACTTATTCATTGAATATCATTTATCCTTTTGAGAGATCCCTCTCAAACTGGAAAGGCTAATTTCCAGTTACATGTTGGCTTGAAATAGTTACTCCAAATTGACCATTGAAGCAGCCCAACAGGAACTCAATTTGGTGATAATAGTTTGGCGCCATTGTCGGGGACACGAAGGTGTAAATTTTCCCTGGGAAGAACGACAAATTTTTAGTTCTAAGGTCTGAGAGAAGCAGACACTTAGGCACATATTGGCTGTATTTCTGATCTGGCGACTACACACATCAAATAATCAATTGGAAGGTGACTCCACTGCTTGAGGATCAATAGCTTGATGAAGTTCCAAGATGAGTTCCATTAAAATAATAAATGCTAGGTATGCCCTTATGAATCGGTCTCACATCCCTGGTTTTCCAAATCCTATGCCAAAAGTCAATTGGTTAACTGATCTTCTCATATTGAAAGATGAAAAGAAAGAAAATGATGCTCTTCATTTGGTTAGATTCCATATGCATGTACAAAAACTTAAGGTCCAGTTCCCTGAGGATTTTCTCATGAAGATGTTTATGGTCACTTTAGAAAGAAAAGCACGATCTTGGTATGAAAGCTTGCCAAATGGTTCCTTATATTCTCTTGCTGATTTCCATGTTTCATTTTATGAGAGGTATAAAGAATGTCATTCTTCCTTATTGTTGGTCAAATACTAAACATTGCGTGAGTTTTATTGAATATTTGAAGAATTGTTATGAAGATGATGAGTTCATGGATGAGGAAATTTTAGAGGCCTTTCATGACAATATCTTTCATCATCAAGAAGAAAGGGTAGCCTCTTTCTTGGATGAAAATGAAACCCAACAAGAGTTTATTTATGAAAATCATGTTACATCCTCTGAGTTTGATGAAAATTTGCAGTAGACTTGTCAGCCTTTTGATCATCAGGAATATGAGAATCATTTCCAACAACAGGAGGAAATACTGGAAGATAATTGCTATAATCCTCAAGTAAAGGAAGAACTTTATTCTTCATGTCATTCCTTGCATCACCTTATAGTAGATGAAGAAAGTTTTGAAAAGAAAATTTTAGACAATCAGATGAGTATGCTTGTTGAATCATATGAAGAATTAACTCTAGAAATTCCTGTGGTTCATCCTGAGGCATTTCCTTTTGAAAGTGTCCAAGGATACTTCAAGTTTTTCTTTCTCCCAAATGGAAATAATGATCAGAAATTTTTTTCTTTTTTATTTGAGAATGGTCACAAGAGTTATAAAGAAAAATCTGAACAGGGAACACCATCAAAGCATCATATTTACTCACATTTTCTTGTTGATCAACAAGAATTATTCGTGCACTCTCAAAGATGCTTTCGCAGCTTTGTTGGAATCTTCTATAGAAATGAATTTCAATATGATTTTCAGTTATGTAGACAAATTTTGATGGTGAAGAAGTTGTCATATCTCAAGAATGGCTTTATGATTAGAGAAGTGGAATGTATGTTCCAATCTAGTAATCAACTTCTTGATTGGCTTCATTGGAAGTGTGAGATCACTTGATTAAGATTTTATGCTGAACAAGTAGAGTAGGATCATTTGTATATAAATAAGCTTGAATATCAAGAATTTTGTCAGTTTTAATTTTAAATTCAGCATTTGTACTTTCAGTTCTTCATCAGCTATTGGTTTTTCAGTACCGAGGTTATAGGTGAGAGCAGGTTGCAAGTTTTCATTTTGAAGATGGGAGCAGCCTAATGGAGGTGGCACTGGAACTACAAGTTCTTTGTTGTACCACAGGAGCACACCATTCCCAGTGGAGCCACTGTTATCGCTCTCAGTTTTTGAATTTTTTTTGATAAGGTATGTTAGCACTGGTATTTGCATCCCACCCATCCCACCTTATTTTACTATGTTTTTCACCTCATCTCCGTCATTATCATCGACCTCGCTTCTTTTTTTACTATTTTCACCTTTTTCCCCAATACCCAAACTTCATTTACTATATAGCCCAAATTATATTCAAAACCCATATTTTAGCGCTTTGAATTCCATTTAAAATCCCATTTAACCCCCAAAACCCACATATATAAATTTTCGGGGCTTATTACTTTATAAACCCATTTATTATAAAGTTTCGAACTTTATGTTATAAGCTCCACCACCCATCTAATAGTCGTGTTATATAAAATTACCATTATATATATTTCATATCATATATATAACAAAAGGCTGCTCAAACCATTGGTAGGACCCCTTGTGCCTTATTGCATATCACCATCGCAAAGTTTTGTTACAACAATCGAATGCTAAACTTATAAATCACCGATGTGATATGAAGTGGGACTCATTCTCCACCACGCTTCCCTTCCATTTTATTTTCCATCGAAATATACGTTAACTTGCCTTTTTTTCCGCCTTTCCGCTTTTCCCTTCCACATTTACTGTTTCATCGCTTTTCCTTCCCTGATCGCGATCAAAGTGGGTCCCTCATCGCATTTTGAAAACTTTACGTATTTGGCATTGGAACTAAACTGTAAATAATGTGATCATCGATTTCGATAACACATCACATTTGTTTTACCTTGTGAGCACCCACAATCTATTTTATTTAGTTTAGGATGCAGTAAGTCGGCCCCACCTCAGCAACTCCTCCCCCATTGCACAGTCATCACAATACATTGATATACCATATAAAATTTGTAACACTTACTGCTTAAACCTTTGTCAATTCATAAAACTATACCACATAGCCAGTGGGTCCCTCTTCCCCCCACTTCGCAAATTTTAAAAGTTAACCCCTGCATCTTATAACTAAAAGCTAAAAGTTGTGATCTGCGGTGCGGTCCAGTCCCACTTCTTCCCTGCCACGTCATTCTCCTCCTCCCTCGTGCGTTGCACTTCACAGTTTTTAAAGCTTATATCCTCCACGTTCATAACCAAAGGCTAAGAGTTGCGATATGCGTTGCGGTTTGGTCCCACCGGCCCTCCAAGTCACCTACCCTCCACGCCACCTACCCTCTATGTTACCTCCCCATCGCATTGCATTGCCGGTTGTATTCTTTATAAACTAAATTGTAAAGGTTGCGAAGTGCGTGGATGCGATGCCACTTCAAAATTCAAGTTTAAAAATTTTCAAGTCCGGGTATATTGGTTTTCAAGCTGTTTTATTCACAAAAAATGTTTTAACATGGCAAAAGGATTTCGGGTGAAAACAAGACAGAAAGGTTGAGTCAGGCAACATAAAGTGTTCAATTTATACAACAGATCTTCCTGCATAGCTCTCAGCTCATCTAACAAAAAAGATTCAAGACTCGATGGAAGTGTCACTCATCCTGTTCAGCATGAAGATAAGAATTAAAGTGGTGTTTATCTTTTCCTAAAAAATAGGACTATTGTTCCCTTAATCTAATGGGTGAATTTATGTTTCAGTGATGATGAATGCCCTTCGAACATAAGATCCTTATCATGTAATTGTTCCACTATGGAAGAAATGAATGTAATAAATGTAAAAATAGAGTCCTATTAGAAGTATAAGTCTTTTAGAGACTAGTTGTCTTTTTCGATTCTAGGAAAGTGGTTTATAGTTATGATAGGTGTCAATGTCATAGTTCGATGATCTAGCCAACTGGGCAAATCCTATGTATTCAACAAAGGTCTATTTATAGCCAGGAGATCGAATGAGACCAGGTTTTGAGATATTATGTTAGCACTACTCTTGTAATATTTGTCTATCAGTAATATACAGTTGCAGCAGCCTATTTCAGACCTGAGATTCTTATCTGTATTCTTATATATGTTTCTTATATCAGTATTTTACTTTATCTCCAGTGTTATAGTTGTATATTCACTTGGAAATCATGATTACATGCTCCAAATTCCTTCATACACCTAGTATGTTGTTCTGTCATGTTTTATTAGTTTTCTTATGTATAATCACTTGGAATTCATGGTGACATGCTCCAACTTCCTGTATGCCTATAGCGTTTTGTTTTGTCCTTCATGTGTGGTTTAATAAGAATACAATTGCCTCAACTTCCATGAGATAATTTGACTTGTGACTTAGTTTTCATATTGAATCCATAATCCCAATGGTAGTAAACCATTTCCATCTTTCACCTACACTTAAACAACAACATTAAATCCATTTCAAAGTTGGCCATCTACTTTCAACTTATTCATTGAATATCATTTATCCTTTTTAGAGAGCCCTCTCAAACTGGAAAAGCTAATTTCCACTTACAAGTTGGTTTGAAATAGTTACTCCAAATTGACCATTGAAGCAGCCCAACATAAACTCAATTTGGTGATAACAGTTTGGTGCCATTGTTGGGGACACAAAGGTGTAAATTTTCACTGGGAAGAACGACAAATTTTTGTTTCTAACGTCTGAGAGCAGCAGACACTTAGGCACATATTGGTTGTATTTCTTCTTTGGCGACTCCACACATCAAATAATCAATTGGAAGGTGACTCCACTGCTTGAGGATCAACAGCTTGATGAAGTTCCAAGTTGAGTTCCATTACAAGAATAAATTCCAGGTATGCCCTTTTGAATCGGTCTGACATCCCTGGTTTTCCAAATCCTATGCCAAAAGTCATTTGGTTAACTGATCTTCCCATATTGAAAGATGAAAAGAAAGACAATAATTCTCTTCATTTGGTTAGATTCCATATGCATGTACACAGACTTAAGGTCCAGTTCCCTGAGGATTGTCTCATGAAGATGTTTATGGTCACTTTAGAAAGAAAAGCACGAAATTGGTACGAAAGCCTGCCAAATGGTTCCTTATATTCTCTTGCTGATTTCCATGTTGCATTTTATGAGAGGTATAAATAATGTCATTCTTCCATATTGTTGGTCAAATACTATTGTAAACATTGCATGAGTTTTATTGAATATTTGAAGAATTGTTATGAAGATGATGAGTTCATGGATGAGGAAATTTAGAGGCCCTTCATAACAATCTCTTTCATCATCAAGAAGAAAGGGTAGCCTATTTCTTGGATGAAAATGAAACGCAAAAGGAGTTTATTTATGAAAATCATGTTACATACTCTGTGTTTGATGAAAATTTGCAGCAGACTTGTTAGCCTTTTGATCATCAGGAATATAAGAATCATTTCCAACAGTAGGAGGAAATACTGGAAGATAATTCATATAATCCTCAGGTAAAGGAAGAACTTTATTCTTCATGTCATTCCTTGCATCACCTTATAGTAGATGAAGAAAGTTTTAAAAAGAAAATTTTAGACAATCAGATGAGTATGCTTGTTGAATCATATGAAGAATTAACTCTGGAAATTCCTGTGGTACATGCTGTGGCATTTCCTTTTGAAAGTGTCCAAGAATACTTCTAGTTTTTCTTTCTCCCAAATGAAAATAATGATCAACATATTTTTTATTTTTTATTCGAGAATGATCAGAAGAGTTACAAAGAAAAATCTGAACAGGGAACACCATCAGAGGATCATATTTACTCACATTTTCTTGTTGATCAACAAGAATTATTCGTGCACTCTCAAACATGCTTTCACAACTTTGTTGGAATCTTCTATAGAAATGAATTTCAATATGATTTTTAGTTACATAGACAAATTTAGATGGTGGAAGAAGTTGTCATATCTCAGGAATGGCTTTATGATCAGAGAAGTGGAATGTCTGTTCCAATCCAGTACTCAACTTCTTGATTGGCTTCATTGGAAGTGTGAGATCACTTGATTAAGATTTTATGCTGAACAAGTAGAGTAGGATAATTTGTATATAAATAAGCCTGAAGATCAAGCATTTTGTCAGTTTTAGTTTTAAATTCAGCATGTGTACTTTCAGTTCTTCATCAACTATTGTTTTTCCAGGACCGAGGTTATAGGTGAGAGCAGGTTGCAAGTTTTAATTTTGAAGATGGGAGCAGCCTAATGGAGGTGGCACTGGAACTAAAAGTTCTTTGTTGTACCACAAGGGCACACCATTCCCAGTGGAGCCACTGTTATCACTCACAATTTTTCAAATTTTTCTGATAGGGTCTGTTAGCACTGGTATTTGCATCCCACCAATCCCACCTTATTTTGCTATGTTTTTCACCTCATCTCTGTCATTATCATTGAACTCACTTATTTTTTTACTATTTTCACCGTTTTCCACAATACCCTAACTTAATTTACTATATAGCCTAAACTACATTTAAAACCCTTAGTTTAGCGCTTTGAATTCCATTTAAAATCCCATTTAACCCCCAAAACCCACATATATAACCTTTCAGGGCTTATTACTTTATAAACCCATTTATTATAAAGTTTCAGACTTTATGTTATAAGCTCTGCCACCCATCTAACGGTCGTGTTATATAAAATTACCGTTATTTATATTTCATATCATATATATAACAAAAGGCCGCTTAAAACATTGGTAGGACCCCTTGTGCCTTATCACATATCGCCATCGCAAAGTTTTATTACAACAATCAAATGCTAAACTTATAAATCACCGATGAGATATGAAGTGGGACCCATTCTCTGCCACGCTTCCCTTCCATTTCATTTTCCATCAAAATATACATTAAATTGCCTTCTTTTTCCACCTTTCCGCTTTGCCCTTCCACATTTACCGTTACATCACTTTTCATTCCCCGATCGCGATTAAAGTAGGTCCCTTATCACATTTTGAAAACTTTACGTATTTGGCATTGGAACTAAACTATAAATAATGCGATCGCCGATTTGAAATATTGCATCACATTTTTTTAACCTTATGAGTGCCCACAATCTATTTTATTTAGTTTGGGATGTGGTAAGTTGGCCCCACCTCAGTGGCTCCACCCCCATTGAACATTCTTCACAATACATTGATATGCCATATAAATTTGTAACACTTATCGCTTAAACCTTCGTCGATTAATAAAACTCCACCACATAGCCAATGGTTCCCTCTTCCCCCCACTTCAAAAATTTTAAAATTTAATCCCCACATTTTATAACTAAAAGCTAAAAGTTGTGATCTGCGCTACGGTTCGGTCCCACTTCTTCCCTGTCACGCCATTCTCCTCCTCCGACGCGTGTCGCACTTCGCAGTTTTTAAATTTTATATCCTCAATGCTCATAAACAAAGGCTAAGAGTTGTGATATGCATTGTGGTCCGGTCCCACCGACCCTCCACGTCACCTACCCTCTACGTCACCTCCCCATCGCATCGCATTGCCAGTTGTTTTCTTTATAAACTAAACTGTAAAGGTTGCGAAGTGCGCGGATGCGATGCCACTTCAGAAATAAAGTTTAAAAGGTTTCAAGCCCCGATATATTGGTTTTCAAGTTTTTTTATTCACAAAAAATGTTTTAACATGGCAAAAGGATTTCGGGTGAAAACAAGACAGAAAGGTTGAGTCAGGCAGCAGAAAGCGTTCAATTTATACAATAGATCTTCCCACATAGCTCTCAGCTCATCTAATAGCAAAGATTCAAGACTCAACAGAAGTGTCACTCATCTAGTTCAGCGTGAAGATAAGAATTAAAGTGGTGTTTATCTTTTCCTAAAAAATAGGACTATTATTCCCTAAATCTAATGGGTGAATTTATGTTTCAGTGATGATGAACGCCCTTCGAACATAAGATCCTTATCATGTAATTGTTCCACTATGGAAGAAATGAATTAATAAATGTAAAAATAGAGTCCTATTAGAAGTATAAGTCTTTTGGAGACTAGTTGTCTTTTTTGATTCCAGGAAAGTGGTTTATAGTTATGATAGGTGTCAATGTCATAGATTGATGATCTAGCCAGCTGGGCAGATCCTATGTATTCAAAAAAGGTCTATTTATAGCCAGGAGATCGAATGAGACCGGGTTGGGAGATATTATGTAAGCACTACTCTTGTAATATTTGTCTATCAGTAATATACAGTTGCAGTAGCCTATTTCAGACCTGACATTCTTATTTGTATTCTTATATATGTTTCTTATATCAGTCTTTTACTTTCTCTCCAGTGTTCTAGTTGTATAATCACTTGGAATTCATGATTACATGCTCCAACTTCCTTTATACACCTAGTATGTTGTTCTGTCATGTTTTATTAGTTTGCTTATGTACAATCACTTGTAATTCATGGTGACATGCTCCAACTTCTTATATGAATGTAGCTTGTTGTTTTTGTCCTTCATGTATGAATAAGAATACAATTTCCTCAGCTTCCATGAGATAAGTTGACTTGTGAATTATTTTTCATATTGACTCCATAAGCCCAATGGTAGTAAACCCTTTACGTCTTTCACCTACACTAAAACAACAAGATTCAATCCAATTCAGAGTTAGCCATATGCTTTCAACTTATTTATTGAAAATCATTTATCCTTTTAAGAGAGCCCTCTAATACTGGAAAGGCTAATTTCCAATTACAAGTTGGTTTGAAATAGTTACTCCAAATTGACCATTGAAGCAGCCCAACAGGAACTCAATTTGGTGATAAAATTTTGGCGTCATTGCTGGGGACATGAAGGTGTAAATTTTCCCTAGGAAGAATGACAAAGTTTTAGTTCTAAGGTCTAGGAGCAGCAGACACTTAGGAACATATTGGTTGTATTTCTTCTCTGGCGACTCCACACATCAAATAATCAATTGGAAGGTGACTCCATTGCTTGAGGATCAATAGCTTGATGAAGTTCCAAGATGAGTTCCATTACAAGAATAAATGCTAGGTATGCCCTTATGAATTGGTCTCACATCCATGGTTTTGCAAATCCTATGCCAAAAGCCAATTGGTTATCTGATCTTCGCATATTTAAAGATGAAAAGAAAGATAATGCTCCTCTTCAATTGGTTAGATTCTATATGCATGTACACAGACTTAAGGTTCAGTTCCTTGAGGATTGTCTCATGAATATTTTTATGGTCACTTTAGAAAGAAAAGCATGGTCTTGGTACGAAAGCCTGCCAAATGGTTCCTTATATTCTCTTGCTGATTTCCATGTTGCATTTTATGAGAGGTATAAAGAATGTCATTCTTCCTTATTTCTGGTCAAAGACTGCTGTAAACATTGCATGAGTTTTATTGAATATATGGAGGATTGTTATGAAGATGATGAGTTCATGGATGAGGAAATTTTAGAGGTCCTTCACGACAATCTCTTTCATCATCAAGAATAAAGGGTAGTCTCTTTCTTGGATGAAAATGAAACCTAGCCGAAGTTTATTAATGAAAATCATGTTACATCCCCTGAGTTTGATGAAAAGTTACAACAGAATTGTCAGTGCTTTGATGATCAAGAATATGAGAATAATTTCCAATAGCAGGAGGAAATACTGGAAGATAATTTCTATAATCCTCAAGTAAAGGAAGACATTTATTCTTCATGTCATTCCTTGCATCACCTTACAGCAAATGAAGAAATTTTTGAAAAGAAAATTTTAGACAATCAGATGAGCATGCTTGTTGAATCATATGAAGAATTACCTCTAGAAATTCATGTGGTACATGCTGAGGAATTTAATTTTGAAAGTGTCCAAGAATACTTCAATTTTTTCTTTCTCCCAAATGAAAGTAATGATCAGTAGATTTTTTCCTTTTTATTCGAGAATGGTCACAAGAGTTATAAAGAAAAATCTAAGCAGATAACACCGTCAAAGGATCATATTTACTCACATTTTATTGTTGTTCAATAAGAATTATTTGTGCATACTCTCAAAGATCCTTTCACAGCTTTGTTGGAATCTTCTATAGAAATGAATTTCAATATGATTTTCAGTTATGTAGACAAATTCAGATGGTGGAACAAGTTTTCATATCTCAGGAATGGCTTTATGATCAGAGAAGTGGAATGTCCATTCCAATCCAATACTCAACTTCTTGATTGGCTTCATTGGAAGTGTGAGATCATTTGATTCAACTTTTATGATGAAAAAGTAGAGTAGGATAATTTGTATATAAATAATCTCGAAGATCAAGCATTTTGTCAGTTTTAGTTTTAAATTCAACATGTGTACTTTCAGTTATTCATCAGCTATTGGTTTTTCAGTGTCGAGGTTATACGTCAGAGCAAGTTGCAAGTTTTCATTTTGAAGATGGGAGCAACCTAATGGAGGTGGCACTGGAACTACAAGTTCTTTGTTGTACCATAGGGGCCCATCGTCCCTAGTGGAGCCACTATTATCACTCTCAATTTTTCAAATTTTTCTGATAGGGTCTGTTAGCACTGGTATTTGCATCCCACCCATCCCACCTTATTTTTCTATGTTTTTCACTTCATCCTCGTCATTATCATTGACATCGCTTAGTTTTTTACTATTTTCACCTTTTTCCCCAATAACCAAACTTCATTTACTATATAGCCTAAACTATATTTAAAACCCATAGTTTAGTGCTTTGAATTCCATTTAAAATCCCATTTAACCCGCAAAACCCACATATATAACCTTTCGGGGCTTATTACTTTATAAGACCATTTATTATAAAGTTTCAGACTTTGTGTTATAAGCTCCGCCACCCATCTAATAGCCGTGTTATATAAACTTACCGTTATATATATTGCATATCATATATATAACAAAAGGCCGCTTAAACCATTGGTAGGACCCTTTGTGCCTTATTGCATATCGCCCTCACAAAGTTTTGTTACAAAAATCAAATGATAAAATTATAAATCACCGATGCAATATGAAATGGGACCCATTCTCCACCACGCTTCCCTTCCATTTCATTTTTCATCGAAATATACGTTAACTTACCTTTTTTTTCGCCATTCTGCTTTTCCCTTCCATATTTACCATTTCATCATTTTTCATTCCCCGATCATGATCAAAGTGGGTCCCCCATTGCATTTCGCAAAATTTACGTATTTGGCATTGGAACCAAACTATAAATAATACAATCGTCGATTTGCGATATCGCATTGCATTTGTTTTACCTTGTGAGCAGACATAATATATGTTATTTAGTTTGCGATGTGGTAAGTTGGCCCCAAATCAGCGGCTCCGCCCCCATTGCACAACCATCGCAATACATTGATATACCATATAAAATTTGTAACACTTACCGCTTAAACCTTCGCTAATTCATAAAACTCTGCCACATAGCCAGTGGATCCCTCTTCCCCGCACTTCGCAAATTTTAAAATTTAACCCCCGTAGCTTATAACTAAAAGCTAAAAGCTGCGATCTACGTTGCGGTTTGGTCCCACTTCTTCCCTGCTACGTCATTCACCTCCTCTCCCGTGCGTCACACTTCATTGTTTTTAAAGTTTATATCGTCCGCACTCATAACTAAAGGCTAAGAGTTGCGATATGCACTGTGGTACAGTCCCACCAACCCTCCACGTCACCTCCCCATTGCATCACATTTCCAGTTGTATTCTTTATAAACTAAATTGTAAAGGTTGCGAAGTGCGTGGATGTGATGCCACTTCAGAAATAAATTTTAAAAGGTTTAAAGTCTGAGTATATTGGTTTTCAAGATTTTTTATTCAAAAAAAAGGTTTTAACATGGAAAAAGGATTTCGGGCGAAAACAAGATAGAAAGGTTGAGTTAGGTAGCAGAAAGCATTCAATTCATACAACATATCTTCCTGCATAGCTCTAAGCTCATCTACCAACAAAGATTCAAGACTCGACAGAAGTGTCACTCATCCAGTTCAACATGAAGATAAGAATTAAAGTGGTGTTTATCTTTTCCTAAAAAATAGGATTATTGTTCCCTAAATATAATGGGTGCATTTATGTTTCAGTGATGATGAATGCCACTTGAACATAAGATCCTTATCATGTAATTATTCCACTATGGAAGAAATGAACCTAAAAAAAGTAAAAATAGAGTCCTATTAGAAGTATAAGTCTTTTAGAGACTAGTTGTCTTTTTTGATTCTAGGAAAGTGGTTTATAGTTATGATAGGTGTCAAGGTCATAGTTCGATGATCTAGCCAGCTGGGTAGATCCTATGTATTCAACAAAGGTCTATTTATAGCCAGGAGATCGAATGAGACTAGGTTGGGAGATGTTATGTAAGCACTACTCTTGTAATATTTGTCTATCAGTAATATACATTTGCAGCAGCTTATTTCAGACCTAATATTCTTATCTGTATTCTTATGTATGTTTTGTATATCAGTATTTTACTTTCTCTCCAGTGTTCTAGTTGTATAATCACTTGGAATTCATGATTACATGCTCCAACTTCCTTTATACACCTAGTCTGTTGTTCTGTCATGTTTTATTATTTTGGTTATGTATAATCACTTGGAATTCATGGTGACATGCTCCAACTTCCTGTATGCATATAGCTTGTTGTTTTTTCCTTCATGTATGGTTTAATAAGAATAAAATTGCCTCAGCTTCCATGAGATAAGTTGACTTGTGACTTAGTTTTCATATTGACTCCATAAGCCCAATGGTAGTAAACCCTTTACATCTTTCACCTACACTTAAAAAAAAACATTCAATCCAATTCAGAGTTAGCCATCTGCTTTCAACTTATTCATTGAATATCATTTATCCTTTTGAGAGAGCCCTCTAATACTGGAAAGGCTAATTTCTAGTTACAAGTTGGTTTGAAATAGTTACTCCAAATTGACCATTAAAGCATTCCAACAGGAACTCAATTTGGTTTGGCCAATAGAAATACTTCTAATGTACTGCCACTGTTTTCTCGACCCCGAAATTCCCAACGACTTGACTATGGTGTGCTTCCCATATCATCTTGGTACGCTCGCTTGAAGGAACACAAAGGTGTCCCAGGTGACATAACAGTGCATCTTGGAGGTGAAAATTTGGAACCTGCGTACCCCCCAAGAGTGCCTTGTATGTGTCACCGAATTTTGGATCACTCTTGTAGAGAAGCGGCCAATTAGAAGTCTCTTGCCCACAAGAGTTGAGAACGGTGGTTAGTGCCATGATCGGTGGTCGGCTGAGGAATTCTGCAACATTATTGTTGCTACCCTTCTTGTACTTGATGTTCAAATGAAATTGTTGCAGATATATGGACCACTTCTAATGGCGATCGTTCTGTAACTTCCCTTGTGTCTGTATGAACTGCAGGGGTCGGTTATCTATGTGGATGGTTGTTTCCTTCCCCAAAATGTAATGCGTATATTGTCGACAAGCCTGCACAATGGAATATTTTTCTTTGTCATAAGTGGGATACTTGCGGACTATGTTGGACAATGTCTCACTGTGATATGCCACTGGATGCCCCTGTTGAGGAAGAAATTCCCCAATAGCATAGTCATAGGCATCCATCTTGATCTCAAATGGTTGTTGCAAGTCTAGTAATGTGAGCATTGGATCAGAACATAGGCGATGTTTCAATTCTACGAACGCCTACTGTTGAGATTCCGACCAAAAGAATTTGTCTCTTGCTCCTCCCTTAGTGACTTGACTCAAGGGCCAAGTGACATGAGAGAATCCCAACATGAACTTGCAGTAGAAATTAGCAAGACCTAGAAAGCTGCGAAGCTCTGTTAGAGTGGTTGGGGCAGGCCAATCCTGAATGACTTGGATCTTGGTTTGGATCCACATGCACCCCCCTTACATCAATAATGTAACCTAGATATTGAACCTGGGTCATGCCAAAATTGCACTTCTGCAAATTGGCACACAACTTTTGTTGCCGCAGTGTTTGGAGGACTTTTCGGATGTGGTGGAGGTGCTCTTCCGAAGTCTGGCTGAAGATCATAATGTCATCCAAGTACACCACTACAAATGAGTTGGTGAATGGCTACAAGACGTCATCCATTAACCTCATGAAGGTTGCAGGAGCATTAGTCAACCTGAAAAGCATGACCAGCCATTCGAAAAGGCCCTCCTTGGCTTTGAAGGTAGTCTTCCACAAATCATAGGGTTCGATTGGTACCTGGTGATACCCGGACTTCAAGTCGATCTTGTTGAAATATTTCGCCCCTTTGAGTTGGTCCAGAAGGTCATAAATCTGTGGGATCGGGTACCTATTCCAGACAGTGATCTTGTTCAGTGCCCGATAGTCAATACATAGTCTCCAAGTCCCATCCTTCTTTTGTACCAACATGATCGAGCTCCCACAGGGTGATGAAATAGGCTGGATGTGACCTTTTTGTAGCAGCTCCTGAATTTGCCTCTTAATTTCATCGTTCTCCAGAACAAAGCACCGATAGATCAGTCCATTTGGTAGCGACACACCTAGGGTCAGATCAATGTGGTGCTTGACCTGACAATGCGGAGGCACCCCTGTGGGTGAGGTAAAGATGTCCCCGTACTCCTCCACAACCTTGTCCATTTGTTGTTGTCGTGAAAAGGAGCCTTGTTTGGAGGTCGTGGCCACAATCTTCTTCTTGACCTGGGGGTGGATGATCAGGAAAACAAATTTTCTAGTTTTTGAAATGAGCTTACTGCATCATTTTGCAGTAACCAAAGAGATAGCGATAGGCGGTGGTACCTATAGTATCCTATACAACTTATTTCCCAAAGTAACAATAATAGTGCGAGGTCAAGACTCATACATAGCATGTCACTTATACAAGTAAGGTTTTCCTAATAATACATCACAAACATCAAGAGGAGCAATGTCACATAACACCTCATATGTGAAGGGCTTCATGTTGTAGGGAAGGCGTCACTGCTGGCTGACGCAGAGATCCCGTCCTTGGTGAAGCCACCCGATGGTGTATGGTTGTGGGTGTGACGTGGTTAGCAAGCCCAACCACTTCACGACATCTGCTGAAATGAGGTTCTTTTGGCTCCCATTGTCGACAATGCATTGTAGTGGGGAACCCTTTACCCACATCTGGGAGTGGAAGAGATGCTCCCCCTCCTCTGGATCTTTCGGTTCCTCCTTCTAGATCTTCATAGTGGCAACAGTGGAATTGGGCTCTGCATTAATAATTTGTTTCCCTTTGTCATTCCGCTTGTAAGGTTCTCATTCAAAAGACCTCATCTCAGCCACCAGGGATTGCTTGGCTCGACACTCACTTTTGTTGTGAGTGGAGCTCTTATGGAACTCACACCACTTTCCCGTGTCCTTCTTTGGCTTCGCGGTGTTGTTCTTTGCTTGTGGCTTTGAAAAGTTGTCTTGGGCTGCCATGCCTTGGCTTTGTCCTTTGCTATGCGGTTTGGGGGCACCTTTCCCTTGCTTTTGATTCATAGATCCAAAGTCTCTCTTCTTCTGTTTGAATTTCTGCTCAATCTTGGCAGCATACCGGTATGTCGTACCAAGCGAGGAGATGTCGAGGAACTCCATTTCCTCTTGAATATATATGTGTAGAAAACTGTGATACTTTAGCACCAAATGTTTCTCCGAATCTTTGATACCCAACTTTGTGCGCAGGGTGTGGAACAGATTCGTCAGCTCATGCACATCTTGATCCCTTTATTGTCGCAACGTGGTCCATTGTATGTACTTGTCCTCATAGCTCCCCAAAGGATAGTGTTGTTCCTTGATGGTGTCTTAGAAAGAATTCCAAGTGGGTACGACTGAGAACTGAGCGGGTTATGTCTCGTCCTTTTTCTCATAGTAGGTTTCCCACCGGTCCTTGACATGGGGGGTAGCTTTGAGGAGTGAAAAAAGAATCTTCTCCCGGTCGAAAAAGTCATGAACTGAGAAATATCCTTCTAATAGATTCAAGCATCTATCTATGGCATCTACATCTATTTGACTCTCAAATATGGGAATGTCAAAGTTTACCTGTACCTTAAAGGGATTCGCGCCTCCAGAGTGGTTGTTGGATGTAGATGCACCGCCGGTGGGCAGTCGTTGAAGGATCTAGGCAAAGTTATCCATCATTGCATTCCTTTGTTTCTCGAGGGCCTCCTCGAGAAATATTTTGATAGGATCTCCTGCTCCCTCATATTTCTTTTCATCCCCCATGGGTGGTCGTCAGGGTTTGCGAGGCTGATCTTGCAAAGGTTCAACCAGATCGAGCCCTAAATCCTTATACCCCGACCTTGTTGGGGACATGCAAAGAAGGATCGAGAAAAAATAGACTGCTCTGATACCACTAATCCAAATTTATGTAGGAATGCAATAGAATACACATATAACCATAAATATAAAGATGCAACGGAAATATCACTTCATTTCATTAATATCAAAGATTTGAAATTTTCTTACAGACATAATGGAAATAAACTAGCTAGGGTGATGGTAGCTTATCTCTGAGAAGAGATGTGGCGGCTATAGGCCTCTGAACTCTGTGTTACAATGAGGCTCGAAGGCCTATATATTATTGAGAAATAATGGAAAACCCTAAACATCTGAAAACCTAACCCTAGGAGATGAAACACTAGACTATAGGCCCCGTTGGGGTAAATTGGTACATCAATTTCCCGAGGTCGTAACTTTGGCATACGTTCTCCATTTGACGCACATGATACATTGTTAGAAATATCTATCCGATGACTACAAATATCGATCGAGAATGTAGATTCAAGAATGGAATCATATCTACCCAATAAAAGATGCCCAAAAAACGTCGTTTAGGGCCTCCAAACGGCTCTGGAAGTTCAGGACCCAAAAAGCTGCTAAAAATAGTAAGTTGTGCCGGAACTGAAAAACTGAAAGAGACAATGGTGGAGCCCCAAGTGGAATAGGTGGGTTGCCACCAATATCTACCTGGATCATCCAACTTGCCTTCTGCCACCATTCATGGACCATAAGTTTGTGCCTCTAGCTCCCCATTTTAGCATTTTGATTTCTTTCCGGCTCGGCTCTGTCGCTCCCCACGCCTTTTCCTGTGCGAAGCCCCTACTCCATTTCTCTACTCCTTAGACTCCTAGCCACGATGTTGTGCTCCCCCCCTCACCTCAATTGCATTCCTGCTCCTCCACCATGCCCTGTCGTCACCGCATGCGTTGCCGCAGGGGCAGTGGACGCGGGCTCCCTTCCCGTCCTCCAATTCATGCCACTGGTGGCAAAACTGTGAATTTTTCCGTCGATTGGGATGAGACGGAGGTCCTAGATCCCATCAGCCTCCCCGCTTGCCTGTCAATGCACCTTCCTGAGCCTTCCATTGAGACCTCTGACTCCGGCTCCCGCCCAAGGAAGCGTCCTCGCAAATCCATCATCTCCACCACCTCCCCCTTTCCCCCTCGCAAAATGGTGGCTTGGCTGGTTTAGCAGGCCTCGAACAGTGACAGATGTGGCAGCTCGAATGAGGACGACACAAATGTAGAAATTGATGCTCACGAGACATCCTCTCCTCCGTTGAATGCCTAGGTGACCAATCTCGAGGACGATTACTTTGAGTACGTGTGCCGAATTGTGGACGAGCCGCTTCAACCACCAATCCATGATGACAAGAAATTGACAGCTTAACAACTAGGTTCTTCTCTCTGTGCTTTTTTTCAGTCAATTTCGCTCCAATCCAGTGAATTTGCCTCTTTTTATTTTCGGGTTTAGATATGTTATGAATGTAGTTAGTTTCCCTAAATGGGCAGCACCCTCTAAGTTTCCTGAACACATCTCAAGGGTTGGTTTCCTCGTTTGGGGCAGCCCCTATTTTGCTGTTTTGAATCTAGTATTTCCTGCTAGAATTGGCTTGCTAACTCCAGAGGATGACAAATGTAATATTGTGACCTACATATTATTTATATATATATATATAATATATATATATATATATATATATATTCGATAATTACTTATTAAAATCAATGAATAATAAAATTGAAATATATTTCTAAAATATTTAAATTTATAAAATATGTTTTTTTTTTTTTCAATCTCTAAATTCTCATTTGATTTATATAACTATGCTACTTTACAAATATTAATTTAAATTGCATATTATAATTATATGAGTGAGTGGATTTCAATAAAATACAATGATATTCTGAATGGAGTTTTCCTTATTAATTTTATTTTTAATTAATCCAGTTTTAAATAATCATTTTCTTATATTTTTAAATAAATATTAAATTTTTTAAATTTATATAATTTTTGATAATCACTTATCAAACTTAATAAATAATAAAATTTAACTATACTTTTACAATATTTAAATTTATTATACATATATATATATATCGACTCATAAATTAGAAAACTATTCTAATTCTCAAAACTTTGACCATGCTAATTTAGATTGCAAATTTAAACTACATTTGTGAGTGAATTTCAATATAGTCTGTCTTAGTATGTTACGATCAAATTGGAAATTCAGTGCTCTCATAATTTGAGCATCCTCCATCTTAATTGTACTTGGTAGGGAATTGATACCTTTCGACTCAGCATTGTTGGCAGTCATAAAGTGGGATGTGAAGGGATTGATATCAAAAACTCATCAAACTATGGAAGGATCGTCCAGAGAATCCTACGAGCGTCAACGAAAATTTTAATTGGACGGAAATCACCGAATATTGTCCTAAAATTCAGCGTTTGATAAAATTAATGTTTGCAGCCGTCGTATGATTGATTTATTATCTCACTGAAATGACTTCGTGGGAAATTAAATGACGACACTGTGTAAGGGTAGTTGTTCAATGAATTTTTGAATCAGTTAAAAAATAATAATTTCTCTCTTTTCTGTTACTATCAGGCAGATCGGAATCGGGCGTATTCAAATATAAGAGTGGTGGGGTCTTTCCATTGAACATGTTGGATTCTTGAATTTTATTTTTTCATCCATGGAGATGTATGGAGGAGGGTTTTCTTCTCTAATTCAACATTCTCGAAAAGTTGTGCAATAGTTTGCCACTCATGAATAAAGAATGTGGAGGTTGTTCAGACTTTCAAATAATTTATTTGCCCATGGAAAATCTCCACATTTCGGAAAGTGGAATTTAGTCATTCTAGCTAGTAGAATATTAAAATGAAAAAATGAAAATATAAAAAAATAGAGAAGCTATAAATTTATTATAATAATATGATAGTTTTGTGTAAAATGGGATAGAAGAGATGGTATGAGTTGGAGAAGTGATTTATAGTCTCTATGAACACAAGGAATATAGTTATGTTTGGGATTAGGAACCACAACAAATAACCAAGCATAACACTTGGTTTTGTGGAAAGGTTTCGATGTGAGGAGGGGCAATAACTTAAAAAAACTAATGATGTGGGGAGATTTCATGGTGGTGATAAGGCAAATTTTGCTGGCACTAGCTAAAGAATGCTCAAGGATTCCTCGAATTTTGTCTTGGATAACTCTCTTATCCTCACAATTTGATGAAATATCTTATCCCCATATTCTCTGCCATTTGAATGCTAATGCATACAAACTTGCTAATGTGGGCTCCTAGTTGGGGCAAGCTATAATTGAATTTGCAAATGGGGGGAAGATTCGGGCCCTAATCCCGTAAGCACAAAAATTATAAATGAGATGATCTACAAGCTCGATCAATTCGAATAAGTGGGTTCGAATTTCAAAAGGATTTAATGAGAAAATTCAAGTCAATCTTCATCGAGGATGGATGAGCGATGGAAAAGGACACCTGGGTCTTCAACATACAATAATTGTTCCTCTCTACATGCAACTGATTTGTACACCTGGAGGCATCATCTTGGAAGGTGATGAGTTTTAAGTATGAAGCACACCCTTCACACAAGGCCAAGGGTCTCACTGAAGAATGTTTTGTCTAGGTGCATTCAATTCCTCATGTGAACTCACTACGTGAGGACTAACATGATGACAGGCAAATTTATCTCGATGCAACTCTTGAGTCCAGAGCTAATACTCAGTTTAGGGGAGGGATTACGTAGGTGGGATGAGGCTCTGCTATATAAGCTAGGAGGTAGCAATGCTGGGCTTGCCTTAGCTTTAGTGAACAATGAAGAGTTTGGAATTTTGCTTACATGGAGGGCTTGGACTCGATAAATGCACTAGCTGGGTGGAAGAAGTCAGTAGAGAAGCTCTTCAAAACACTGATGGGAATGTCTGAGATGATGAATCGACGATTGAAATTCATTGAGAAATAATAGGATGACATAGAAAAAATGGTGGATCACAAATTAGAGTGGATACACGCTCGCTTATAAAGGAGACTAATTGGCATGGAAACCAAATTGTTACTTATAAAGAATCGAGTTCATGACTCTGGCGAAGAAGACAAAGAATCCAAGGCCTAGGGCATCACAAATCTAGTTTTGAGCTTGAAAGACGTGGAAAATCAGAAAACACTAGAAGAGGGACAACCAAGTTGCAGAAAGTAGGAGATGCATGGTCGTAATTTGGACCTAGGCCCCTTTGGGGAAAATTAACTAATTTTTGTTTTATGTGATGCAATTATGAACTATTTTTGGATAAATTTTGTAGAATATACAAGCCATTTCAATGTAATGTAATAGTTCAAAAGGCCCAGGGTACTAAGAAAACAATGTTGTGGTTGTATTGGAACTTTGAGGCATCTGATTTTTCAGTGAAGTGTAAATGGTATTGGCCATGAAAATCAGTTATTATAAAAAAATGAGTACCCATTCTGTTGAAAAAAAGGAAAAAAAATGGGATAAATAGTGAAAGTTATTTTCATTTTATATGTTATTTTCAAGATTATTTATAATTTAATCATTTAATGCAATCCAATGCTAGTAATTCATCCAATCTTATTCAGTCCTTTGGAGATAATAGTAGTATGTAATGTTGATAATTAATCAATCCACATTAAGTATTTTGATGTGTTTTGATCAACTTCTTTGGTGTTACATCTGGCCTTTATTACTAGCAACTAATATAATCTCATCAAGTTCTTTGGGTGACTAGTGGATTTTTTGGTTGATTATTGATCCATTCTTATAGTGTCCTTTGGGGTTATGAGTGATCTATGTTGTTGGAAATTTATCCATCATCATTATTTCCTTAAGGGTTAATATTGACCTCTATGGCTAACAATAATCTATTCCCTTTGAGCTCAGTGGGGGTATGAGTGGCCTGTGCACTTGGTGGCTAATCCATTCCCATTGAGTCCCTAGGGGCTAGTAGTGGCCTTTGTGGTTGGAAGTTCATCCATTTCCATTGAGTCCATTCATGCTAAAATTTATCTCTATAGTCAATGGTCAATCCATTCCCATCAAGTCCTTAGGTGCTAACAATGGCCTCCATTTTTGGTAGTTGCTCCATTACCATACAATCCTTTGGAGATAGAAATGACCATTATACTATCAATTGATCTATCCCCATCAAACCCTTAGGTGGTATGAGTGGCTTGTGTAGCTCATGATTGATCCATTACCATCAATTCTTTAAGGGATAGTAGAGCCATTCCCATAAAGTCTTTAAGGGGTAGTAGTGGCCTCTATATCTATCAATTTATCCATTTTGATCATGTCCATTGGGGTTACAAGTTGTCTTTATGGATGGTGGTTTGTCTATTTAGATGGGTTCTTGGGGTTTAGTAATGTCCCATCATAATCCATTTTCATTGAGTTCTTTCTGATTAGAACTAGTCTTTATGGTTGGTGATTTATGTATTACCATAAAATATATAACTATTAATAGTGGCTTATAAATCTAGTAGTTAGTGCATCCCTATTTCATCCTTTGGTATTAGTAGTCACTATGATTCCACTAAGGAAAATTTATTCTTCAAAAATAAAATATATATTAAACCAAGATAGAATCATCTTAATTACTAGTTCATTTAACGATGAAAATTTTGAATTTTTTTTCACTCCAAATCCTTATAGGTTATGTTAACCTTTTTTTTCCTATCTTTTTTATTGGAAAATTAAAACCTAAATTAAATAAATTTATATCTGTTTTGTAATAAATGATAATATTTTAATTCTTCAAATGATAATTGAAAAATCACCGCTTAATAGTTATTTATTGTGGGTTTTCACCCCTCATTTTACTAACAATCAATTCCATTGAAGGGAGGATGACCATTTCCACAATTATATTTAGAAATTATATATTTGGGTAGTTCTCCCTACAATTTAAATAAATATGGTTCTCCATACAATTTAAATAATTTTTTTTTTAACTGTCTTATCTCCACCACATATCACATTCCTAATAATGGAAGGGCGGAAATGTGAAGTTGGGTTACACTTTTGCGAGAATCAGGGGCAGAAAATGTTTTTCGGCAATAGTTCAGCCGAACTTTATGAAAAAGTTCGGCCGAACTCGTTCTTCCGTTTAGATTGACGGCACATTGATGGCGTGGGAAAACAGAATTTTGGCCGAAGATGGGAAAACTGGCAACAAAATTTCGGCCGAAATTTTAGTTCGACCGAACGATTTCTTATAAATATATCGCCCGCAAAGTTTATTTGTTTCCCGCGTCTGTGTTTCTTTGCTCTATTTCTTCGCACGTTTTTGTGCTTATATTATGTTTGTTGAATTGTTGCGGCACTGTTGTTGGTCTGGGGCTGCTTCTGCTCTATTGGTGATTATCTGCGGCGACGTCAAGCGAACTACCAGGTAAGCAGCTCTTTCTGTTGCTGATTCTCCACCTGTGCATGGAAGTTTAGATCAAGTTGAAATGTAATTCTGGGTTTATTTGGCTCTGGATGGCACAATATATAAGCCATGTTTTTTTTTACTCATGCATCTTCTCTGTTTTATGATTGCAGACTAAGTATAATTAAATTTTTTTAGCACAATATATAAGCCATGTTTTTTTTCTCTTGTGCAGCTTCTTTGTTTTATGATTACAGACTTAAGTATAATTAAATGTTTTTAGCTATGGAACGTTGTCTCAGTGTATAATTGTTTTTGTGTTTTTTGATGGATAAGGAAGGCCCTGATCTCTGCTCGATTAATAGAAGAATGGTATTTCAGTAATGATCCGTTACAATGGTATTTCCCTTGATCTGTGCCACCAGTTGTTCATCAGTAGGTAGCTTGAGATCATCCTTGGTCTGCCCAGATTCCCCTACCTCCTTTTCAGTGTCAGATTCTTGGCTCCACTCCTCACATTGAATGTTATATTCGACAAGACTATTCCTTTTTTCCTATGGCTATGATTTAGAACCATCCCCACCCTCCCCGACTGAGGAGAAATACACCTACCTAGCGCTGCTGATCAAACAAACCACCTTCCACTGAATCGTTATGACATATGTAATATGATTTACATTCGTTGTCGCTAGAGATCCCCCACCAGTTCACCGGTTCAGCCTGACGAATATCCTGCTATAAGCAAAAGGCCTACTCTTACTCGTATTCAAGCCGGGGAATATAGCATTTTCGCATGAGCGAAGAATCGAAGGTCGAATCTGATTAGGAGCTCGCACTAGGTCTCGTAGTTCATGTATGAAATTATGACAAGTGCTCCTAAGGTATAAAGCTTATTTTTCCTGTGGATCCATCAATTTCATCCGCTCTAGCTAATTCTCCACCTGTGCATGAAAGTTTATCACCCCTGTTAAGCTTATGCCGTTACTGAACCTTCTCTCGATTCATTAACGCTGGAGTGTGCAACCTTTAGTATTTTTTGTAATCACTCATGGTGTGGATAGACTGTAGCTAAACGACCATAATTATGCTTTAAATTTCATTACTTTTTGCTGTAAGGTGTATGTTGAATTTTTGGTAGTATGATATGCATTCGGTTGCTGCAGTTGTTACTGTTCCCGTGGATCCATCAATTTCATCTGCTCTAGCTGATTCTCCACCTGTGCATGTATGTTTACCACCACTGTTAAGCTTATGCCGTTACTGAGCCTTCTCTCGATTCCTCAATGCTGGAATGTGCAACCTTTACTAATTTTTGTAATCGCTCATGGTGTGGATAGACTGTAGCTAAACGACCATAATTAGGCATATGAGGGTGAAGGGAACTTTGTTTTACAAGAATAATGATTGAACTAGAATGATCTACTACTGTAATGTGACTACATATTGTCTTTTTCGGATGTATTTCTGTATGAGGCAGATTCTGATCTTTTATACTTGATAACCTGTTATGGTTATATCAAGAGAATTTTTTGTATGAACTATTATCAATATATGAAACAGGGTTTTTTCTCCTTTGAAAAAAGAGTTGAAATCATTCTAAATTCACATATGTTCAGTGGTGTCACTGTTTCACTTTTGATATTATGTTGCTTACCTTGATGAATAGGTGGAACTCTGCTGGGAGGCCTCTCTGTTTTTTGACTTTTTTCTCATACTGTTGAAGGCCGTTATATGTTATATGGGCTAGATTGTATAGTTATTAGACTACATATCTTCATATAGAACTTACAAATAGTATGATGGAAACCAAACATAATAATGTATTAGGACATCACAACTTTCTAATTAGTTATTAGACTACATATCTTCATATAGAACTTGCAAATAGGTTGATGGAAATGTGAACTTGCAAATAGTATAATGGAAATGTGGATCTCATGACTCTTCATGATTAATGCTTCTAGAAACCAAACATAATAATGTATTAGGACATGCTCCTTTAACTTGCAAATAGTATGGTCAAAATGTGGATCTCATGACTCTTCATGATTAATGCTTCTAGAAACCAAACATAATTTAATGTATTAGGACATGCTCCTTTAGACTTGGTGGAATTACCTTTGCTTTTTATTTCTCTCTTACACACATATATATGAAGAGATGATCCCATTTTATTTTTTATTCATAGATCAAATGTTATTTAAATACAAGATTTATCATAATGTACAATTATTCATTCCATATTATTCATAAATTTTTTCATTAAAAAATGAACCCTTTAAATGATGAACCTAGTTAATGCTTCTTCTTCATGAAAAAGACTACTTGATCTTTCAATTTTAATTTGATGATGGTCCTTTGTTATCTTTCTTGACTACTTCAAATTATTGACACAATCATATGCTTCTTGTTACTCTTTTTATTCCTTCCTTTTATTGTATTCTCCCCCTTAGATATTGTGTACTCTCCCACATAGATATTGCACTCAATTTTGATGGTCCTTTGTTATCTTTATTGACTACTTCAAATTATCAAATTATTGACACAATCATATAGATATTGCACTCAATTTTGATGGTCCTTTGTTATCTTTCTTTACTTCAAATTATTGACACTTGATCATATAGATATCATATAGATATTTCACTCAATTTTGATGGTCCTTTGTTATATTTCTTGACTACTTCAAATTATTGACACTTGATCATATAGATATTACACTCAATTTTGATGGTCCTTTGTTATCTTTCTTGACTACTTCAAATTATTGACACAATCATATGCTTTTTGTTACTCTTTTTATTCCCTCCTTATATCTATTCTCCCCCTTAGATATTGTGTACTCTCCCACATAGATATTGCACTCAATTTCATAGGCTCTTCTTTTGAAGTCAAATATATTATATTCTCCCCCTTACATATTGTGTACTCTCCCACATAGATATTGCACTCAATTTCATAGGCTCGTATTTTGAAGTCAAATAAGAGACAATAATTTACAAGAACTATCCCTAATTTGTTTCTCCCATGTTCAAATGGTTCTCTAACAAGATAATTTACAAGAACTATTCCTAATTTGTTTCTCACATATTCAAATGCTTCTCTAACAAGAGGCTTTGTGGGTATGTATTCCATATTCACTATTTTCTCAAAGACTTGTTGTGTGAGGAAGTGGTACTTTATGATGATATGTAAATAGTGATTGAAGGAAGTAGAATATTTTATTTTTGAAATTATTATTACACTTCTATTGAAACACTTAATAGATATATATATTTACCTTAATATCTTGTAGAGCCCATTTCATCCAAAACACTCAAAAATAAATTTACCTTAATATCTTGTAGAGCCCATTTCATCCAAAACACTCAAAAAGAAATTTACCTTAATATCTTGTAGAGCCCATTTCATCCAAAACACTCAAAAAGAAGTAACTACTATGTACATTCCACTTCTACTCACTCAAAAGGAAATTTACCTTAATATCTTGTAGAGCCCATTTCATCCAAAACACTCAAAAAGAAGTAACTACTATGTATTCCACTTCTACTCTAGATAGAGAAAGTAACGACTCTTTCTTGCTTAACCATTAAACCAAAGACTCTTCTAAGTAGAATTATACATTGTCCACTTGTACTTTTCACAAGCCTAGTTGAATCTCTATATGTTGTCAATGTAAATTTCTACTAGTGAATTTGTCAATGTAAATTCTTTAACTTCTACAAGTTCTATAAATTTGTCAATGTAAATTTCTTAACTTCTAAAAGTTCTATAGGTAGAGTCTGTAAAGGGCCAGGTAGCCTCTGGATCTCATCTTTTATGAAAGGTGACATATCTAGTAAATTCCCCTACAGTCAATCTTTGGAATAGATCTAAATAGAAGTTCTTCATTTTAAAATCCATAAAACACAACCACTTTAAGGTAAACTATGTACATGTGTCATTTCTCCCACAAACTAAAGGCTTCCTACCATTAATTTTAGATGTGAATTCTAGACCATAAACTTTTTAAGTCAAACTTTAAGAGAAACCATGCACATGTCATTTACCTCATGATCTTGTGTCATTTCTCCCATGTCATATATATTTTTTATTGAATTCTTTTTTTTTTTTCAGGGATAAGAAAACCATTAAATATGGTTGAAAAATGGAAATTATGCATAGAAGTTTCTTTCTATCCCAATCCAGGAAAGCAGTGATTACATATGTGCTTTCCAATATTGCCACTAACAAAGTCGTCCAAAGGAAAATGAATATACCGGGAAGAACAACAAACAACGAGGCATATTATATTGGATTGATAGAAGGCTTGGGAACAAAAATGGAGTATGGATCAAATGGAATTGTAGTTTTCACCAATTCTGAACTTGTGTACAACCAGATGAATGGCGTGTGCCAAGTTAAGAAGGAGAGGCTAAAAGAACTGCATGGAATAGCAAACAATATTGTTAGCCAATTTCAATTTTTTAGTATAAGGCATTATACAAATGTGAATAAGATGTCTGTTGATATATTGCATGGGGCAATGCCAATTCAGGATTCATCTATCAAAGATGAATTAGAATTATACAGAGAAATGCCAATGCAAGATTCATCTCTCAAAGATGAATTGGTGTTGAGATGCTCTTCTTCAAAAATTCAAGATTCATCTCTCAAAGATGTATTAGTGTTGAGACGCTCTCTTTCAAAATTTATTGATGGACATTGTAACGTATCTTGGATGTGTGTGTGTTGAATACTTATAAATGCGTCTTTTTTAATGACCATGTGCTTTTTTCAATTATATACCAAGTGTGCTCCCACCAAACCATGTAAAGTGCAACTTGGTGAACTTCACATTTGCAACAAGTGGTGAACTTCACATTTTTATAAAATTAAAATGTGGGGACTTCAACAAATTTTTTTTTAAATGGAGTTTGTTTAAATGAAGTTTCACTTATTTTTTAATGACCATGTGTTTTTTTCAATTTTATACCAATTGTGCTCCGACCATGTAAAGTGCAATTTGGTGAACTTATCATTTTTATGTTTTTTTTTTTTTTTGGCTTAAATTGAGTTTCACACATCAATTAGTGCTTTGAAAGTTGTGTTCTACATAATTTGTGTACACTAAATTACATTAATTTTCTAAAATTTATTTTGTGTAAATGTCCACCAATAGATATATATATCATGGAGGATGAACAACAAAGATCAACAGAATCCCATATGGGGGATCAAGGATTGGGGGATGTTCATGATATTTAAATATAATCTTAAATCTCCATACATGTGTGTACATATGGAATTGATTTTTTATTAAATTTGTGAGTTAAATTAGCTGTTGATATATTTAATTTTTTATTTTTTAGGAGCTAAGAGGAGAAGGGTCTCTACTCCATCCATGAAGCATGCCCATGGTCCACCCAGTCATGATATGGTTCATGCAATTTAATCAATGAATATGTACATGTATTTATATGTACACATGAATGTATTCTTCAATTGATTATAAATTCGTATTTGTTTATGAAGCTTCTCTCTCGTCTCGAGAGGTTGGTGGTGGTTCAAATCCCCTTAGAGGGCCATCAATGTGTGGTAGTAGGTTGCATGAAGGTGGTGATATTTATTCCCCGGAGGCCAATCAATGGCTTGTGGTGCTGGTTCTCAACAGGGTCGTTCTAGGTCTCAACAGTTTCAGGGTCAAGAAGATGCTAACCAACCACGTCGAGGTTGCCATCAATTTCAATATTTTTTCATTGAATTTGTACAAATTTGTTTACATGTGTTTTTTCTAACATACAAAATTATATATATATTGATGCAGAGGCTAAAAATGTTCCAAATATTGGTCAAAATAGACACAGGGCAGAATGCTACATTCAAGAAGAAGGTTGTCTACCCACCACAACATATCCGGCCGACATTTCTAATATACCATGGGAGACAAACACGGCGCAATTCACCTTACAAAGGTGTCAAAAAATTCATGCAAAATTGCGGAGAGATCTCGTGGCTTTGACTCTACCTACTGAGAGTTGATAAAGCCTCGAAATAGTTACACATTCATTGGGCGAAATTGTAAATGTGTATAAAAATCTTGGGCCAATGACTGATACATTTGTAGAAGTGATGAGAAAGAGAAATGAAATAGTAATGGGTCCTGATAAATGGGAGGATGTAAAACAAAGAGTTACAAAAGATATGGCGAAGTCAATGTTTAATTTCAAGGAAGGGCCAAAAAGAAAAATGCTGAAGGTGCAATATTTCAAACACCCAAATATAGCTCACTATTTTTATGATAGGCACCTTGCGGCCTATGGAAGGCTCCCATGGAATGACGAGGTTCCTATTTATTTTGCACATTTGTTTTATGTAGAATTTTTTTTGAATATGAAACCCAACTACAATGACTTTCCGTCAGAATTTTTTGGTTTGGGGAAAGGTCGATTGTATGACCATAAGGGCGCTAAGCGAGATGTGGATTTGCCTCACCCTGAGCCGCCATTGGTGAGTCAACCTTTTCAGGTCGAAACTCTGCAATTAGAGATGGATGCAACCTCTCAAATAAGTCGAGAAGCAAGGGATGTCATGATCGACAATGTTTACAACGGATTGGGTGGAGTCGATGTTTGTCTAAATCGACAAAGAGCACGTGAAAATGCACATGTCAATTTTGTGTATTGTACAGATGAAGAGATTGACAACATGAATGTTGAAGATATTTTAATATATTCAAAGAATTGTCGCAATGGTTTTCAAGACCTAATTCTTCATGAGGAAGAGGGCACGAGAATGATATGTGTTAATGACCTTAGGGTTCAATTATTTTAACATGTATACATGTGTAAAATTTGTAATAAATACATGTGTATGTACATGTATACATTTATTTGTATGTACATTAATCTAACAAAAATGTATCATTATATGTTAAAACAGCATTTGCAGTTGTCATGCATGATGAGTGATGAAAATGTTAATATCACGTTCGGGACCTCTGGTTCAAACAATGCAGATGGGTCTCACCATCAAGATATGTTGGCAAATGTTAGTGTTTTTTCACCATCAAGATATGTTGGCAAATGTTAGTGTTTTTTAAGTGATATTTATAAAATAAATAATTGTGCGCACATGTACATGTATGTATATATAATGTGTTAATGAGATTCTAGCATTCAATCCCAGTCATTTTGGGATAGCATTTTACTTCTTCTTGGGGAGAAGTGTTATCTATTATGTGGGTGTACCTAAGTATGAACATTTTCTACTTTTAAAATTTATGTTTAAGTTATATACTTATTCCACCTCCAAAAGTTCCATTAAAAATTGAGATATATATATCTATATCTGATTATTTTAAGGAGGTTATTACTTTTCTTTAATATTATTAATAAGTTTATATATGTACATGCATTTCATTTGAAAATACACACAATATATATATATATATATATATATATATATATATATATATATATATAACTGTACATGTATATTGTATAGTTTATCGTTGCAGATGTTCCCATGGGGGGGGAACTTGTAGCAGGTGAAAAAATGGAGAGGGAACCTCATGAGTTATAGCATGATTTTTTTTTTATATTTTGTTTTTTACATGAAGTTCTATATATATTCTCACTCATTTTTAAAACATCTAATTTTAATGTTCAAGTACATGTGCATTGTGTATAGGTTTCCCATGCTTCGCATGATAGTTCGCCGATTGAGACCCTGATAGGAAAGATGCTACATCCATCTCTATTTGATGGACATGATTTGTAGATTTGATTTCAAGATTTAGATAGTCTTAAATTTACTTTTTTATATATTATCTAGATGCACTGTCATATATATATATATATATAACTTGATACAGTTTGATACTTGTGAGATCTATAATTTTTGGGCATATTTTATGAGATCTACAATTTTTGGACATATTTTATTACAGTGTTAATATAATTTGTTTTGTTCCAAAAAGTTAAGTTTTGGATGGTTTTAGTACTTTTGGCATGTGAATGTGAAGTAATGTTGTTATATAATTTGTTTGGTTTTTAAAACTTTTAAGTTTTGGATAATTGAACTACTAGTAATGTTGTCATCTATAAATTAATGTTTTACTTCTGAACTACATTTGGCATGTTATGTAATGATGTGTTATAATTTGTTTGTTTTTAAAATTCAAGTTTGGTTTTGCTTCTGAACTACATTTGACATGTTATGTAATGATATGTTATAATTTGTTTTTTTTTTTTTTTAATTTAAGTTTTGGATGCTTGAAGTACATTTGGCATGTGAAGTAATGTTGTGATCTATATTTTTTTGTTAAATTAAAAGTTAAGTTTTGGATGGTTTCAATCTACATTTGGCATGTGATATAATGTTAAATGTTTTTATTGGATAGTTGAACTATAATTAGCATGGCATGTGAAGTAATGTTATGTATGATATAATCAAAAAGTTTTTAAAACTCAAGTTTTGGATGGTTTCAATCTACATTTGGCATGTGATATTTAATGTTAAATGTTTAATGTTTTTATTGGATAGTCAAGAACTACAATTGGCATGGCATGTGAAGTAATGTTGTGATCTATAATTTTGGATGGTTTCAATCTGCATTTGGCATGTGATATAATGTTAAATGTTTTTATTGGATAGTTGAACTATAATTGGCATGGCATGTGAAGTAATGTTGCACGATATATAATCAAAAAAATTTTAAAACTTAAGTTTTGGATGGTTTCAATCTACATTTGGCACATGTGATAAATGTTAAATGTTTTTATTGGATAGTTGAACTATAATTGGCATGGCATCTGAAGTAATGTTGTAAGATATATAATCAAAAGGTTTTTAAAACTTAAGTTTTGGATGGTTTCAATCTACATTTGGCACATGTGATATAATATTAAATTTTTTTATTGGATAGTTGAACTACAATCGGATGACATGTTAAGTAATGTTGTGATATTATCAAAAAGTTTTTAAAACCCAAGTTTTGGATGGTTGAAGTACATTAATCATGTGAACTAATGTTGTGATATAATAAAAAAAAAATTAAAACTAAGTTTTAAAGTAATGTTGTGATATAATCAAAAAGAGTAAAGAAGTAGTTATATGTAAATCCCTTTAATTTTGATTTAATGTTAAATGTTTTAAATGTTTTGATATAATGTTAAATGTTTTTATCTAATTTTTGGACGGTTTCAATCTACATTTGGCCTATGGAAGACTCCCATGCGTAGACATCGGATGCGTTGTAGAAGGGGAGGTGGGGGTAGGGGTGGAGGGGGCAGGAGTGCTGGCTCTCGCCCGCCTCTTTCAATCCATGACATAGGCAGCCACCCTCCTCTGGAAAACTGTGTTGCACAATTTCACTTCACCAGCGCTATGGTCAGATGTCGAATTACGACGACCATTTCTGTCTTTTTTCAGGAGGAGTCGCAAGATGAAGGTGCCTCTGGTTCCAAGAAGTAGCAGAGAAAGTCCACCATCCCAACCCATTAGCCCCAAGACACCAGGAAGTCAGCATCTATTCCAGTCAAATCCAGCTCGACAAGCTCTAGCAGCGATGGCGCAAGCAGTGACAGCTCGACCTGTGTGGAGAAAAAGCTCAAAGACGACTCTGGCTCCTCTTCAACTTCGAAGAGCTCCCCCAGCACTCCAAGGGAGTAGATGATGATCCGGAGGACTACAGTTGTCCAATTGTGGAGGAGAATCCTCCTACACACATCAATAGCTCGCCTGATGTCAGGTCCTCTTTAGCTTTTTTGAACTTTTGTCATGTTTTGCAATCACTGTGCTTTTGAACACTCTATGTCTGCTGGTTTCCCGATATTGGGCAACATCTTCTGGGTTGGTTTCCTGGTTATGGGCAACCCTTTTTTTGTTTTTTTTATTCAGACCCCCTCTGGTGTTGGCTAGTTAGGCAACCCAGGAGATGGGTCTCGCTATGTACATTATGTTCAATATCAATAGATCAAACCAACTTAGAAAATATAAATATAATGTTAAATGTTTTTATCTAAGTTTTGGATGGTTTCAATGTACATTTGGCCTAGATGGAAGACTGCCATGTGAAGTATTGTTTTGATTTAATGAAAAAGAGTAAAGAAGTAGCTATATGTAAATCCCTTTAATTTTGATTTAATGTTAAATGTTAAATGTTTTGATATAATGTTAAATGTTTTGATCTAATTTTTGGATGGTTTCAATCTACATTTGGCCTATGGAAGACTCCCATGTGAAGTATTGTTTTGATTTAATAAAAAAGAGTAAAGAAGTAGTTATATGTAAATCCCTTTAATTTTGATTTAATGTTAAATGTTAAATGTTTTGATATAATGTTAAATGTTTTGATTTAAGTTTTGGATGGTTTCAATATACATTTGGCCTATGGAAGACTCCCATGTGAAGTATTGTTTTCATTTGATCAAAAAGTGTAAAGAAGTTGTACATTATCCCTTTAATATTGATTTAATGTTAAATGTTAAATGTTTTTATATAATGTTAAATGTTTTGATCTAAGTCTTGGATGGTTTCAATATAAATTTGGCCTAGATGGAAGACTCCCATGTGAAGTATTGTTTTGATTTAGTCAAAAAGTTCTTAAAACTCAAGTTTTGGATGGTTGAAGTACATTTGGAATCTTAAGATTGCTTTTGATCTTTACATACTCTTGTTTGAGTGAAAAAATTTCCAATAGGAAGAACATAGCTTTTCAATGCAACTAACCATATCAATTGAGCTCTAATTGAAAAAAAGTAAAGAAGTAGATATATGTAAATCCCTTTAATTTTGATTGGAAATATAAGAAGTACATATATGTTTGTTGAATTCGGGTCAATGTCATTAATGCACTCAAATAGGTAGCATTGTTGATTTATAAATTGGTAAATTGATGACATTCAGTTAATTGCATTCTAGAACATAGAACATATCCGACCATTGGACAGACAAATTTTGTACTAGATCATTTTTCATCAATGCACATAGTAAAACTACTTGAACAATTAATTGCATTCTAGAACATATATATCCAATACATGTAACATTTTTCATCAATGCACATTGAACATATCCGACCAATGGACAGACAAATTTTGTGCTAGATTTTCAATCAGGAATAGAGATGTGAGTCAAAGCACGTGCATGTACCAAAACAATTTGTACATGTGCAAACACTTGCACAAATAACATAAGCAGCTCAATTTTTAGTTGAGTACTGGAAGTTATAAAACATATTTAATCCAAAGAGAATAAATTGTTGGGCAGTTCAATCAAAAAAATTCCAATGGAATTCCATCTTCAATAATCCGTTCATGATCGGATTTTGACATTTTCCATTTCTTAATTTTCGTTTTTTTCTTTCATTGAAACCTATATCAACTTTATGCATGCTGCACACACCAAGTGACTATATTGACAACTTATGAAATCAGGTTCATAGTCTTCAAAGTAAAAAAAATCCCCACTTTGATTAGTTTGTCTGAAAAAATAACCTTTCAGTATAATAGATCCTCTTTCATATTGAAATCCGTTATCATTATAGTTTTCTAATAATTTCATTTTTCGTTCAGTGCAATGCATCAAATAATACTTCACATTTTCATCGTTGTCAATAGGTGCAATTACAACAAAAACATCTCCTGCACAATAAAACAAACTTAACAAAATTATACATATTTAAATTTATTTCTAGATATTTAAATCATTAGAAAGAAATTCAAATGTTACCTTCTCTAACAAGATCAGAAACTCGATCACCATCGAATGATATTGTAATTTCCTCTAATTGCATTTCTTCAAACATTGCAACAGAAATTTTACCCTTTGTATTTAGCTCTGTATGTTTCTAATCGTTTACATACATTTTGTTTTCACAAACATCATTGTATTTTGTGTTGTCTATGCAAACATGACAAAAACAAGAATATTTTCTTATATCCAATGCAAACACATTTCTGGATGACTTTGTTTTAATTGAATGCAATTTTTGAGTCCCTTTTATTGTTTCAACGTCATTTCCAATTGATCTATCTACGTCTTCGATCCCAATATGCCAGAAAAACCTTTATATGGAAAATTCAAAGAAAAATGTAAATATGATATCAAAATACAATCAAAGATAATCATTGCATGATAAAATTAGATTTCCAATAAAAATTAAATTGAATGTACCTTCGCACTTCCCTTGATGGGTTAGTCTCATGGATTAGAGCAGTGATGCACCATTGAACAACTTCTTTCGCGTCCACAAGTCGGCTTGCAGAGGGGTTCATTTGATATCTTCGAAGTGCTCGTTTTATGCATGCCCCTGCATGGTCATGTTCTCCTTTTCCATGGCAGGTTTTCTTGTGAAGACAGCACAACCAAAAGAATGATCGTGCAGATTTGAATTGACCTACACATCTGTCTGACCATATCCAATGTTCATTGAATGTTATTCCACAATTTTTCAAGGAATCATAAATTTTTCCAAAACAATGTTGTACAAAATATGTATCATGTGTACGATCGTCACTGATATAAAAGTGATATTCTTTAATGATATGTTGATTTTCACTCGTGCTTTCTATATGATCGACGTTTTGTTCAACATGTCTATATAGAATATGGACGAGCATGGAGACTTGGTCAGAATGATAGTATTCACTCTGAATTTCCTTTTATGGAACAAATGTGTAGTTTTCTGCAAAATCAATCACTGACAAAATGGTCCCTGGTGGAAAAAATTCACGAGATTTTTTGAATTGCAATTCTTGCCATCGAGCTCTATGGGAATGCTTGGTGTATTTGTAAATTTCTGCCTCAAACTTTCTCAAAAAGTCTATCACAAAAATTTTGTCTTCTCGTAATTCAATTCTTTTAACACTATTTGCACCTTGAATGAATGTATGGATATATTCATATCTCTTCCATTTCACTTTGATGTTGGACAATGATTGATCATTTAAATCAATACGATATTTGTTTTGAAATTTAGTCAAATTTCCACAATCATCGCATTTTTTACCACTAACACATTTCTTTTTGTAAAATAGTTCATCACTTTCTCTTTCACATAGAATTTGAGATATGAAATCACGGATAGTGGAAGGAGGAGGTGAATCCTTCCATAATGTTCTTCCAAAATCAAGGAATGTGTCATAATATAACTCAAATTCCACATGATGACGACAACGAGTGTCGTGTATGGTGATAGGTTTTACATACCATGGTTTTTGTTGAACAAAATCACTAATTGAAACATGAATTTCACGATTCTCTTCTTTGAACTTGTTGAATAAATCTATCTGAGTGGTTTCCAAGAAACATTTTTCATGCTCTTCATACTGATTTCGTCCTATTCTTCTTCGCATCACATGCTTTGCAGTTGGCGAAACACGCGAATTGTTCTTCCAATATTCATATATTATTTTTTTAACATTTTCTCCAAGTCTATATTTGTATGGTTGCCTACAAATAGCTCTCCAACAAGCGAGTTCATCATTTACATCTATTTGTAGCTGAAATTTCAGATGTTTGTGCAAAGCTTTTCGTGAGTTTCCTAATGCTCGTGCCATAGATGTTACCAAACGATTCTCTTTAGTAATTGATGAAACCATTTCCATATGAATTCCTCTACGTACAATTGAAACATTTTTCTGTCTAGATCTCCTAATTGAATTTATAGCACTACTTATATTTTGTATCACATTTTCCTTAATTTTTTTTATCTTTAGTTGATTTTCGAATACCTAGTAGTGTCGTAGCTTCTTTTAATTTCCTTAATGATAGGAAACCTTTCAACATTTGAGCTTGAACTGTCACCTGCTCCTTTATGAAATACGTTTCAAAAATGCGGTTAACACGATATCATATATAATGGTCAGGTTTTTTATCTCCATATGTGTGAGTGTCAACATTTTCTAACATCTCATCATCGACATTGATTTCATCTGTACATATTCGAATAAATAGTACATAATAAGTTTACATATTCAATAAATAACTAAATTAATAAATATATGTATAATTTCAATAATACGTGCATGTGTTCTATATATATATATATATATATATATATATATATATATATATATATATATATATATATATATATACCTTGTGATTCAATTTCTCACTTGAATTTCTTTCAATATTTTCACCATCTTCAATCATTGGTTCAATATCTCTTTCACTTTATCTTTCAATTTTTTGTTATTTCATCATCAATGTTTTGAGAAATATTTCTCTCTATTTACATTGCAAAATATTTTTCTTGAATTAGTTCATCAAATAAAAATTAAGCTTCACATTTTACACTAGGAAAATTTTAAATATATCAATAGATCATAATATTTACATTTACATACATGCTTCAATTTCTAGTTGAGGTTGATTTTCCCCTTCAATATTTGAGAGTGCTTCTATCTTTCTTTTGCGAGATTGTCTCGTCTCTTCTCTACGTTCCTCAGGGTCTCTTTTTCGATCATATTTTCTCGCACAATTCCTTCGATTTCCCATGATAATAGAGTATGAAGTTCAAAAAATTTCCTTCAAAAATTTAGACAATAACTCAATTAAAAAAAGCATCACAAAAGATTTAATTTAAAAAAAACTCATTTTAAATTTTTTGCAAAAAATACATACTCCAATCCAAAACACTTACTTTAAAAAATCCGAGAAAAAAATGTCTTATAAAAATGAAACGAAGCTCAAAATATTTACTTCAACTCAAAACACGTACTCTAAAAAAATGTCACTTCAAAAAATGCCTCCAACTTAAAAAAAACGTCACTTTAAAAAATACTTCAAAAAATACTTCCAGAAAATGTCTTTTCGAAATTAAGCCCAAATCCATACTTTCAAAAAAAATGAAGCACAAAAAATATCCAAAAAAATGTATTACATACCTCCAAGAAATGTCCTTTGAATGTACGTCCAAGAAAATTCCTTAAACTCAAAACAATTCTTTGCAAAATCAGACTGCCTCTAAGAAATGTCCTCCAAGAAAAGTCTTTAAACCCAAAACAATTCTTTGCAAAATCAGACTGCCTCCCAGAATTCAAAAATTAAGCCCAAATCTATACTTTCAAAAAAACGAAGAACAAAAAACATCCAAAAAAATGTATCACATACCTCCAAGAAATGTCCTTTGAATGTACATCCAAGAAAATTCCTTAAACCTGAAACAATTCTTTGCAAAATCAGACCACCTCCAAGAAATGTCTTCCAAGGAAAGTCCTTAAACCCAAAACAATTCTTTGCAAAATCAGACCGCCTCCAAGAAATGTCCTTAAACCCAAATCTCCAAGAAAATTCTTTAAACCCCAACTAAGACCTTTGTAAAATCAGATGTGTGAAATGTGTGAAAATTATGAATGATTTTGCGACAATTTATATTGCCGCGAAATGTTTTTTTGGAGGGGCTCCGCGAAATTTTCCAGCCAACGGAAAAGTAGGCAGAAGTTCGGCTGAACTTTGAAAAAAAGTTTGGCTAAACTATTAAGGTGTGAGACTTAACGACTCGTTTGCACAAAAAATAGTTCAGCCAAACTTTTTATAAAAGTTTGGCCGAACTAACGCGTCACCAGTTACGCAGATCCAAGCTCTGAATACGTTTCTGCAACTTTGGACTGATTAAACTCCATGAAACATTCTGAATTAACTGTCGGAACCAAGACAAGCATTTTCAGAATTGAATCTACTTTCAGGAAATATAACTTTTATGAAATTTCATAAATATTTACTAATTTTCATTAATTTTGTAATAAAAAGGGTGCAAACAATTTCTGAGGGTCATTGTGATTCAGTGAAATCAAAATTCTGTATCTCCAAAAATACGTTGTAAAAAAAATTGAAAAAATTATGGGGCATTACATTGGTCCGTCGTCTCTAATGGGTAGCTTTTATATTTTTAGTTTATAACTTATATGTTAAGAAATTTCTTGCGTCGCGAAACATACTCAAAATATGCAGTTTTTTCATATTGGACCAGTTCAAAAAATTCTAGTAATTATGATATGCATCCATTTTCTTTGTAAATATGATGAAACCAAAGTAGACTCTGTCTAGATTGTTGTAACACATTTTGTTTTCTCAAAAACACAAATTTTCAAAGAATACAACATTGTGTATTAACATGACTTCTTATGAATCCTTTGATTGTTAAAAAACACACACTCAAAGAAACGCTAAGTTGAAATATCAAATTTGCATTAAAAAATTCCAAAAAATAAGTAATAGAAAGCTAACAAAATTTCTGACAACTTTTCTTTTTATTGCAAAATGAAATTCTAAACAGAAAAATTGTTATAGTTTGCAGAAAGTTGAAGAACTGAAAAAAAAGGAAAGTTTTTTCTCAAAAAAGGGCAAAAAGTGTAACCCAACTTCACATTTTCAGTAGAATTAATTTTCCTATTTTGGGTTAAATATGACCAGGAATTTTAATTAAACAGTGGTTTAATTAATTATCCCTTGAGGAAAATCAAACAAATAGGGATTTATTCAATTATTCCTCATGGGGTTTCATGTTTAGACCAGAAACAACTTAATAAATTATGGATTACTAAGTTATTTTTCATAGTGAAAGCAATTTTACTATGGTAAAATTGGTCTTCCATGGTGTACTTTGGTCCATCTAATAGTAACAGTTTATATGAAAAAACATTGGTGTAACAATTACTATCTTGGCATGTATTTCCTTTCAAGGCCTCATCAAAGTTAAGTTTTATGAATTCCTATGGAGGTGGGGAACAGAAGGAAGGGATGGAAGGGAAGAAATTAGAAATAAATGGAGTTTTCAATATAGAATAGGAGGAGAGACCCATTTTGGTTAGAATGAATGTTTTAGGTTGAGTTTATTCCAAATCATTTAAGGACCAAGAAAGATAAGAAATTATTCCCCTTATTTTATTTAGGCCCAGCTTTCCAAATAAAGTCTATAGAGGCCTCGATATTCTTAAATGTCCATCTATTACACTCCTCCCAAATCTCCCATAGGATGAATCTCGAGATGTGTTTCCATGCTCTGTTGACAATGGGATTAGTAAAATGGGAGTCACACTATAATTGTAGAGTAGACAAGACATTATTTTATATTTTTTTGATATGTTGAAAGAGAATAACAAGGTGGTCCCAGATGGAAGCAAAGAAGTTGCAATTGTTTAGAATATTATTTCAATTTTTTGAATTGGAGAAACAAATAAGACATACTGAGGGGCCTTAAAAACCACAACTTTGAATATTGTCCCATGTTAAATTTTTTTTCCATAATAGAAGCTACAAAAAGATTTATTTTGGGCTAGTGCTTGAGACTCCATATTTTTTTCCATTTTACTTGATCATCCTCATTTTTGTTTCTTGTGAGAAGACTACAAGATTCAAAGAGGTTAAAATTTCCTAAAGGACAATAACCCCAACAAATAATATGGTTTCCATATTGAACCAAAATCCTTCTCTTTGCTAATTCTTGCTTGATAATTATGCTTTTGTTTTGGGAAGGAGGCTCAATACATTCCTTGCATGAATTCCAATTGTACCATTCCGAATTGCAGGGGGGTGAGTCCCATTAATGTGCAACTAATATTTGGTCCCTGGGGATGAGAAAGAGATGAGGGAGTCCTTGATTAGGTGGTGTTGCTCTTTTTTGGCTAATTTTGGCCATTGATTCCATGAGTCATCCCATAAATCATTATTTTTCTTATTATTTTCTAGGAATAATTATTTAAAACATTATTCCTTGTTAAATTTGACTAAATCATTTATCAATAATTGAATAACTCACTATTTATTTAATTATTAATCAACCACATTCTTAAAGTAATAAATAAATCATTTATTTATTTAATATTTCTAAATAAAGGGATTTGACCAAATTCAAATTCTCTTTCCCTCCAACAAAAATAATAAAATATTCCATAAAAGCTAGATCTAGAGTTGGTTAATAATATTTTAATTATGCACCAATATCTAGATTAACTCAATGTTTTGTTATAAATAGAAGGGGTTTTTCATTCATTCACTACCTTTTGTTGCCTAAATATCACTCCAGATCTATACTTTTGGTCTGACTTTGATCCTCCATCATTGTCATATTTTTCTACTTTTGCTTGTGAGCTCCCTTTGAGTTCCATTTTTGTCTGTAGATCTGAAGCATTGAGGACATACAAGAACCCATCCCATTGAGGAGGACTGGTAACATATTTCTATTTTCCCTTCCCAATTGTCATAATACAAAAATTTCTTTAAAAATTCTTTTCTTGTTCATTGGATGCATGGAGCAACTCTTGCTTATTATTTGTTGCTTAATGTATTTAACTGCATAGATATGGATTTTTGTAGCATTTATTTTGATCATTAACTACAGATCTAAGGAAATTGATAGTCATCTTTGATGTTAGGGCCGTTTTTTATGCACAACTAAAGTGAGATTTTTTCGTACGCTTGCGATTATAATTCACACTAACAACTGACGATTCCACAAGGGTTTATAATTACGACTGATGTCGTTTTTTAGATCCATGCATGACCAGCTACTTCAACCCCTAGGGTTTTTCTTCATCTTCTTATTTTTCATTTCTTGATGTTATTTTTAACCTTTAAAACCCTAAAACAGTAAAAATTCTAACATCCGTGTGTTTCTGGGCCCTTTAGGTAGGTAATAGGTATCAGCTGCAGCAGAGACAACAAATTTTTTAGAAATATTCTCCTAAAACAGCCATAAGTGTAGGGCATACGTTTTGGGCCAAAAAATGCGACCTCAGCCCTCAGGAAGCGGGAAATAGCCTGAAAACTGCAACCTTAGCAGAAAACGGGTCAGAAAATGTGACCTGTACTTTTTGCGGGAATTGTTTTGTGATTTTTCTGGGTTTGTCTGGGCCACTATTCAGGGTTGTTTGACCTCCCTATTCGCCAATCTTGGACCTGTAATTTCTTAGTTTTAGTCGTCGAAGTAGGAACCAAGCTCCTTAGGACTTCAGTACACTTCCACCTTTTTAGGAGGAGTTTAGCTGAAGCAGGTCCTTTGAGATTTCAGTGTTTTCAGCCATTTTTCAGATCTAAACCTGTACTTTCAAATCCATTTTAGATTTGTTATTAATCCATCCAAAACAACTCTTTTCAGTTTTTTTTTGTCGTCCTTTAGGGTCCCCTCCGTTTCCCTTCAGGCTGCATCCTTTCGCCACCTTTTTTTCAACATTTTTCCCTCTGGTGTTTTGTTGTTTTCTACCCCTTTCCAGTAGTTCTGACCTTTATATCCCTATCCCTCCATACTTTAGATCCATTGGCTATTTTGTGTGTTTTGACTATATTTCTCCCACCCATAGACTGGTTGTTGGGAAGCCCTCCTCCTTGGGTTTAAATTGATACATCTTTAGCTTTATTTTACTATCACATTGAGTTTCCTTTACTTTCATTTTCAGATTTATTTACAGTTATACATCATATTTTTTATTTTTTCTCTACATAGGTCTGGGCTTAGCTAAAATTAACACACTTATCACATACACACACACCCTATGTGAAGAGTGTCTTGTTTACACCACCAGGCTAATACTTAAACATTGTAATAAATTGATCCCGCACCTCCCTCCACCGAAAATAATAAAATATTCCATAAAAGTTGGATCTAGAGTTGGTTAATAATATTTTAATTATGCACCAATACCTAGAATAACTCAATATTTTGTTATAAATAGAAGGGTTTTTCCATTCATTCACTACCTTTTGTTGCCTAAAGATCACTCTGGATCTATACTTTTGGTCTGACTTTGATCCTCCATCATTGTCATATTTTTCTACTTTTTGCTTGTGAGTTCCCTTTGAGTTCCATTTTTTTTTGGGTTTTCTGCACCATCAAGAGAGAGAGAGATCTTAGATCTAAAGTGTTGAGGACATGCAAGAACCCATCCCATTGAGGGGGACTAGTAACATCTTTCTATGTTCCCTTCCCAGGTGTCATAATACAAAAAATTATTTAAAAATTCTTGTCTTCATTGGATGCATGGAGCAACTCTTGTTTATTATTTGTTGTTTAATGTCCTTAACTACATAGATATGTATTTTTGTAGCATTTATTCTGATCAATAACAACCAATCTAAGGAAATTGACAACCATCTTTGATGTTACGGTTGTTTATTATGCACAACTAAAGTGAGATTTTTTCGTACGCTTGCGATTAGAATTCACACTAACAGTAATGGTCTAGTCTTTCATAACTCTAATGGGAAGATTATAATGTTTATGTAGTCACCATAGGCCTAAACTCTAATATTGTTGCTATAAATGAAGCACTAGAGGAGGGTATCTCAATCACTACCTGCAAACAATTTCATAAACTCGTTATTGAAGGAGATTCCAGGACCATTATCAATATCTTCCACAAATCCAATGTGTACCAGATCCTTCTAAAGTATCTAAGAGATGGAGGTTAGAAGATTGAATATGTAATACTAAAAAACTCTTAGCAAAATTCACATCTCTCCTCCTCTCCCATGTCTGTAGGGAAGGAAATAAATTAGCTAAGAAACTAGAAAATTTTGGTCTCACGATAACAACTCATCCCCTTGAATTATATTGGAGTGAGGAAATTCCATAATCCATTTGAACTCACTATCAAGACCTAGCTACAAAGGACCTTATTCCTTGAGGAGGGTTCCCAAGAGGAGGTGTTCCCCCCTCCTCCCCCTTGCCTTTATGTGATACCCATTCACATGGAAAGGGGATACAACTCCCACTATACTTGGTACATTACATATGCTCTAGTCACTTCATTTATCATGGCGTGAACATTTGAATATTGCAGGCCACATATGGAGGTACATGAAGACTCAACATGATAATTCTATCATATTGAAAAAGATATAGGAAACAATTGACAATATAGATCACAAGATGACCATTCCAGCCAGGAGATCAGCCAACATATCCTTTTCCTTAGATGAGGGTACTGACCATCCAACACAAATTCTTCAATATTCTTCCCAATAATTGTTATGACTCCCTGGTTTTTCACTTGCAACACTAAATTTTTTTTTTGTCTTCTCATGTTAATGTATCTGAAGGTCTGGGATAACTAGCCTATTTTTATAAGTTTCTATTTACAATATGTTATAGTTAAACAAGGTCTTAAAAACCTCAAGGCTTTGAACTTATATTAATGGTCTAGTTTCCCTTCGAGAAGATCAGTAGCAATTTTTTTTTTTGTCTATGTAATCCTCAATTGACGTACTGCAAAATGTCTAACTTAAAAAAAAAAAAATTACATGTGACTTACAAGTGCTTGTAATTCATGTCTTCACAATTATCTCTTTGTAATTATATGTATCTTGTATTGTCTGAGAGGTAAATTTTCATATAATCATTCAAAATAATTGTGTTTTCGCATAGTCCTACATATTTGTAATTAACTGTGTTTGCTCATTATATATATATATATATATATATAATAATAATAATAATATATATATATATATATATATATATATATATATATATATATATATATTATTGATAAGTTTTCATAGAGTCATCTAAAAGAGTTATGTTTTTACATAGCTACAAATTTTTACAATTACTCAAATAAGCCTCTTTATTTTGAAATAAGGTTTCTAGAATTTTCATTTCATTATCAATAAATATTGGGCAGATGGTAGTGATCTAACTTAGATAAAATTTCTAAAATTTTGTTAATCTTAGTCACAGATCAAGGTTAATATTTATCTCAAAACTAGTTATCCCCTTTTGTCATATTAATTAAATCTATTAATTAAAAAAACATCATATGAACACGAGTTATGTTTTTTTGGACATGTGTTATTAATAATTCATGATATTCTAAAAAAGCTCATTTACAGGTTAGGAATTTGCATGGTAAAATTAGGGCAAATCACCATGGCTAAAAATCTTGTTATATGTTTTTTTAAATGTAATAATTATAGTAACTTAAAATAAAGTTATAATTTATTTAATTATATAAATCTTTTCATTGTATCATCAATTAATTCTCAAGAAGTTTTTCAAAGTATTTTGTTTTTAAAATCACAAACATCTAACTAAATATAATAATGTTTCAAAACATTTACTTAAACTATATAATATTGGGTATAATTTTGAAATTGAATTTCTCATTATTATGTTTTCTTTATTAACCTTACTTTAATCCTAACACAAGAATATCACAATATAATAAAAACTAATAAATACAAATAAATGAGACTCAATCCTTATAAAAAGACATACAATTGGATATTAGTCTCTAGCTAAAAATATAAGGAATGTCTTTGTAAAAAAACATTTATAAGTCTTTTTTGATTTCTTGATAATGTTTGTTTTGAATAGAGTTTAATTATTAAATGGTGAAAGAGGGTGATGATGGATTTTTTTTTTTTATATATATATTTTTTAATGAAAAACATATACTTTTACTAATTATTTTGAAAAATTGGTTAAAATACCTAAAAGAGAGATTTTATATTTGGAAATGAGTTTCCATATTATGTGCATAACAATAAGAAATATAAAAACTCAAATATATCGCAACACACATCTTATCCATAAATATCACATAGTGAAAACGAACACCATTTCAAATATCTTTCACCATGTAGTAATTATTTGGAAATCACACAATACATTCCCAAAATCTTTTAAATGTAAAATGATCATATTTCCAAATTAATTTTTGTGTTAAACAATGAAAAATACGATATTCTAATTATTTGGAAATCAAATTTTTTTTTTTAATCTCTACTAAAATAGATTTGAAAATAGAAATCACACTCTATGTCTAATACTCTTTATATTTATAATCACATTAAAATACATTCCAACATTGTATCGAATGAAAATTAACATATGCCTAAAATAAATTTTATTAATTTTGGGCGAGGGTGCAAGGGGTTTAATGGAATATCTAACATAGATGATATGGTATAGGAAAAACTTCCACCAAAATGTACATCTTTTAACACAAATTCTAAACATCACTTATTGGTTCCCCACAACAAAAATATGTGTTTATGATTCAACATTTATTAGAGAAATTTTGAGGTCTAAAATGGGTCTCCTATGGAATATTATAAAATCATAGTGGAAATAATAAAATGATATTTGATTACCTCATCAAGTTTTGGTGGGAAAAAAATAAAAACTATTTTTTCAACTCGTATTTTCAACTTATGTCCCTACAATTTCACTCAAATTTTAAGTGCGAGCACTTGTTGGCCTAAAATTTAATTTTTCATCCAAGGAGTACTCATCTTGCATACTTTCGATGGAGCCTACTACATGAAAAACGTAAAATACATGAAAAAACATGATTGCAATCACGTTTTTTCATCCATCTCACAATTTTCATGTAGTAGGGTCCATGAAAGTATGTAAAATGGGTACTCTTTGGATGAAAAGTTAAATTCCACATCCAACGAGTTCTCCTGCTCGAAATTTGAGTAAAGTCATGGGGAGATAAATTGAAAATACAAGATGAAAAAGTAGTTATTTTTATTTTTTAATCTCTTTACCTTTTCACTGAAAAAATGTTGAATCACCACATGTTTGACCTCATCATATTGAGTCCTATTGGTTATTATAAAGTTGATATTTAATGTACATTTTTGTTTTGAGACCTATTTTTGACCTCAAAATTTCTTTAATGGATATAAGTGTTTTGGATCTTTTCAAATCTATTTATGAGTTAATGTGGATGAAACAATTTATGAGTTAAAGTGGATGTATTTCATACAAGATCAATTGAAAGAAGGTGGAATTTCTTCGTGGATTCCAATAAAAGAGGTTAAAAAATGTATGATTTAATAACACATAAACAAAGGTGATGAAAATCAATGAAGGATACATGATGCTAAAATCTACAAATTACTAAGTTAAAGCCTTATATATTCATTGAAACGCATCAAAACATTAAAATTATAAGTTTTATATGGTAAAGATCGTGTAACAATTTTATTTCGTAAACATTACAAATTACATGACATTATATTATTCCAATGCTTTTAACATCTCTTTCAAAACTTTTTAAAATTGTTGGTGAGTAATGTATTAGTGTAAATTTAGCCCAAGGGTTAGCTTAAATGGTTGAGTCCCTGTTGTTAAAGAACCTTTTCCATTGAGAGTTCACGGGTTCAATTCTCTCGGCACCCTCAGGGTGAGGCTCCATGGTTGAGGCGATCGGAAGTGATCACTTCGAGTGGATTTGATTGGTACAAATATTCTATGGACATAGCGCTTACCAATTTCTAGGGCCAATAAACCACATAGAAAAAATGGAAAAGTATTAGCGTAAATTCATTTGAATTTAAATCTATTATATATAAAGGGATCATTTTTTTTTTTAAGTCTAAACCTAAAAAAACAAAATTACATTAAAGAACTTGATCATTCTTTAATCATAATAAATAATTTAAATATAAGTGAACTAATATATATTATATGTCAACTTCATGTTGAATATTGAAATAATTACACATCTTTCTTATATTAAACCTACAAAGCATCTATATAAATCATTTAATAAATATGAAATAATAATGAAATTTATAATAATTTTGTATATTAGCACAACCACATTAATAGAAATGGTTAATATATGCTGATAGGCTTATATCAAACACATACACAACCATATGCTTTGATTTTTATTGAACAAAATCATACTAATGTTGATTTGTGGTAGCATCAGATGTGCTTTGTGTCTCAAATTTTGTGGAGAGGCTTAGACACATGCATTCCATATAACCCAGAAATTGCTTTGAGAAATTCCACCCACAAACCGTTTTATTTGATAAATTGATTATTTTTAATGAGGACCATAAGTCTAACTTAGGTAATTAAAATAATTAATGGGTATTAATGTAAATCGTGGGTGTAACTTCTAGAAAAAGAAGATCAAGTCAAAATTTAATATCAGCTGTTCATTGGAGATCTAATCTCGGTCGTTGAAATCTCAACGAGAAGACTGTAAAAGAAGGCTTGAGGGTCATTTGGAAAACACATTGAAAGGATCAAGTAATCGATTTCTTTAATGAGCACTGCTCAGAGAGAAACTTTGATCTAGAGATATTTTGCAGAGAGGGGCAGAGACAATATCTAGAGAGAAATATTTCTCAGCCAGAGAATCATTAGCAGAGAAGGGCTGAGAGAGATCTAGTAGCTCTAATGTAGAGCTGGAGAGGCTGACTTAGATCCATGTAGGGCTATGTAGAGGGCTAGAGGAAATCTAAAGGGTTTGTTGGAGATTTGATTTCAGAAGCTAGGAGCCAGGGTGTGAGGCTGGGGGGGAGATATTGAATTTTCTAGAGAGAAGATAGATCCATAAACTGAGTGATGCAGTGCTCAGGAGAGGTGACGTTTGGACCGCGCAGAGGCAGCACAAATCCTGTCAGAGGCACATCATTTAGTGGTCAAAAAAACTGATATTTCCAGTGACAGTGTGAAGTAACCTCACTAATATTTATGTCAGTCATATTATTTGTAACTGAATTTTCCAGAGTGAAATTCAGAGATGTATTCAGGATTTACTGCTTCTTAATAATAAAACCCTCAGATCTACTACTACAATTTTCCTGCATTGGGTTTTTCCAAGGAATTAGTCCAAAAATAATGGTGTCCTCTGTGATGTTTTTCTTTTTCTTAGTTTCCTATTTCTACATCTAAATTTAATTAAGTGTAGGTTTCTTTAGTCATTTCTTCAATATTTTCAGAAGAAATCTACAAACAAATTGTAATATAAATTTACAATTAGGAGAATTAATTCAGTTTGTTGCAGTAGGATTCCAGATCTAGGAATTGGATTTTTCACATGGTATCAGAGCTTGCAGAGCATTGTAGGTGAAATAAGAAGAGAAGATCCAACGCTGAGTAGGAGGCTAAATAGCTGCGGAAAGCAACAATTCGAATATCTGGAGGGATTGCATAGTCTAGGCCAGAAGGGTTGAATTTTCTTGGAAAGTCTCTCACTAAGTGAGTTGATAGAGAGGTAAGGCTTCTAGATCAAGATTTTTCCGAGCCATAGGGAGCAACGCGGAACCTCAACGCAAAGTTGGTGGGACACAATTTTTCTGCATGAAGATTTTTTTTTGCTGGGTAGAAAGTCGTTAGAAGAGGCAGCAAAAGCACAATGATGGAATTTTCTTCCTCGGGGAGTTCCTAGTCGGGGAATTCCATTTTCTGGGATCTGAGCAACAAATCTGAGTGGTTGATTTACCACCTCCAATAGGGAGTGAGTAAACCAGTCTAGTGTTGTGCAGAGGGGGAAAAGAGGCAGCAAATTCAACATTTTCTTGATGGCCATCACAACTCATGGGTTAGAGATCAAGAACGGTTGGAGGGAGCCTCCAAATATGTAATTTGGAAAGCGATAATTACATGCCTTCAATATGAATACGATCTCAAGATTTTAGTGACGAGTATGGTAGCTTTCCCTGCAAATCCAGATCCACTAAAGAATTACATGACTGATATGGCGAAGGCTAAGAGGCTGCTCCTCGATGGAGTCAAAGATCATATTGTGTCCCACATAGCCAGTAAGGACACATTTAGGCAGATGTGGGAAGCCTTGGAAGCACTGTATGAAGGCTCTTCCGAGCAGCAAAAGATGTACTTAGAGAAGAAACTGAGGATGATGCAGATGCAAAAAGGGGAGTGTATTGATCTGTTCCTGTCGAAACTTCAGGAAATCCTTATTAGCTAGTAATCGTGGGGTCCACACCTTAGCCTACCGTGATGGTAAGGCTGGCCCTCATCACAGTCACAGAAGAATAATAGGTTTACGTCCAGAGCACCCTGGGTAGAGCAACCTTCCTAAGCTGGGAAGAGATATGGGCTGCTCTTCAGCAAGAAGAGTGAAGGAGGGACATATTCAAGTGTAAACTTGATGACAGCTATAGCAGTGGGTCAAAGATGAAGGAGGAGGAGGAAAGTGCAACCCTTGCATCCAAGGGGAAATAGAGATGAAAGAAGGATGTGTTGAAGATAAAGTGCTTCAGGTGTGGTGAACTTGGTCACTATTCTACGCAGTGTCCTTTTAAGAAAAAGGACAATGACGAGAAACATGATCGAAGGGTGCACTGGAAAACATCAAGGAGGATGAGTATGCCATGAGTGCCGACGCATCTCTAGGAGGTAGATAGGGCGACATTGAGCTGTAATTTTGCAAGAAATTTAGTTGGGTAGGATCCTTGAGGAGTCCACCTCTTGGATCATGACCTTTCTACAGGTGGCCAAGATTAGTAGTAGCAGGTCGGAAGAGTTTTCAGTGGTGCATAGGAGTGTTGGAGCGACATTTGGAGTGGTTATAAGTGCAATAATATGAGTAGTGTAGAGAAAATTTGCAGCAGCACATAGGGACGTAGTCCAGAGAAACATTATTGCAATGATTTAGAGAGACAACGTGAAACTAGTGACAATCAGAGTTTCAACGTCCTCATAATTTTACTGGCACTAGTTAGAGAATGCTCAAGGATTCCTCTAATTTTGTCTTGGATAACTCTCCTATCCTCATAATTTGATGAAATATCCTATTTCCATATTCTCTACCATTTGAATGCTGATGTAGACAAACTTGCTAATGCGGGCTCCTAGTTGGGGCAATGTATAATTGAATTTGCAAATGGGGGGATGATATCGCGCCTAATCCTATGAGCGCAAGAATAATAAATGTGAGGATCTACAAGCTCGATCAGATTGAATAAGTGGGTTCAAATTTCAAAAGGATTTAATGAGAAAAGTCATGTCAATATTCATCCAGGATGGATGAGGGATGGAAAACGACACTTGGGCCTTGGGCATACAATAATTGTTCCACTCTACATGCAAGATATTTGTATAATTGGAGGCACCATGTTGGAAGGTGTTAATTTTTAAATATGAAGCATACCTTTCACACAAGGCCAAGGGTCTCACTGAAGAATTTTTTGTTTGGGTGCATTCAATTCCTCATGTGAACTCACTACGTGAGGACTAACAGGATGACAAGCGAATTTATCTCGATGCAACTCTTGAGTCCAGATTTAACACTCAGTTTAGGTGAGAAATTACATAGGTGGGCTAAGGCTTTGCTATATAAGCTGGGAGGTAGAAATGTTGGGCTTGTCATAGCTTTAGTGAACAAAGAAGAGTTTGGAATTCTGCTTACATGGACGACTTGAACTATGTAAATGCATTGGCTCGGTGGAATAAGTCGGTAGAGAATCTCTTCAAAATATTGATGGGAATGTATGAGATGACAAATCGACTATTGAAATTCATGGAGAAATAACAGGACGACAAAGAAAAAGAAAAAAATGTGGATAAAAAATTAGAGTGGATACATGCTTGCATATAAAGGAGACTAATTAATATGGAAATAAATTTTTTTCTTCTAAAGACTTAGGTTTGTGACTATGGGGAAGAAGGCGAATAAGCAAAGGCGTAGGGGGTCACAATTCCAGTGTTGAGCCCACAGGAAGTGGAAATTCAGAAAACGCTAGAAGAGGAAGGAAAAAGTCGGAGTAAGTAAGAGATGCATGGTTGTAATTTGGACCCATGTCCCTTCAGGGAAAATTTACTAATTTTTGTTTTATGTGTCGTAATTATGAACTTATTTTGGGTAAACTTTATAGAATATACAAGCGATTTCAATGTAATGTAATGGTTCAAAAGGCCCAGGGTACTAAGAAAACAATGTTGTGGTTGTATTGGAACTTTGAGGCATCTAATGTTACAGTGGATTGTAAATGGTACTGGCCATGAAAATCAGTTATTATAAACAAATGGGTACCCATTCTATTGAAGAAAAAGGAAAAAAAATGGGATAAGTAGTGAAAGTTATTTTCATTTTATATGTTATTTTCAAGATTATTTATAATTTAATCATTTAATGCACTTTGATGCTAGTAATTGATCCAATATTATTCAGTCCTTTGGGGATAGTAGTAGTATGTAACATTGATAATTGATCCATCCACATTAATTATTTTGATGTATTTGGATCAACTTCTTTGGTGTTACGTGTGGCCTTTATTACTAGAAATGAATATAATCTCATCAAGTTCTTTGGGTGACTAGTGGATTTTTTGGTTGATGATTGATCCATTCTTATGAAGTCATTTGGGTTTGTGAGTGATCTATATTGTTGGAAATTGATCCATCACCATTAATTTTTAAGGGTTAATAATGACCTCTGTGGCTAACAATAATATATTCCCATTGAGCTCATTGAGGGTATGAGTGGCATGTGGACTTGGTGGCTAATCCATTCCCATTGAGTCCTTAGGGACCAGTCATGGCATTTGTGGTTGGAAGTTCATCCATTTCCATTGAGTCCATTCATGCTACAATTTATCTCTATAGTCAATGGTTAATCTATTCCCATCAAGTCCTTAGGTGCTAACAATGACCTCCATTTTTGGTAGTTGATCCATTCCCATACAATCCTTTGGAGATAGTATTAGACATTAGATAAACCAACACTACCCGTGTGTTTTGTGACATGGACACCCGCCTCTCGTGGATCCTTATCTCTAGCAATGTGATCGTTGACTAACACCTGCGGGTTTTTGTCTAACAAAAATCATGATTCCCAACAAGTGTATGAGAGCATAGGTCACGAGTTCAATACACACCTGACTCACGTTTGGGGGGGAGATTGTTGGACATTGGATAAACCAACGCTCCTCGTGTGTTTTGTGGCATGGAATAATCGCCTCTCATGGATCCTTATCTTTGGCAATGCGATTGTTTACTAACACCTGCGGATTTTGGTCTAACGCCAATCCTGATTCCCAACAAATAGTAATGACCATTATACTAGCAATTGATCTATTCCAATCAAACCCTTAGGTGTTATGAGTGGCTTGTGTAGCTCATGATTGATCAATTGCCATAAATTCTTTAAGGGATAGTAGAGCCATTTCCATAAAGGCTTTAAGGGCTAGTAGTGGCCTCTATAACTATCAATTTATCTATTTTGATCATGACCTTTGGGATTAGAAGTAGTCATTATGGATGGTGGTTTATCTATTTAGATGGGTTCTTGGGGTTTAGTAATGGCCCCTCATAATCCATTTTCATTGAGTTCTTTGTGGTTAGAAATGGTCTGTATAGTTGGTGATTTATGTATTACCATCAAATAAGTAGCTATTAGTAGCGGCCTATGAATCTAGTAGTTAACACATCCCTATTTCACCCTTTGGTATTAGTATCCACTATGCTTCCACTAGAGAAAATTTATTCTTCAAAAATAAAATATATAAACCAATATAGAATCATCTTAATTACTAGTCCATTTAAAGATGAAAATTTTGAAATTTTTAAGTTATGTTAACTTTTTTTTTCTCTCTTTATTTATTAGAAAATTAAAACCTAAAATAAATAGATTTATATTTGTTTTATAATAAATAATAATATTTTAATTCTTCAAAAAAATAACAATATTTTAATTAAAAAATCAACTATAATACTTTATTGTGGTGTTGCCACCCTCCTTTCACTCTCAATCAATGCCATTGAAATGAGGATAACCATTTCAACAATGATATTTAGCAATGATATATCTTGGTGGTTCTCCATACCATTTAAATAAATAATTTTTTTCGAACGGTCATATCTCCACCACATATCACATTCCTAATAATGGAAAGTTTTATGAATTTTATTATAATTTAATTGATTATAAGAGATGTTTCAATACCAATTTTCCTTGTTTACTTCAAATGATATTAATTCAAAAATGGGTTAAATTAGTCTTTCTAAATCTCAAAATTGGAGTTTTAAAAGTGTAAAATATAATTTTAAAATAAATATTAAATTTTAAAATGAAAATTTTGGATTTGATATTGGCATTTTTGGAATTAAACTTTGCCCATTTTAAACTTAACCTTGATACTTTCATAAATATTTTTGCATATTTTTGAAAGTATATATTATCATTTTGAGAACTTGATTTTTCACTTTTAGAATCAAGTATATATTATCATTTTTAATCAAGTATATATTATTATTTTCAGAATTTGATTTTTCACTTTTAAAATCAAAATTTTTACATTTTTAAAGTATATATTATCATTTTCAGAATTTGATTTTTCACTTTTAGAATCAAGTATATATTATTATTTTCATAATTTGATTTTTTACTTTTAGAATTAATATTGGATTCTAATATTTCCATATCTAAAATCAAATTTTATACTTTGTAAATTTTAATTTTACATTTATTTATCAATCTCATTTAATACATGTTATTTAACATTATTTTAAAATATGTTATTCATTATTTATAAGTGCTCACATTCATATTTTCATAATTATTTCTAAAATATTTTGAGTAATAGTATAAATTAAAAGTTGAGATTTATTTTAAAAGTAGTTATACCTATGTTGTCATTTTAATTAAATTGATTGATTAAAAAAATGTCATATAAACATGAGTTGTGATTTTTTGAGCGTGTTGTCTTAGTAATCCATGGTATCCACTCATAGTATTGTATCAAAGTCTATTTACAGGTTAAGAATCTCCATGATAATATGAGAATGAATGTTCTAACTTAACTAAATTTTATTTTTATTTCTAATTTTTGGTAATGTGAGATGTATCATGAGATAAGTGTTTTGATGTCTATCCAAGTTTATCAAACATTTAATTTATATGATTACACTATTTATATTTTAATTAGATCACACAATAAATTTCAATGCAAAATTTCCTAATTCACTTAAAATGATACTACATCAAAAACATATCAAAATTAGTCTTTCTAAGTTAAAAATTGGAGCTTTAAAAGTGAAAAATATAATTTGAAATGTGCCCATATCAGATTCAAAATTACCCTTTTGGATTTAGTAGCGGCATTTTTGGAACTAGATTTTGCATATTTTGAAATTATATTTGACACCTTCGTAATTATATTCTGCAGTTTTGAAAAAGGATATTTTCATTTTTAAATTTTGATTTTTCATTTTTGAAATGAATGTTGCCATATTTGAAATCAAATTTTGCACTTTGTAAATCTTAATTTTGCATTTAATTATCAATTTCATTTAATACATGTTATTTAATAAGTCCCAAGGGTTAACTCAATTAGTTGAGTCCCCGCTTAAAGTACTTGTTTCTAGATTTTTTACCTCAACTCTCAATGATTTTCTTTTCAATAGCGCCCCCATGGGGAGTGGAGGAGTCTCCTCCTACAAAAATGCAGTTGCTTCCAAAGCGAATCAAGGTACCTCACACAAATCAAGGTACCTCACACAAATTCAATCCCTTCGGATAGGATTTACTACCTCTCACGAATCAAATTTACTGCAACCTTTGCTTCTAGATTTTTTACCTCAACTCTCAATGCTTTTCCTTCCAATAACACCCCCATGGGGAGTGGAGAAGTCCCCTCCTACAAAAACGCAGTTGCTTCCAAAGCGAATCAAGGTACCTCACACAAATTCAATCCCTTCGGGTAAGATTTACTGCAACCTTTGCTTCTAGATTTTTTACCTCAACTCTCAATGCTTTTCCTTCCAATAGCGCCCCCATGGGGAGTGGAGGAGTCCCCTCCTACAAAAATGCAGTTGCTTCCAAAGTGAATCAAGGTACCTCACACAAATTCAATCCCTTCAGGTAGGATTTACTGCAACCTTTGCTTCTAGATTTTTTACCTCAACTCTCAATGTTTTTCCTTCCAATAATGCCCCTATGGGGAGTGGGGGAGTCCCCTCCTACAAAAATGCAGTTGCTTCCAAAGCAAATCAAGGTATCTCACACAAATTCAACAATTCCCCGGCTCACAAACCACAACTAGAAGAAAATCCATCTAATATGACCTATATTGAAGTTGTGAAAACCTACCTTCACTACTACATTAAGGGGGGTTTTAAGACAATATTTAAGACAATTTTTGGGTAAATTGTCTTAATTTGAGACAAAAGAAAACTTGTGTATTGTCTTAAATATTGTCTTTAAGCGGGTGTCTCAAATTAAATCGTCTTAAAATTAAATCGTCTTAAAATATTGTCTCTACAAAGACAATATATAACACAATCATTTTTGTCTCTCGAGAGACAATTTCATTTTTGTCTCTCGAGAGACAATAGTTGCACTACACAACAAAGGGGGGTTTTAAGACAATTTTTGGGTAAATTGTCTTAACTTGAGACAATTTCATTTTTGTCTCTCCAAAGACAATAGTTGGAATTAAAGACATATTTTCTTTATGGAGACAATGTCTTTAATCTTATCTATTGTCTCTGTAGAGACAATATAAAACAATGAATCCAGAAAAATATCTCACCATTAAAATAAATCAATATAAAAAAATTAATTAAAAAAATCAACAATATCATTGAATAATTCATGTTAGGGTACAGTGGAATCGAACCACCAACCCCCTGCATGGTAGGTGCTCTTCCAATGAGCTAGCACCCTTTAAAGAATTATGTGAGGAGTTATGGCAGTCCTTGAAATTGTATAATAGGCATTGATTTTTAAAAAATGTTCAACACATAATGGCATAATCCTTGTAAAATATATAATCATGCAAGCCCTTATTTTTAACTTAATAAAACTAGCAATTGCACCATATGTTGCAAAGGAAATGTTGTAAAGCAATAGCATAGGAAATAGTAGTATAGAGGAAAAAATCTTAAAATTTCAACCAAAGTTAGACTACCTGTAGTTTATTTAAAACTTATAACTAGCAATTGCACTAGGAGGTGCAAGGGAACGCCGAAAGGAAGAGGCATGAATTATGTTGTGCTATGAATAAGAGAAAAATGGCCTTGATAGTTTGTTAAGAAAACATTACTTGAGCTCGCATTAGTGAGGCTCATTGACCTATTTGAGTAGAAGGATATAGAAATGGTTGTCAATCCCTCTCAAACCTCTAGAAATCAAATTGATATTGGTTGCCACAAATTGAAGCTCGTTATGATTAACATCGCTCAAGTTTGAGGCATCATAAACCAAGATACACAATATTAGTGATAAAAATTCAAATCGGGGATTATTGCCACAACATAAAAGTCACTGATATAATTTTTCAGTGGTCCATAGAGAAAAATTTGTAATTTTTCATCAGAAAAATAATATGTTGCTGTAAGGAAAGGCTAGCATTTTAAGAAAAAAATAATTAAAATTTGTGAAATAGTACAAGATACAAATAACCCCAAAAGGATTTAAACCAAAAAATGAGGATTAAAACTTTAATAAATATTTACACAAAACAAACATATAAAAAATAAAAAATAAAAAAATAAAAAAATCTTAACTACTATTCTCTATACAAAATCATGTTAATTATCAATCCATACCACATTGACTCATCATCTGGTATCCACGTAGATAATTTCCCAGAAATATGATACAATTTGATAAATGGGCACTTCCCTTCGAGTGCTCAAAACTAACACATGCAAATACTTGCAAGCACCCCATTGCCTAGTAGACTGGAAAGTATCTGAGTTAAAATATGAGCACCAAAACTATGGGCACCAATGGCCTGAACAAATTGACACATTTAAATGGAAATTAACCAGCCAGAACTAAAAGACTCCAAATTTAGTTACAACTATTACATGAGATTGTGCTTCCAAACAAGCTTCAGCAAAATGTTTGTGCACAACCAATGATGGATAGCTTAGTTTGGAGTGTCTTCAAAGAACCTTTCAGCAATAAAATGAGGTGGAGGCAAGCTTGCTACACATTTGAACTATCATGGAAAACAATAAAACATATATAAAACTTTAATAAGAGTAACCAGCTATGTGCATGTAATCCTCGTACCTTTCAAAGGTTGGATTAAAAAAACCATTAAATTCCCAAACAAGATATATGAAAGCGTACCATGTGTTGTTGATATTTTTCCCTGATTGCAACCAATGTACTAGCTTTTCGATTCATTTGTACATTATAGATTTCCATTACACAGTCCTTAAGCTGCGATGCCTTGTATCCTGTATAATGCACCAAAGTTGGATTCTGCATAACACAAAATCTACAAAGCCCGCACATAAAGCCAACACAAAACAGTATAATAGTAAACTTCAGGGAGTAGACAATACCCATGGATGTGTTAGAAAATCAAGATTCAATCGAGATAGAAATACAGTTGAAGCTGATATAAAGGATGGTAGGTGTTGGAGAAAACTGCATTCCATGAGTGTCAACTCTGCCAAATAATTGGCTTAAAAACTCCATATGCAAACTCGGGGCCTGCTAAAAAGTATTCCATTTTAATAAAAATAAGCACTGATACAAAATATAAAAGAATCCATATCAACAATTAGGTGTATGTAGGTACTCTTGACATCTTTCTTTGTAGTAGGACTCAATCTTAGAGTCTCATACTCATCTTTCATCCCAAGGAAAGCAATAGAAGCCATCACAGTTACATTCCTCTTGCCTACCGAATTTTTCTTCTCTCCATTTTTCTTTCTCAAGAATGAATTCCCCTGAGCACCCATAAGTCTTCCAATAGTGGCAGCCATGATCTCTAACAAAAAACACTGATCCCCAATCTGAGCTTAATAACACAATCTGATCTAAATGTATAGAATGGGTGTATCGATAGTTTAGTCATTGGAAGCATGAAAAACTATGAGCATAGCACCACTGCATGTCAGAGATACCCTGATTGCAGTTTGTATCTTTTCACTATAGAACACGGTAGGTTGACAGAAATAAGGTACATGTCTAACAAAGAAATAGGAAAAAATCAGCAAAGCTTCCAATGCAACATGAATCTAGTGTAATATATAATATGATATTCAAAACTCATTGTATAGATTGTTCGACAAAGAAAAAAGAAAAAAGCAAGAAAGTTTCCATTGCAACATGAATCTAGTGTAATATATAATATGATATTAAAAAATCATTGTATAGATTGTTCGAAAATTTAGTTTGTGCACCTTTTGAAATCTATCAAATGAAGAAACAATATAAGGCATCTCTTCCAACTTTGAACTTTTCCTTATGCAATGCAGTTCTCACAGCTAAATCTAACATAGGCAAAGGAGTGTATGTGCCATGTTCCCTAATAAGTACATGGCCCTACCTCAACACGGTCCTATGATTATACCGTTAGACTCAAGCCAGTAACGATGACTTTACCAAGCAAACCTGTTATAGAACTACTACACAAGGTTGCCATTGTCACAGCCTATTGATTCTTAAATAATGAAGCACATGTTGATACAGGATTCCCAAAGCAATCTCTATCTTATTTACACAATAGATCTGGTCATTGTCTCATATCATGGCGCTAAATTCCCAGCTCTGAGTCAAATATTAAAGACTTTCCAATGCCCCAAAGCACAAAGGTGACCTTATGCATTGTGGGGGGGATTCTTCGCCGACAATTAACATGATATAAGGTGTTATCCCTTTTTTCAGCAGATGTCACCTATAATAAAAAAAAATCACTTAACAGAGTTGGATATGATCAGGAAAGATGAATGCAGATCGTCTAGAATCAAAGGCAATGATTTGTAATGCTAAGGCGGAGGAGTTGATATCATCAACTCTATTAAATAGCAGGAGTTCTAATAGGACTAATTTGTCTACAAAAAGGAAAAAAACAGCAAGAAGAGAATCAGTGCTCTAAATATAATGCTACATGCTGGCAAACGATGAGTTCAGATTCTACTATCACTGTCATGAAGCTACAAGACAAAGTCCTTATCAAGATCTAGTTGACTCAGATCTGTTCACCTATCATCTGAAGGAATAGGCTCAGATGAACAATAAAAAGGGTTTAGTGACTATTAAAGCATCCAAAACAGAGGACATATTTTACATTTCAGGTGTTTGCAAGTAGACTAGCAGTCATGTGATTAAACAACAGTGGTGCAAGTGCATTTCCATATTTGAAAAATTTTGTTTTGATTTCTGTTAGAAGGTCTTCACATATAATACTTTTGATGGAGATTGAAGTTTAGCAAGCTTATCAGTGATCACACTAAGCATGAATAAAGTAATCATGCGGAGTAAACTGTAAGACACTCCTGTTCAAAGTCTTTGAAATCTAGATTAGCCTCCTTGCAAGGCAGAGTTGATAATAGGATATGTAGTGTTTAGTGCTCCTGTTCAAAGTCTTTGAAATCTGTATTAGCCTCCTTGCAAGGCAGAGTTGATAATAGGATGCCGTGTTTAGTTAAAGGTGGTTAAAAGGAGGAGTCATCATGCATCCTTAAAGGAAACACCCTACATCTTTGGGCTGTTTGGAGGTTTTGATTACATATTCGTTACATCCATATACATCTAGGAAGAAAGTGCTTCATCAATATAGAGGCATCCAAATGCAAACAACACAAAAATATCCTTGCAGCGATCGATTCTTTTGGGGACGTCTTGTTCAAGGAAAAGAACCAGCCCAGTTTATTTCTCTGTTTCCAAACTTGGGCATTCTAAATGGTATAATCACTTTCCAAAGTCCGCGGTATAGATCATCACAACTGTAGAGTGATACAAGTTGATCCAATTGCTGCATCCTTGATTCTACATATTGCTTCTTCTTTCAAACAGGGACATCACTTCTCATTTGGCATGAATCCTGGCAGAAGCATCTTCTGGAATGGAATTAAAACTGGTGCCAGAGGAAGAGCTATATTTGAATAAATTTGTAAAAGAAAGCAGAAAATTAAGCCAGAATGGTTCAGAAGCTAGGGCATTCTCACTGCAGAAGAAGGCTCATAAACCTTTTCACTGGAAGTTCAAGGGATGCTGAGAAACTTGCTGTTGATCTGAAAGGGCGACTGAAATTAGAAGATGCAGGATTTGATTGGAAAATTATTGGTCTTGATGTCCAGGAGGTCGATTATGTTGCATGGGTTTGCGACCAGGATGCTTATGCATGTGATGGACAAAAATTCTCTGCACAATCAATTATATTCGTGCATGAGCATTGGAAATATGTCAATCTTGTACCCAAGTTGAGAGCTCTTGCTGAGAGAAGAAAATTGGAAGATTTAACTGTCAGTCCTGTTCTCACTGTGGCAATTGAAAGTTTTTGGCCCCACCATATTTTAACCAATTACAGGCAAGATCAACTTTAGATGGTGCTGGACACATCTAAACAAATGCATGCCCAAATAACAGCAGCATCCCTCTTGTCCCCAAAGGCAGTGCAGATCAATGTAGGGGGCTCCAAGAATTTGTTTAAACTAATTCATATGTAGGCCCTGTCAGCAGTAATTTTGGTCTCCATGGGCAACGATTGTTTCTTGTCAAGGGCAGAGAGAAAAAATGAAGGGAATCGTCTTGTTGGCACTATCTAGCCATGCAAGTGATCATATCAACTATAGAAGTTAATGAGTTCGTACACAGTGACCCTTTCAACAAGCTCGTACACATTGATCTTTGAGCTGAGAGCAATCATATTAATGAATTCTCTCTAGTGGGTTTTAAAATTTGCAAGTGTGCCCATCCTTAAATACTAGTTTCTCCCCTGTGATCCATTATTCCGAGTAACTGACCTAAGGAGGGTAATTCTTCTTGATATCCTCTCATCCATAAGATTCCCTTGACTCCATCACCCTTGAATATTGGCATTGATCTTCACATCCCTCCATCACCAGTATTTCCTCTTTTCTCTTAAAGCCAACTCTATCATTGGGGTTACTTGTGATATCACGGTATCTCGGGTCTATAATAGCATACCTGTGTGATAACCCTCGGACTATAGGAAACATACCTCTGTGATGACCCTCAAATTATAGGCATAATACCTCTTTGATCACCCTCAGACCTGTCACAAAACATTTGTGGCTCGGAAACCACCTCACAGACCATCTGACCTTGGAAAAATAGCTTTTTTTTTGTCACAAAACTTCAGGTTAAGAGGATAGACCTTCAGTACAAGCCATTTTCACCATCACAAGGAACTCACATCTCATATTTTTGGAGTGTCTCATCTATATGTGGAGAACTCAGAAATATATACAACTCTAGAGTGATCATACTACGCGATTTTGTGTGATCATACTAGCTGTGATATACAACTGTGAGCATATAAGTGTTCATACCAATAGCTTATTGATCTATAGAACAGTGCATTCTTGGAAGTGCTCAGACAAGCTTGTGAAATACTCGGTGTATTGACTAGTTAAAGAGCTTGGGTAGTCTGCCGGTGGAAGCCTATCTGTGGTACCTTGGACGCACCTGTAAGAGGCCCGGATAGTCCTAATCAAGCTTGGAATTAACATCTCTTGATAGTCTTGTGTGGATTTGAAGTTTCGTTGGGGATACTCTTGAAGACAACCTCAGAGTGGCCTTTTGTACTGATTTAAGGATTTATAAAGGAGACCTTGGAGCATCATTGAAGCCATCGCTTGGTTAATATAGTGAAGATCTTGGAAGAAGTATCTTGGAGTCTTAAATAATTTTTATGAAACTCTGGAGTGATCATACTACTGTGGAGACCTATAGCTTATTGCAAGACTTGTGACCATACTAGTTGTGATATACATACTACTGTCGAGACATGTGATCATACTAGCTGTGATATACAATTGTGAGCATATAAGTGTTCATACCTATAGCTTAATTATCTACAAAACAGTGCATTCTTGGAAGTGCTCACACAATCTTGTGAAATATTCGGTGTATTGACTAGTTAAAGAGCTTGGGTATTCTGTCGGTGGAAGCCTATCTGTGGTAGCTTGGATGCACTTGTAAGAGGCCTGGATAGTCCTAATCAAGCTTGGAATTAACATCTATTGACATTCTTGTGTGGATTTGAAGTTGCCTTGGGGATACTCTTGAAGAAAACCTTAGAGTGGCCTTTTTTATTGATTTAAGGATTTATAAAGGAGACCTTGGAGCATCATTGAAGCCATCGCTTGGTTAATATAGTGAAGATATTGGAAGAAGTATCTTGGAGTCTTAAATAATTTTTATGCAGGTCAAAAAGGAAACCTTTGAGCATTGTTGAAGACACCCTTGGAGAATTCTTGAAGAAGAGGCTTAAAACAGGTGCAGAACTTGGGTTGCTTAATGAAGACACCTTGAAGTTATTGGAAATATTATTGGAGATCATGATGCTGATTGGTTGGTTTGACTACTTCCTGATTGAAACCAACCGGTTTTTAAAGCTATGGGATGCACTAGAGTTTGTATAGCATAAACACAACTGTCTTTTAAAGTCAAACAAACAACTACTCTTTAGTGTTGAATGAGCCCTCTTTTTGCATCTGGAATCAACACCTTTCTGGATTTAGATTATGATAAGTGCCCTCCTTGCCACTGTATGCCATCCAAGCTTTATAGAATCGATATCTGGGTCTTGAAAACAAATTTTTCCATCTTTTCAACCTAGGGCTTGTTCTACATCAAGAGGCTAAGTCAACATCATGTGCAACTAGCTTAGCAGAGCTTATAGTCATTATGTCAGCATTATGTCTTCATAGCGTTACAACAGTAGAAAGAAGGTCTATAGGTATTGCTACTACTTCTTCACATGGATCTTTATAAATTGCTATAACATCATATCATGGATAACCACAGACCATTATGTACTGCTAACTTCCCACTAATCTGTTTAACATGCTCAAGGGGATATATATATATATATATATATAACCGTGGATCATTATGTACTCCTTCCAACTACCCACTAAACCTTTTAACATGATCCCCCCTCTCTCTCTCTCTGTATATATATATATATATTCCAGCTTATGTCAAGTTCGTGACCTCCAGCAGAGAAGGTATATTTGCTACCTTAACACAATCACCAATTCCCTTAGATAGTGTTTGATCACTATGTTCTACACTAGATAGTCATAAGAACTAATTTCCAAGGTAGTACCCTCCCTGCTGGTCACATCCAACAATCCTTTTCTGCTATCTACTGTGAAAAGAAAACTCTCAAAATGCAAAGGAAATTTAAGGGATAATAGATAACATGGTAGGATTTTAGTTCATTTTGACCAATAATCATGGTAATATTTGAGCACTTGTTGATGAAATTTTATTGATTTGTTTAATCAATTATACAATCATACAGTCTGCATCACTCTTTCGGCTTGATTGAATGTAGCAACAATCTATTCTTTACATATTTTTGACGTCAGTCATTTATTGTTGCTCCACTTTTGCACATGCATGACTGAAAGGACTTTTATAGTGGATATCCCATCTTCTCCCACGTTATTTGGAGCACTTGTTGAGCCTTTCGGCTCTTTTGCAAAAAATTCAAAAAGAGTGTGCAATTAGGTAGCTTAGTTTGTAGGATTGGATCATCTTCTTTTCTTTTCTTTTTTTTCTATCTATGACACATGCCTCTAGCTTCCCCACATAAATCTCAGCTTCAGCATGCTCATTACCCTCTTCTATACCATTTTCTTGACACCATGGTGGGATTTGAATTCCCTCCATGACAACTTGGACATATGCCTCTCATTAATCAAATTATAAAAGTGTTGTTTCATGGCTGTAATATGTTTCCAAATCTGCAACTTAGTTCATCAAAGGAAGAAGAAAAAGTGTAGAAATAAAACTACTAATAAAGAAAAAGGGAGAACCTATCAATTTTCCTTGTTCCTAGATGAATAAATTCATTATTAAGACCTTATAAAAGAATCAGAGAGAAAAATATACAATGACATGAACAAAAATTTGAACAGCTTAACTAAACCATACATCAATGTAGATCAATACCTTTTGTCAACTCTCTGTGGCTCCTATCTCTGGCTATGGACTCCCTATCCTGACTTTGACAAAAAAAATACCTTCTATTCCTTCACAGGTTGACTGTCCAGCTTCTTCAGACCCTTGATCTTGCTCCTAAGAAAGGTCACAGAAGTAAAGGAAAGCAATCTAAGACATGAAAATATGACCAAACAAACATTAGATGATGCTGAGGAAGCTAGTGCCAAATCAACAAGCATCTGGTGCACTGTCATCGAGGGTGGTAGAACAACCATATCTGTTCTTCCACCTATCAATGAATTTTTCAAGCTCATTCTTCCACCCGAAGGTGTTGTTCAAATTCATATTTGTCTGGAAGATATTTATATTTGGCTTTAGCGTTAAGCATAGTGAAGGCTTAGATAAGAAATTTATGAAAATAGTAGCATAGTGACTTGTTGTTAGGGACATTTGGATGTCCCTTCATGAGATGGAGGGAAATCTCAACATCCTACTTTATTGTGATGACTTTCCCAAGATTTCCTTTTGACATCCTCTCAGTTGGGGACATCTAAAGGATGTCAAATGAATGGACCCTGCATCACAGGGATGCCAAACAATGAGAGAACAATGAGAGCTTGAGTCATAGGGACATCAAATAGACTGATAGAGTATAATGGCCATCATCAGGATAGGATTTTTTTAAATAACTAAATGTTGTAGTAGTGGCTTCACACAGGTATATCAGGAATCGATTTTGGAAATTGAGGTGTTAAATTAGGAAGTTGAAATGAAAGTCATTTTTATCTTTAAAAGCATATGCATCCCTACAAGGATGAAAGATCTTCCAAATAGTATCTATTATTATCATCTCTCTCTTCTATATGTTCACGTGTCTAAAAAAAATTGATATGATATCAGAATTTGGAAATCAGAGTGTGCATTTCATGGCATCTAGAGAGGTAGTGTGTGGTCTAGAGCACAAACAACTTATATGTCTAATTCTAATTTATAAAGGAGAAGACATTTTACTTCCTAGATGATAGAAAAGAGGGAACATAGTTTAGAAAGCTTAAAGCTCAAAGCTTGTGAAAGCATTTAATTAAAAGAAAAAAATACACCACTGAGAATGTGAGAGAACAACATTGTTGTAGCATAATTCAAAAGAGCTGAACAAACATCAAGTAATGTTTACAAATGCTGAAGATAAGAAAGTCAAGTCCTAGTGCTAGCACAGTGTCAGAAAGGGGAGGCTGCCCTCGATTTTTGGTTATGTTGTTTTTGAAAATATGTGAAGCTTTTGTTCAGATTTTAAGATTGCAGTGAGTGACTTCATGTATTTTGATAGACACTTGTTGCATAATAACGGTGAAATTTTTGGTATGAATAGTCTTACTATGGTAAACACATTTCTTGTTGAGTGTTTATTTCACCATGATTCCCAAATACGTCTAAGCAGGTCACCACATATTTTTCTTCACATGGTTACAAGGTTATAGAGCTATGTGTGAATATAATTTGAACAGTTAGAGTAGCATAGTGACTTGTTGTTAGGGACATTTGGATGTCCCTTCATGGGATGGAGGGAAATCTCAACATCCTGCTTTATTGTGCTGACTTGCCCAAGATGTCCTTTTGACATCCTCTCAGTTGGGGTCATCTAAAGGATGTCAAAAGAATGGCCCCTGCATCATAGGGATGCCAAAAAATGAGAGAACAATGAGAGCTTGAGTCACGGGGACATCAAATAGATTGGTAGAGTATAATGGCCAGCATCAGGATAGGATTTTTGTAAATAACTAAATGTTGTAGTAGTGGCTTGACACGGGTATATCAGGAATCGAGTTTGGAAATTGAGGTGTTAAATTAGGAAGTTGAAATGAAAGTCATTTTGATCTTTAAAAGCATATGCATCCCTACAAGGATGAAATATATTCCAAATAATAAAGTATCTATTATTATCATCTCTCTCTTCTATATGTTCACGTGTCTAAAAAAAATTGATATGATATCAGAATTTGGAAATCAGAGTGTGCATTTCATGGCATCTAGAGAGGTAGTGTGTGGTCTGGAGCACAAACAACTTATATGTTTAATTCAAATTTATAAAGGAGCAAACATTTTACTTCCTAGACGATAGAAAAGAGGGAACATAGTTTAGAAAGGTTAAAGCTCAAAGCTTGTGAAAGAATTTAATTAAAAGAAAAAATTACACCACTGAGAATGTGAGAGAACAACATTGTTGTAGCATAATTAAAAAGAGCTGAACAGACATCAAGTAATGTTTACAAATGCTGAAGATAAGAAAGTCGAGTCTTGGTGCTAGCACAGTGTCAGAAAGGGGAGGCTGCCCTCTATTTTTGGTTATGTTGTTTGTGACAATATGTGAAGCTTTTGTTCAGATTTGAAGATTGTAGTGAGTGAGTTCATGTATTATACTCTACATCTATTCTACCAGTTTATTGTACCAATTTATACTCTGCAACTATTCTACCACCATCCTTTTCTTTATACTAGTTTATTATACTATGCAACTATTCTACCATTTTATACTCTGCAGCTGTTCTACCACCATCCTTTTCTTTTCTTAGATAGCTAATTGTATCTCCAAGGGTTGGACCCTATAGGCCTCATTTTCAGTCATTTCCTAAATCTGATTTTCCCTCCTTGAGATGTTCTTCAATCTCCAACTATTCCACTATTCATCCTCTTCCACTTATCATTTATGTTGGCTATCATGGTAGTCATAAACCTCCATCTGCCTCTCTAATTTGATGTAACAAAATCCTTCAATATATTGATTAGCTTTTTGTTTCCAACAAAATTGTCATCAACCATTACATTTGTAAGATCCTCCATTACATTTCATTGATTGTTGGAAATTTGTCTCGAGTAAGAGGGACCTCCACAAATTCCCTTACACATTTGAATCGTTTTCATTTTGGCATGTAACCACAAATGAGTTGTGGCTATATTTTGGATAATAGGCTGATTTTTATCAGTCTTGCTTTCCAAAAGATTGTGATTGTTATTAGTATTGTTTTCAGTATCAATAAAAATAGTGTCATTTCAGAGATCGAAATCCAAAATGCTAATATTGTCTCCATCTGGAGACAAAACCTGTGGGGAAATTGCATCAGTTAAACATCATGTTGTAGCTTGGTACAACCAAAGGAAATAATTTTATACAATGATCTCATCTTTTCAACACCTGACATCTCTTCTATATCATTGCATTCTTTCACATCTAGTATTTGAAGCTTTGTTAGTTGCCACAACGCTCTTATGCTTTTCAGTTTGGCACATTCAGATGCCCACAATTCCATATTCCAATGTTTCAAGACTGGGAAACTCCTCTACTTCTTTACACCCGCTAATGTCTAGTTGTTGAAGGTTTGCAAGACCCCAAATCCCTCCTATTTTTTTCAATGTGCAACAAGAGGAAAACTCTAGTGTTACTAATATTGATGGAAATCCTCCAACCTCCACCAGATCATTACAAGATCTTATATTGATATGTTGTAGGTTGTGGAAGACACCTTTATGAAAGGATACCTCAGATATTATCGTCTAGTGTAGCTCTAAGTATTTGAGCACGATAATACATATGTCAATGTCAGGGTCGAACACTCTGTGCCCTCTCAGATTTGTTAAAACAATTTTTCCTCTGACCATTTCCACTCTAGAAAATGGTACCTCAAGCAATGGAAGGGTTAAGGCCATGGTAACAGCCCGCTTGTAGAAGTTATAGTGGGAAATGCCCATTTTTTTTTTGAGGTCAACAATAAGAATGACTTACTTATGCCATACAAAGAGAACTTCTTTGGCATCCTGAAATGGATTCTATGAGCATCGAGCTGGTCATCACTCGAAATAAGAACAAAAATGGGAAATCGGAGGAGATACTGACCATCCTGGCCCGTTCACCCTTCTCATCCCTGGCATCATCTTTAAATAACCTTTCAGTCTGCAGCAAAGCAAAAAACAAACTATAAACCCTAACCCTTAATTGTAGAACCCTGTCACTGATGCAAGTCCATCAAGTGAATAATGGGGATCAAAAGGGGTGTTGTTAACTTCAGAAAATCGACATGAAAGCAAGCAAGGGAACTTGGGAACTTACCCCCATGTCTGTGAGCAGGAAGCTTCAACTGTAGAATCATTCACCTGTTTGCCTCCTTTTCCCCCGAAGGCTTCTGTCCATTGGGAAAATATTTTTTGCAGAGAAAGCGAAAGGATTGACTGTAAAGTGAGGGATGGGAGTGTTATACATGTGATCCCTTTTAGGTTGGATTAAGACTTGGCGGCAGTAAATGAAACTAATGAATTTGTTTACTTCCCCTCTTCTTTTTCAGAATTTTGCCGCCTCTTTGAATGAATTGTGTTAATTTCTAATTTAATGGAACGAATTGTCTTAATTTCTAATTTAATACCATTAAAAAGTTTTAATTTTTAAATTAAAATAATTCAAATGATAATTTAGGATTTTAAGACAAAATATTAGTTTGGCTTAAAAAAATGTTTTAAAGTATCTTTATATGCTAGTGATATAATTGTTGTTATTGTTTCATCATTTAGTGTTTTTATCAATAGTTAAGTAATTTTATTAATTAATGAGGATTATTACTATTTATTTTTACTCATAAGGATTAATTTAAGATATTTGTGCTGGTTTAAGTCTAAAATAATCCAATATACAATGGTGTCTTTGAGTACAAATTAAATTATAGAGGGTAGTGATGAGTTTCCTGATTAAAATTCCTATGATTAGATGGAAAAGTGGCAAAGAATATCCATCCAATATGAAAGTAACATTCAAATAAGTGCATTGTAATGACAACATAATCCTTGTAGCATGATAACCTATACAAAACAAACACATGAACTCGGAGAGCTATAAAATAGGTATATTATAATTCATTTTATATGTGAATGAAGTGTCAGAAAGTAAATCATAGAGACACTATACCATGGGCTACCCTACCAAGTGCATGTAATGGGAGTGCTCTCGAGTATGAAATGGATGAGGGCAGATGATGAGAAGCTCTTGACACCTATGTAGTAAATCCACCCTCTAGAATTAGAACTTTCACCTCTCCTTTATAGAACAGAATACGGAGATAGAGAATGTAATCGATGAAATAGAAGAGGATAAAATTTTGGGTTAAAGGCCTATGTGCTAGATCATTTTGGATGTCACAATTTCTCTCTAGTAAATTTTCTCTCTTTCAAAACTAGGTTTGTTGAAAGCACACATCTCCTCAAAACACTTTGTAGCTAATGTTTTCCCTTTAATTGACAATTGTGCTTAAAGTATCTTTAGTGAGGCACATGTCTTCTAAAATATGTGTTATTTTAGCACGTAATACTCAGAATAGTGCATTAAATGTATGAGCAACAAGTCAACACTACTTCTCCATGATATCTATTTTTTTCTTATTATGAAGTTCCAACCTACTAGAAATAGTTCAGTATGGTGCCCCCTTTGTAATAACTTGTTGTTTTCCTTTAGTAACCATATATATCTATTGATTGTTGTTTGTATGGATGAAATACAAACATTTCCTAGAATGATCCTCCTTGAGCACACCCTCTCCAAGACTGTTCACCGTTTGCATGGTTGAAACACGAAATATGCCAATAATAATCCCTTTTGACTACATCACCTCTCAATATTTACCTTTCTCATTGTAATAATTAACATGTGTGGATGAAAATAGGTCTAATTCGACTTCATGAAGAAAATAAACTATGCATATATGGCTAGGTTGAATTGCATCATGTGGAGTTTCCAAGAAGAGGCTCACATGCAAGGTGTGGGAATAAAGGTTTATTTTCTCTAAAATAGTATGATGCCTAGAGAGGCTAAAATAAAAAAGGATAAGGTGTATAAAAATAGAAAAAGGCCCTCAAGCAAGGCATCACTTCCTAGGCTAGCTTAGAGCTCTAGGCATCCTCCAATTTTGAACAAAATACGATGGTGGAATTTCAAATAAATTGATGCCCTAACTATCACACCAAGAGGGAACCCTTGATGCTCCTTTGACTTGAGGATTTCTTGAAGGTTTGCACTTTGTAGTTCATCATTCAAAACCTATTATCTTAACTATAAATGATCATTGGATGAGCCTTTACCACGATATATCTCCCAAACCTTAGTCTCTTATAGTATTTCTCTCAAAAAAAAAATTCATGGAAAGTCACCCTAGATTCTCCCAAAGCTCACACTTTAATTGAATCTTTCCTTGCCTCACTTTGAAGCCTAGTATAAACACGTCAATCAAAAGTGAGGGATTTTGGAAGTTTTGATCTTAGGCATTCATCATTTTTTAATATTCCTAAATCCGAGGTCATCTTTCCCTGAAGCCTTTCTTGGAGAGTCCTTCTTTTGGTTCTAAAGCAAGGAACCTATTATCTGATCCTCTTCTTTGAATGGGCATTGGAAATCACATTGTGCATCATTATTGGTCTCATCATTCTAGTAATTTCCCTATACCGAGACTCCTCCCATCAGTGAAATTTCATAAAGAGCAGGGGAAATTGAATGAGGTGATAGTGGGTCCTTGTCCCATTGTTTCCACTTGATCTAGTAGTAGTCCCTTTGGAACCCCTCCTAGGACCCTTGCTAAATTAAGTGCTAACATTTTTCAAAAACAAGTATAAAGCAGATGGCTCACTTGAAAGAATAAAGCTAGGCTTGTGGAAAAAGGTTTTACACAAAATGAAGGGGTCTATTATGAGAAGACTTTTTCCCTCGTAGCAAAATGGGATACCATCTAGACACTCTTTGCCCTAGAAACTCAAAAATTTGGAAAGTTCATAAAATGGATGTAAAAACTTCTTTCTTGAATGGAGATATGAAAGAGAATGTTTTTGTGTCCCAACCAGAAGGAATTTTTGTGAAGGGTTAGGAACATAAAGCATGCAAGCGGTAAAATCCTTGTATGGCCTCAAGAAAGCACCACGAGCTTGGTATAATAAGGGGTTAGGGGAATAGGGGCTTAGGGGTTAGAGGTTTAGGGTTTAGGGGAATAATGTGTTAGTGGTTAAGGGGTTAGGGATTGGGGGCTTAAGGGTTAGGGGATTTAGGCGCATTTAGGGGTTAGGGGCATAATGAGTTAGTATTTAAGGGATTAGGGATTCAGGTTAGGGGAATAATGAGTTAGTGGTTAAGGGGTTATGGATTGGGGGGTTAGGGGTTAGGGAATTTAGGCGCATTTAGGGGTTAGGGGAATAATGAGTTAGTGGTTAAGGGATTAGGGATTGGGGGCTTAGAGGTTAGGGGATTTAGGCGTAGTTAGGGGTTAGGTGAATAATGAGCTAGTGGTTAAAGGATTAGGGATTAGGGACTTAGGGGATTTAGAAGTTAAGGATTTTAGGGGTTAGGGGTGAGGGGTTAATGGGTTAATGGTTAAGCGTTAACAATTTAGGGGTTAAGGGGTTAGGGGTTTAGGTGTTAGTGGTTTAGGGGTTTAAGGGTTTAGAGGTTTAGGGTTTAGGGGGTTAAATGGGTTAGGGTTTTAGGGGTTTAGGGGCTTAAATGGGTTAGGGGTTGGGAATTAGGGCTTAAGGGGTTATGGGTTAAGGGTTAGACGTTTAGGGTTTAATACTGGGTTAAATGGGTTTAGGGGTTTAGAGGTTTAGGGGGTTAGGAGATTTAGTAGTTAGGGATTTTAGGGGTAGGGGTTAAGGGTTAAGGGGTTAAGGGGTTAGAGGTTAAAGGGTTAGATGTTTATGGGGTTAAATGGGTTAGGGTTTAGAGGTTTAGGGGGTTAGGGGAGTTAGCAGTTAAGGATTTTAGCAGTTAGGGGTTAGGGGTTAGGGGTTAGGTTTTGGGGGTTAGGGTTTGGGGGTTAAATGGGTTAGGTTTTTAGGGGTTTAGGGGGTTAAATTGGTTAGGGTTTAAGGGGTTAGGGGTTAAGGTTTTAGAGGTTTAAGGTTTAGGGGGTTAAATGGGTTAGGGGTTTAGGGTTTAGGGGGTTAAATGGGTGAGGGGTTATAGCCATTTATTAGGTGAACAAGGCATAATCTAGTTGTAGTAACCATAACTTGGTCAAGTTGTTATAGTCAAGGCAAGACTTGGTTGGGTTCCCAAGTTCCAAAAAAGTAAGGGTAATTGTGAGGGCATGATAACTAAGGAGTGTCAGTGTGTGCCAAGGAATGAAAAGGCATGCTAACACATGCTAGAAAGTGTTAATGGATGTTGAGGAGTGTTAGGGAGTGTTAGGGAGTGCCAGGACTTTGCAAGGGAGAACTAGGTCAAAATGCATGGAAATGAACGAATAAGAGTGTGTGCCAAGTAGTGTCAACGAATTCCAAGTGTCTCAAGGATAAAGTGTGTTAGGAGAAGGCCAGAATAAGACTTGTAGGAGGTAAGCCTATGGTTACATAAAGGGTTGGACAAAGTAGTTTCATACAGAGGGAAACTTTGGGTTGGGCACAACATTCATTTTCCAATGACTTGGTTGGGTTCCCAAGTCACAAAAAAGGTAAGGCTATCTATGACAACATGAAAGCTAAGGAATACCAAGGTGTGTCAGGGAATTCCTAGAAATACTAACACATGTTAGGAAGTTCCAAGGCATGATAGGCATGCCAAGATGTGGCAGGTGCCAGGGTGTGGCATGAACACATGCTAGGGAGTGTGAGGGCCAAGTGTCAGGGAAACACAAGGGAGCACTAGTTTAAAATTCATGGAAATGAAGTATCAGCCAGTTCCAAGTGTGCTAAGAAGGGAGTGACACAATATTATAGGAAGTTCCAAGGCATGTTAGAGTGCTAGGGAAGCATACAAAGATGTTTCAAGTGCCAAGGTGTGTCAATGCATGCTAAGGAGTGTTAGGGAGTGCCAAGAAAACATAACAGAGCACTAGGTCAAAATTAATAAATGAATGAATAACAGTGTGTGACAGGGAGTGTTAGAGAGTTCTAGGTATCTCGAGGAGGGAGTGACATGGTATGATAGGTAGTACTAAGTCATGTTATAGTGTCAGGGTGACATACATCCAAGATGTGCCAGGTGGCAGGGTGTGCCAGCATGTGCTAGGAAGTGTTAGGGACTTTCAGGGAAACATAAGGGAGCATTTACGTTGTAGCCATTGAAGAAGTATTTACGTTGTAGCCATTGCAAAACCTCGAGAATTTTTGTCCATGGAGAATTATTTACGTTGTGGCCATTGCATTAAAGCAAGAGGTCTGTCAATGCCTTTTTGTATGTGTTTATAAATTGGAAGAGAGAAATCAGAAACAAGAAGGGCCTAAAAGAATTGAACAAAGAAATGGAGGTCACTAGGATAAAGCTGATGGCATTGGATTTGGTAGTTTCAGACTGTCACAAGTGCATCCAAGACAACCATGACCTTATTGAAGAAGTGGAAAACAAGCTGGCAGTCCACATTAAGGAAGATATCAATCCATTTTCGACTAAATCAGATATATAACTTTGGCTCTCTCTACTCACAATATTTCATTGAGATTGTGTTAGTTATCTGTTATTAACCTATGCTTGTGTCTATTTAAATGGATACTGTATTGATAGCCCAAAAATGAGGCATTTTGGATTGTCTATAGTTTGTACTAGTTCTGAAAAAGGACTAGCAAAAGTTAATCTCTTTGACTGCAAAAAGTATTCTACTTGTTGTGTTGGGGAGTTTCTCTCAGGAAATTTATGGAGAACCCGACATATTTTTTATATATGTACCGTGCAGAACCTTTATAAATCTACCCTTCAAACCAGGGTCAACCCAAATAAATTTGATTTGGGGGTTCCACTGCAACAACATTTTCCCCACAACAAGCACAAGATCAAGCCAACATGTGTGATGTGTGCATTTAAAGAGATGGATATGTAGGTTTACCCTTATGAGAACATGGCACCTTAAAATCTGACCACGATTGCTGAGTGCAAGCATTTGCGAAATGGCATTATGAGTGGAGCCTTTTCCATAAGAGATTATTCATTTACATTACAATATTTACAACATGTAGTTAGTGTTCCATCCATGTTAGCGCACACACTTGATGGTATCAGTCCTTAAACTGGTCCAAAAAAATGATTTTATATATTCACATACGGGACAGTCACAAGATGTCAACAAAATCACATACTTATCAAAATCCTTAACCTGGAATATGCTACATTGCTTCTTAATGTGATTGCAACTAGGTAGGCATCAAAGAAAATCATTGCAATGGGTTAAGGGGATCTAAGAGAGAATTATGTAAGGAGTTCCTTCTAGGTAAAGGCCATTGGTATTACTATTGTTAAAGGGGGTGGCCTACAAGGATACATTGGTAGCTACTAATGCAAGAGCATAATTTCAACAATTTATTTCAAAATTTGTATTTGTCCTCCATAAGGTCTTAGATATTTATAGAAGAGGAAGTTGGTTTCCTTGTTGCCCTATAATTTTGTAGAATTTCTAACTTCATATTTGGGATAGGAAATTTTAGTAATTTTAGGCATAAGTTAAGTTTTTTTTTTTTTTTTAAGGCCTCCTAGTCATTAGGAAAGTTGAGTCTTATGATTAGGATTATGTGTGGCATCCTATGTATTTTTCAAACTCCAATACACCAAGGCAAATATGTGGAGGACATTTGGGGGAAATGTGATTGTCCATAAAATGTAGATTGGATTTGGGGAACTTGTAGCTCTTTTCCTTGGACCCTACTAGTTCTTATAGGTTGTATTTGTAGAGGTTAGCAGGAAAAAGCATAATATGCCCAAGAATATTAGTGTTGGAGCACCTATGGTTTGGGATAAAGGATAAGGGGTTTTAGGAGTTAATGGGTTTAAGGTTTTAGGAGCAAGGGGTTAAGGGTAAAGGGTAAAGGGTTAGGGCTTATGGGATTTAGAGGTTTGGGGGTTTAAGGGTTAGAGGTTAATGGGTTAGTGGTTAAGGGATTTAGGGGTTAAATATTAACCATCAAGGGCTTACATGTCAGGGGATTTAGGGGTTAAATGCCTAAGGGTTATGTTATTTAGGTGTCAGCGGGTTAAGGGGTTAGGGGTTAATGAGTTTAGGGGTTAGGGGTTATGGGTTAAGGGTCAAGGTTTAAGAGGATATGGGATTAGGGTTTATGGGGTTCAAGGATTCTAAGTTAGTGGTTAGGGGTTAAGGGGTTAATGGCTTTGGGTTTAAGGGATCAAGGGGTTAATTTGTTATGAGTTATGGGTGTAGGGATTAAGGGATTGTGGCTTTGGGGTTAAAGGGATAGGGACTTTAGTGGTTATGGGTTAAGTGCATATGGGTTGTGATAATGTGGCCCCTAATCCCCTTGTCACAACTATTGGGGGTTCCACTATCAATTTCTCTCATTACCTTACCTATAGGTTCCCTAGCCCCTATGCCATAAGGCCCTAAGGCTCCTTCTCATTCTCTAATGTTAGGATTTTAGATCTCAGTAAACCATGCTCGAACCTCTCACTTCTACCCATCCATGCTACCCTTATGTCCCCTTGCCCCGCTCAATACACCAAAAGACCCCCCTCCCCCAAAATTCATGAGAATTGAACATTTGGAGGCGATCATTTAACAACAAATTCACAACTACTCCATTTATAATGGTGTCTTGGAGCTATTAGATGTCATTTCATTGAGCTACAGTGATAGGTGAGAGCTATGCATAGCTCACTAAAGGTGTATCAAGAGGCTATTAGTCTATTGGCTATAGAATTTGACTCTTTTTATTTGTAACTTAGCGAAATGGAAAATATGTGGAGACAATCTCCATTCTTCTTCTTTCACTGGGCCATGTAAAATAAATGAAGAAAATAGTCTCAACCCCTTGGAGAAGGAAAGTTGAGAACAATAATTAGCATAAAAAAACAAAGAATCCAACAAACTAAGCTTAGAGGGGTCTCCCTTTGTAAACAAGCATCCATAAGCTTGTTAGAGTTAGTATGAATCTTTACTAGAGGTTGAGTAGTCTTCACATCACCAACCACATCCAATAGAAAGGTACTAACCCCTACAATAAAAATGATGTCTCCAAATAAGGTGTAGTTAATACCAATAATATCACGTTATGAATCTATTACAATATGATTTGGAAATTACATTTCCATACATGTGTGAAAGAAACAATCCATTTGGTTAGCAAAAGGCAGTCTTTTTGAAGACCTCAAGAAACCCCCTTGAAGGAGACAAGAAGGGTTTGAAACCATAGAATACAAGTCGATCTATGAACCCTATTTCTGATGTGTTTTGTGCATGTGTTTGTTCACTCGGTTTGACATGTGATAGATAATATATGAAGCCTTTTTTTCCACATATCATCTTCATTAGATATCATGTTGCTAATAATGAAGTGTCTAGATTAGAGTTAAAGTTGCTATTTTAGTTTGTTGTCTTTTTTTCTCTTTTAGAGTACGAATATTTCTGGTCTACTGTGCTAAGGTAGTTTGGCTTTCAAATATTCAAGGAATATGTGAGCTAATATAATACCATATTGTAATATTTGAAATAACATGATGAACTATTTAGCACAATTTATGGTGTTGGATTGATTGAGATGTATATTTTTGGATGGATGGATGTACATTTCTTTAGCCAATAGACAAAACTCACTAAGCATTGTTGCAAGTATGTTATTTACATGTTGAAGTGTCATTGAGACTTAGAGGTAGAAGATTTAAACTTGTATGTTGTCACCTATCCGGGTGTGATGATACCTTGTGGAGGTAGGAAAAATTTCCATTTTTTAAACTCTTGGATATATTCTATACGCTCTTTAGATAATTTCAACCTATTAAACAAAATTACATAAAAATGTACATTCATGCAATAATTATTAATTGATTTGGGGGTGACTCAACAAATTGTAGCATGTTGGCTTATTGAATTTGTAAGTAAGTTAGGGTTTGATAAATTTGTAAGCTTCAGTGGATTTATTGTGGTTGTATGTGTTTTAGAGAAGCGAGTTTGGAGTGGTGGTTGTGCTTCCTTTATTGAATTTGATTTCTTTGGTTCTTCTTCTTGTGCATGCCCATTGTGGTATCTTCTCATTTGCAAATATTTTCTTATTATGTACAGAAAAATTTCTTGTTGCATCCTTGAAAAAGTTGCACAATTGTCCTGATTTATCTTTGTAATACCTTGAGTTGTCTCACTTCTTTCAATTGGGCTGGAATTTTCCACCTCAAGAGGGTTGTTAGTTGTTGTCTAACTAAATTGTTGCAACATTTTTTCTTGTTTTATTTATTTATTTTTTCTTCAAGGAGGTGTTTCCTTTAAACTCTAGAAGAAGCATTGCAAGTGGCCTGATTATAATAGTCATCAGAAGTTGTCTATGATCATGGGCAAGAAAACTCTCATAGGGTGAAAATTGGGTATGTTATACCTATGGAAAACTTTGGCTAACATCCAATTAGATATGTTATACATAGTTCACAATTAGGAGATCACAGACCATACAGTTTCACATAAAAATGCACTACTCCTCAAATATCAGGGTAAGTGCAAGATTATTTATTGAATATAGTTTAGTCACATGATACAACTATCCCACAACTCTACAGTAGACAGACCAACATGGAACAAGAAACTTAAAATCGATCGATGCACTCACTTTCATGGGAATTTCATGAACATTTTTATTTTCTTATATAATGCACTTTTACCCACATCGTGAGATCACACGAAAATGGTATTCATAATAAAGTTTTTTGGGTGGAGTAATTCATTTTTCCTGCAAGATCAAGTTACGTAGCTATAATGTCTCGTGTTTTTTTGTACATTCGACCGAAAACATATCTTGCAGGAATTTTGAAGGAAATCCCACTCAAATTATCGGAGAATCTCTAGGTGATCTCATTAAAAAAGTATGTTTCTCCTTATATGTTGATTATTCTTGCTCTTCACTGTGTTTTTTATATAAATTAATTTCAATTCATTCATATGAGATATACTCCAGCTCCTAGTTCCAATTTAAAGGTCATGTTCTCAACATTGTTTGTTGTTCTTTATTTGGAAAGTGCTTGTGGTTTGAAGAGGTTGCAAGAGATGAGAATCTCAAATAGTTGTTGACCGGGCCAATGCAAGTTTTATAGGTAGAATGTGCAGCTTCAATCCCTTATGTCTCAAATTTGGCCACACATTCAGGAGCTAGAATGGTCATCCTTCACCCACATTTATCATGAGCTCAGTCAACTAGCAGATAAGCTCTCCAAGGAGGCATTCAAGTAGCCAGCTGATGAACTATCAGCAAGATCAAGGTTGTGGCACACAAAAAAAAAAAGGCGACTCGCAAAATTTAAGCTAACAAAAACCCCTACTCATGAAGTTGACAACTTGTCTCCCTCAAAGACCACTGCCTTCTCCTTCATCAGGCAATACTTCCTCAACAACTCACTCAACTGCATCATTTCTATACCCCCAACAATCTATTTATGTTATTGTGCCCATAACATTTTTCGAATAATCTGATGTTTCATAGGTGAACGTCAAATGCCAATTTACTATTTGAAAACCAAATTTTCATCCCTTGTACCTAATGAGCCTTCTTCATTGAATATTTTCTTGAATGGTGTTTTGTTTACTAATTTCTATCATTCTATGATTTCTTATATGTCAAGATTCTTCTCTATTTCATGCCTTACGACGATTCCTTTGCAACATCTCGTGCAATTGCTAGTTTAAATTTTTTCACATATTTAAAAAAATAAACAATTTTAATTCATGGAATGTAACTCAATTGACAATCACCTTGTTATGAAGTATTATGTTAAAACATAAGATTCAAAGTTAAAATCTCCTTGAGTAGCCAACCAAAAATAATATTTTTTATCTATTTATTTATTAAATTTTTAGAATGTGGTTTAATGAAAAAAGAAAAATATAATATAAAAGATATAAATATGACATGATTAAATTTCATGTGGTTTGAATATCTATTTTTAAAAATAAAAAATATAATTATGCACTATCCACTCATGGATATTTCAATGCAAACTTCCGAATGCTAATGATTTTGTGTTAATTGCTAACTATCTTAAATGGGTTTCGTCTTAATTGTCATTGTCTTAAGTGGCCATTGTCTTAAATATAAAGTTTTGTCTTAAATATTTTTGTCTCAAAGTGCATTTGTCTTAAATTTAAAATTTTGTCTTAAAATATATTTGTCTCAAATTGCTTTTGTCTTAAAATATTTTTGTCTCAAACTGTTTTTGTCTTAAATATAAAGTTTTGTCTTAAAATATTTTTGTCTCAAACTCATTTTGTCTTAAATATAATTTTTTGTCTTAAATTTTTTTGTCTAAAATTATTTTTGTCTTAAATACAAAGTTTTGTCTCCAATTATTTTTGTCACACACTATATTTGTCTTAAATTTTATATTTAAGACAATTCAATTAATATTAAATTTTAATATAAAATAACTATAATAAAAAGCGACTTTTTAAGACAAAAGATTTTTAAAAAATATCTTAAAATACCCTTAGTGTAGTAGTGTCTCCTCCTGGTTTCTTGCGAGCATGTCTCATATTTTGGCATGAAGACGTGAAATCACCTCTCTGGAGTATGCGCCTTAAATAGTGTCGTTTCTCAAAGCCATGAAGCCCACCACGTTTTCTCATTTCTACACTAGAGCGAGCATCGCAACGACCTCAGATAATGTGGGCGCGTTGGGTTTGAATGGAATTTTTAATTACATATTAGAATATGTCGTGGATAACTCTTTCTGTGATGCCAATCTCCACAAGTTTCTTACCACCGTCCAATCGATTTCTCTGCTTCCATCTGGATCAAGAATCTCTACCTCTACATTTTCTAAAATTTCGGACAAATAGCGTACAGGACAGGAAACTAAACTCCAAAACACACTCTGATTATAATGGACGATACGTACAGTGAACCCAAAAGAGCAAAGGCTATGAAAATATGCCCAATGGAAGAAATAACCATAACTACGGTCAAAATCAAGGGCCTTTGAAATTTTTACTTTGGAGAATGATTTCTGATAAAAAAAACCAACAACAACACGACCTAGGAAATTCCAAATGCTAATAAGTGCAACAAAGGTGCTTACAATTGTTTGATTATATCCATGAGCTTTCCTGATCTGTCCCATGTTATCAATGGCAGTCTCGATGCTTACTAGAGCTTGAGGAATTGTGAAGTTGTCTCCTCTTTTGGGGCTTTTGAAGAATTTCAGTATACAAGATTGAACAAAAGCTCTGACTTTCACTCTATTGTTATGCTTAATATGTTATGTGCTAGTAATCGATTTTCCTTCATCGATCTCTCGGAAATGTTGCGTATTCTTCTTCTCTTCATTTTCTTTTGTAAGCACAATTATTTTGGCATGATCTGCAACTTCAATTTATGTGGTTGAGTTCTCAGTGGAAATCTCTTGATGCTTTTTTTTTTTCCATCTCCGCCTTAGCAATCACCACGGCACGATCTCCAGCTTCAATTTCTATGGTTGAACTCTCGGTGGAAATTTGTTGATACTTCCTTTTTTTCCCATCTCCACCACCACGAGAGGAAGCGAAAGAAAAACCATGATAACTGCAACTACAATTTTGTAGCCAGCAATAGGAAAATTCTTTGACACATTTTCAACTAAGATTAGAACCATAAGGAATCCGCTAATCCTAGAGATGTTGAGAATATGGTAGAATCGCTTCAACTCATTTTTTCAGTGGTCTCCTTTGTAGGACGAACAACAAACATGAAAATTAGAGCATAAGCAATGGGCAAGTAGCCAAGAGGCAGAATCAAACCGGCAAATCTACTGACACTATTCTCATAAACTCCATGGTATCTCTCTGTGTTACTTATCCAAAATTTTCTATTAATTTAAACAAATTTGATATTATAGATAAATTTCTTCTATATATCTTTACACCTTTAAAAATAATTGCTAGTATTATAACATGGGCAATGATGAGTTATTCCCACCTGTCACACTGATGATCCGGGTTCCATCCCGGAAACGGTGATGTCTGAAAACTTTGTCATAATCTGTTTTGTAAGGCCTCCAGGCAAGTAAGTTTACTGGAAACCAAGATTCGGATTCTTTCCTAGACATGGTTGTAATTAGTTAAAGAATTGCAGCCTCGAGAATGGAGTAAAAATTAATAGTGAAGTTGTTATTTGTTTTCAGTTAGTGACAACTATGGAGGAAAAATTGATATTGATATTTGTTTTGGTTCTGTGAAATTAAAATAATTTTTAATTTGTTTAATTTTTTAAAGATATTATTGTGATTATAATATATTTTTTTACCAGTAAAAAGGAATTTGTAATTCTATATTATATATTTTGGGTTTTTTAATAGGTAGAATTTTTTATTGATTTTTAATTAGTTTTTAAATGTAGAATTTTTAATTGATTTTAAATTAGTTTTTAAAGAGTTTGTGTTTGCTCGAGTTTTAAATTGTTTAATTTAAGATTTATATGATAGATTTTTTTTTCTTAGTTGAAGATCATTTTACTGTATTTATTAATGTTAGGTTTGTAATTTTTATTTAATTTATAAAAGATAGAAAATAAATATGATATAAAAATGTAAAATATTAATTAAAAATTATAATTAAAGAATATTTTAAAAAGAAAAATACAATATAATATTTTTTAATAAAATAGAAAAGTCTATCATAATTTAATTGTCAAATAACAGTGAGGATAGTCAAAATTGGGTGGAATTGGGTAATGCAGATTAACTTATTCAAGCAAAACCATACTACCTAAAATTATTTTATTGATAGTCAGTGTAAGAGACAGGCCCAAATACCTCTAAACCTTCAGTTGTTAACCAATTTCTTTAACAAACTTTCACTTCAACCAAATACTATTTTGATGTAGCTCACCCATTTCCTTAAATCCAAATAAAACAAACTCTTAAACAATACAAACAAATTTAAAACATTAAAATAATAAGTTTTGTCAATTTCTTTTTTTCAAATAAAAAATATAATCTAATTTAAATTCTGAACTTATAAATATAATAATAACTTATTACACTGAAATACAACCTTGCACTTAAAATTTGATCTGTCAACCTTTAAGACTCAAGAAGTACCACCATTAATTCTCCCTCTCCATTTTCTGTGAGATTTAATAATTACACTTATTATAATAACGAAGATTAGCTAAGATTTTGGGAGTCAGAAGGAAGAGTAGCGTACTTTATCCCACTTGGGAAACGCAAAAACAATTGAGATATAATAATAGAGAGGGGTGAGCAGATTTACGGTGAGACGGTCAGTGATGAGATATAGCATATAAAAGAGGTTACAAGTTGCCTCCGTTTATAAGTTCGATATTTACGCTGATATTCGTGCATCAAGTTGCCTCCGTTTATAAGTTCGATATTTACGCTGATATTCGTGCATCTGAGTCCGTGGTAACTTTTAGACTTTTACTTCTTAAAGTAAGCATGGAGTTTCCACCTTCTCATTATTGTAAAATTTAGTTCTTAAAGTAATCATGGAGTTTCCACCTTCTCATTATTGTAAATTTCCAAGTTTTCAGTTAGTTATAAAGCAAGAAAATGTATTTACTTAACTGTCGTTGTAGAAGAGTGATGAGTATTCCCGCCTGTCACGCGGGTGACCCGGGTTCGATCCCCGGCAACGGCGATTTTAGGAAAATTTGTTGTCCTTTTCGTTTTAAGGAATCCTCCACAATCAGATATTTTACCTGTGGCCATGGTTCAATCCCCGGAACAGCGATGATCTTTGTGATGGGTTTAATTAATTTTGGAGTAATATAGGGGAAACTTAAGATTGTCATTTTAACATTAAGAATATATTTAATAATCAGTGAGTTAGATATATCTAGAATTTATGATTTAGCAAGAGCTGAGATTTTAAAATAGGGAATTTTTGTGATGGGTTTAATTAATTTTGGAGTAATATAGGGGAAACTTAAGATTAAATCTACAGGGTCTCACTTTAACATTAAGAGTATATTTAATAGTCATTAAGTTAGATATATCAAGAATTTATGATTTAGCAAGAGCTGAGATTTTAAAATGAGGGAGCCTAGGCTTTGAGTCTTATCCTAATGGGCCAAAGATAATCCATATGGGATTTCAGACCACATGGAGGGAATAACATTCCATTGTGCCAACTAATCCATCTTAAGAGAGTAAAATTAATAGTGAAGTTGTTATTTGTTTTAGGGGTCATTAAAATCAGTGATTGTTTGATCCATAAGGTGTAGACCAATTATTTTGTGTGGGATTTAATTCTCACTAGATCAAAGATTCAAATCTATCAATAACTAAATACAATGTATATTAATAATATCATATATAAAACAAAACACTTTGTCTTTCTTCTTTATATCAAAATTGTAATAAACACAACACATTTCTTGTATAAACATAACCACAAACATATGTGCATATGATATTATAATAAATACATAATACATCTCTTGCATAAACATAACCACAAACATATATGCATATGATATGGCAATGTAATAAGGTCTGGAATTTTATTTTTAACTTGGCTAATAGTCATTGATAAATGTAGATAAACATCAATTTATAATAAACATAAAAACATGTATTTCATGACATAGTTATTATAATTAATTTTTTTATAAAAACTAATTAAATTATAATTTTATAAGTTATTATTAATTATAAAAATAATTAATATATAAGTTAAACATATATGTATTTTAAAAACATGGAACAAGTTACTCATATTTTATTATAGAGATTATTAATTTGTAAATAAGCTTTGTTGTAATATCATGGGCAAGTACCATACTTTATCAATACCACATGCCCAATTCTTGTATGTCATATTACACTTGTTCATATGCAATTTTTTTTTAATTAATCAATCCAAGTAAAAGAATAAAAAGGGCACAACTACAGATAAATTTCAACCAATGATTTAGTTTATCTTACAATGCATATTCTAGAATTTTCTATGGAGATTAAATCCCTACCATTCATCTAATTATTACTAATAGTTAAATTAAAATTTTGAAAACCCTATTCCAAAAGAGACATTAAAGTTTTGAAAACCTATTTAAAAAAAACACACTATTAATATAATGAAATAGATTCAATTCAATTCATATATATGAATAACAAAATAACATGATTAATTCCACATGAATAACATGTAAGAAATTGACTATAAATGATTAAATTAATTAAATATTAATGATTATAAAACATTGATTTAAAAATGCTACTTCAATGAATTCATTCGAAACGTTGTCGCTTTGACCCTCCCTGTTGTTGCGCGTGGCTTTGCTCAGAGGTCGCGGCCCCTGCAGCTGCAGGGCTTGCATGAGCTCACCCTAGGCTTCTTCAATGGAGCATGATGGAGCCCTACTGGCTCCATTCTATCGAGATATCACTGCAGGAAACACCTCCAAAAGAAATATTTCTATCTTCACCTGCCTTACCTCCAATTCGACACTCACTCGCCCAAAACCCGGTCTGACTTATGCAGCTCCTCTGCAAAATCATGGAAAGGAGAAAATGGACACCTCAGCAGCAACAACCACAAAGAATAACCAGACCCCTCTTCCCTCGGATGAGAATGAAGAAGAAGCGAAAGAAGACACAGACTCAAAAGAAGAAACAAAGAAGAAAAATGCATGCAACCCAAAAGTAAGGAAAACTCCAGAAATAATTATACAGGACCCATATGTCGCAGTGTACAGGGAGTATATGCAGGAACATGTGATTATCTGCAAAATTATGGGCATTTGGCCCACAGAACAAGCACTAAAGGGGTTGATTCATGCCAAATGGAACCCAAAAGGAGAGATTGACCTACAACTTGGGTCCAAGGGCTTCTTCACAATTGTCTTCACCCTCCTGGAGGATCGGGACAGGATATTTGAAGGGGGTCACTACTTCTTCAACTCGACAGGATTGTACATGAGATTCTGGAAGGAGAACTTCACCTTGGACAAAGAAGACTTCACCAGAGTTCCAGTTTGGATTCAACTCTACTCTTTACCTACAGACTACTGGGCATAATCAATCTTGAAGGCCATAGGAGATAAGCTAGGAGAGTACATAAAAATGTCAGATGGCACCAAGAATGGACACTACATCTCCTATGCTAGGATATGTGCCTACATAGATGTCTCAGGTACCCTACCAGAAGCAATAAGTCTAAAATATAGGGACGACATCTGGTCTCAAAACATCGACTATGAACATATTCCTTTCAGATGTAGGAAATGCCATGAACATGGACATCTCTTTCGAGACTGTCCCCAAAACAAGGCTCCAACAAAAGAAGATCAAGCGGGGAAAAAATATGACCAAAGATACACCAAGGCAAGAAACAAACACAAGAAAAAAAAAAGAGTATACACAAAGAAAGACCCTCCCATGTTCTCCCAAAAAAATAAGTTCAAAGCTCTAAACACACTTGAGGAGGAGACAGAACAACAATGACAAAATTACATCACAGAATGAAGGATGATGATTTTTTATGACAAAATTATATATTTTTATGATAATTTTCAATGCACGATAAATATTTTTTTGTTTGCTAGGTTATGTGAATTTTGTGATGACAGGAAATTTTACGTGTAGCTTAAGTAGACGAGGGGCAACTAAGCCATTAAAATTGCTCTGGATAGCATTTTACATGGGCCACACCAACATTTAGCATGAATAAAATTTTTCCCACTAAATTTGTGACCTACACCATCGAGTGCCTTAACAAAACACACCATCACCATTTATTGTACGCCTATGAACAAACTTGAATACCACACTTACACTAAATTGATAATTAGTTTATTATTATTAACTCTATTTTATTACATCTCACTTTATAACAAAAACTTCCATCGAAAACATTTGTATCAATCACATAAATCACAATCGCAACTCATTGTTCCATAGGGCATGGGAAGTCGGAAGTCAATTTCACATAGCATGGGAATGAAAGCGCACTTTGGATTGAATATGGAGTAATTTAATTTGCAGAGAAACCCATTTTTTTAAGTGGAAAATTTAGTTTCAAATTTGATGGAGCTTCAGGTGCAGTCATAGTTGGAATTTTGTTTTATGGATGTCCATTTCTATAATCCCCCGCTCTATTTTAAAATAACGAAAATTTTAAATTAAAAAGAAAAATAATTAAAATAATATTGAATAATGACTTTAAAAAAATTGAATTTATATCTATTATTATTATTATTATTATTATTAAAACTTTTATATTACCCAAAAAAACAATTATATAGATATCTAAATGCACAAAGAGGGTGCAACTCTTTTCATCAAATTTCTCTTTTGTTGAGCCCAAACACGATACAATTCACCAAAAACATTAGAATCAAGGTTGAAAATGGTTTAGTTACCTCCTCAAACACACTCAACATCGATACATATGCCAGATACCACATACATAATTGACACTGATACAAATGTAAGTACCCACAAAGGGGCGATTAACTTTGACTCTGTCCCGAGTATTCACCCAACAAAAATTAGAAATGACGAGAACACCTCACCTGGAGAGTCTATATTCCTTACAGGAGTATTAAGCCATGGCCCTCGAAGCACTATTTTGATGGCATCTAACAAATATGACAAGAACCAAGTGGAGTCGGCCTAGGAAAACAAATCCCTCCATAAAAAATATAATGTACATACCACTGTTGACATATAACATAAGATGTAAATGGGAATACCATAGTCCAAAATAGTGCCAGAAGCAACCCATAGAAACATAAGGCCATGACCAAACTACGTTATTTTTATCCAAGGAAAAAAAAACCAGTAACGAATTTCAAGAGAACACAACTAGAGAAACCAGAATAAACTCTAGACTACCCACCCAGTGCCCATACTCACTAATCAACTTCTAAAGACAAAATATTAGTTGGATCCCTTGCGTTGAAGCCTAGATTATCCATTAGGTCCCCACCATCAGAGTCGCAGGCTATACGTATTTCCACATGTGCCAGTTTAGCATCAATTCTATCCATACAAAACCTTTTATTCCTCAACATCCTCGTAACATCCTTCAGAGAGGTGAAGATATTATATTTCTCCACCCAATTGTCCCTCAATACCAAGCCCAACAAAATATTCATTTGCCAATGAAGAGCTACTGAGTTCAAGTATTGTTTTCTCTTGCCCCTGATGCGCCCAAGATATGACACCCAGAGTGACATATCCATATCTTCCCATATATTAGAGTCTGATCCTTTCCTCTCCTACTTTTTTCTCTAGCTCATTGATTTCCTAACACGTCTCAGGTTGCACTTCATTAAAATAAGTTTCCATAAAATCATAGGCAAAGAGCCTTGCCCCTCGTTGCTGAGGTTGAGCGCTACCACCACCTTCTTTTGAGAATTTTATTTTATTTACACAAACCGTTTGCAAAAGATTTAAAGTATAATTTAAAAAGAAAAATAAAAAGAACGAGAAAATAAATCGTCTTTATTTTATTTTTAAATTATGAAATCATAACAAAATTTTTTTATCAAACTTTTCCCTATTTCTCTTAAAAGCTTTGCCTATAAGACACTCTTCTCGAGGGACAATAATAATTATACAAAAGTAAACCCTGAATTTTCATATATAGAGACTATAGATACATAAATCAAAATCATTGAAAGGAATTTACCTTTTTTTTGGGTTTAAACATTGCCTATAAGACACTAATTAAAACATAAAACATAATTCGGTGTTCTAGAGGGGAAGGCAATACATAAAGACTCTTTACGAACACTACAACATTTCTCCCATATTGGGCACTATATGAGCACAAGCTATATGGATAGCATGAGGGTGCAGATCATAGCTACCATAGGATATGAAGATGCAAACTTTCTCTCGCAATGCTTTTCTCATTGTTTTTATTAGATCAAAGAAGTTGCAAGGATATGAGAAAATCCCTTCAATATTTATTAGTATTTTGAAATTTGAATGATGGGATGGCACAATGTGCTCAAAGATGCTAACTTGCTCTGCCACATTAGAGAAGTATTCTATAGATATATTAGATATTAAGGGTTACATAATAATAAAATTGTTTGTTCACTAGAAACTAGCTCCCAACTCTTAGCATTACACTATAAAATTGTTACCAAGTACTCTATTAGGTTTGCAGATTGAAAATATAATAAATATGTTGGGATGGGTTGCTTCCAGTGTGTACTCCGTATTGAATATAAAAGTGATTAAGTAATTAGCAATAATTTAATTGTTTTATAAGGTCCATAGAAAGAAGTAAACATTAGAAAATAATTTGTTAACTAGAATAATAATTGTTTTATATATATTTACTGTAAAAAAAATTATGTTTTAGAATGTGTTATACTAATAAAAAAATGTACTGTTATAATAATCAATTACGAATTTTTATTTTTCTGACATTGTAAATAGTGGATATAAAATTTATAATTAACTATATTATTTTATAAAAATATTCTGCGTGTAGAGGTTGTTTAATTGGTTATTGTTGAATCCAATCGAGCCTCTGAAGCAAAAATGCACTACTTCATGCTTTATAACTCCTTAAGTGGCGTGCCTTACATTTTATTGCACTTTCATATTTTAGAAAGAACCCTAAATAACAAAATGCATCACTTGATAAATGCACTACTTCATGCTTTGTAACTCCTCTAAGAATCCCTAAACAACAAAATGCATCACTTGTTAAATGCACTACTTCATGCTTTGTAACTCCTTAATTAATATGTCTTACATTTTATTGCACTTTTTTCCTTCAGCAAGAATCCTTAAACAAAAAAATCTATCTTTCTTTGTAATGGCTTGATTAACATATTTACTTTGAAGGTGTTCTCTTTGCCGAATTGGACTTGGCAAACATGGTTCAACCCAACCAATCTCGAAGCTCCATTTTCGTTGTTTTGTCTAATAAAAAAGCGGAAACAGTTTTGTGTACACTTTCACGTCAATGGAGCCATTAATTCCACTTTCGAAGATGTAGAGGGATTTTTTTCTCCGGGTTAACAATGAAGACCGGGTTCAACCTTCCTGCACATCGATTGCTCACGGATGGGAGAGGGAACCTTCAGGCCCGGGAATGACAGATCTGAACTCACTGCTCTAGCCCCCTCGCCTGAGGGCTACTAACTTTTATCACTTCGTTCTTAAATCTCCTCTTTTGTTTCCTGCGAGCATGTCGCATATTTTAGCATGAAGATGGTGAAATCACCTCTGATGGAGTATGCGCCTTAAATAGTGTCATTTCTCAAAGCCATGAAGC